>QDHC01002768.1:440735-495893 GCA_013186455.1 Papilio dardanus tibullus | reverse complement strand
TTTAAAATTACCAGCTTTCTTTCCTTTATAAGGCATCATCAAGTCATGTCTTCAGAAAAAAACTATAAAAGTAGTCTAACAATATGCACCAGGATATACAATTATGCATCACAAAGAAATATAGCAAACGTAGCAGTGTGTACTATGAGATACACACGATTTTGACTATAATTTCTAAAGGAAAATATTAACTTTTTTCACAATTATTAGTTCCCTTACATTGAGATAATAGTGTAAATTGTAGTAACAGTGGCAGTTCATATATTTTTGACGAAAAACAACGTAAAATATAACAATTCTTAATATTTGTCGTGCGGACGCGCTGAGCCCGCTCATTGTTTTCAAAATATTTCAATAACGGTTATGTAATTCTAACGTTTCTTGATGTTAATACATTCGGAAATAGCAACTTTTAAAAATAAAAATAATATTCCGATCCGCTTGGTCATAATTTGGTGGATATATTTTTTTCAATTTGACTGTATCTCACAGGATACTCCGTCAAAAAAAGGGTAAATATTTATTTATATTCTACTATTGCTACTATATGTCATTGCTATTCTTATTCTAATTGTATACAAAATTATACATATATTAGGCAAATACCGATCTATTGTGAATGCAGCTCGTTTTTGTATTTTACCAAACAACATTCACAAAGTGACGTGTTATACAATATTTAGACAACTTTTAATTTTTCACTACAATTTTCTTAGGAAAGGTACAAATTGGTAATTTTCAAAATCGGTCCATGACATTACATTGAGTATATTATATTTTTATGTAAAAGTCTTGTTTAATATTGCAGAAGTTAAGCAATTTTAGGACACTTGTAGAGACTTACAATACAGAGCTGAGCATTGATTGGAAGCACGCCGCACTGTTCATGGAGCCCCGGCCTGATGTGAAAGTGTTGCTCGTGAGCAGACCCCGGCCTGGTTCATACACCGCAATTGTTAAGGGCGAAAAATACGATAAAGGTGAGTAACAAAACAAAGTATAACGACTTAACAACTAAGCGTGGCTCTTAACCGTTTTGTTAACCGTTAAGTTAAGACTTTCCTATAGTAGTCTCATTTTTCACCCTGTAACTAATAATCAAATATAAAAAAAAATATTCCAGATTGTTTGTGTTATCTGGCGCAACCGTAAAGTGCCATTTCACTTTCACTGTTAAAAACATGTTGATAAGTTGTTTCGTGGCTATTGTTACATTTGCAACAGGAGCGACACAGCGCCGGTCGCCTTGCTAATGAGTAAAACGGTTACGTTCGTTAGCAAAGCATCGAGGAAAGAGAAAAATATAAAATTCTCTCAGTTTATTATCATTATGAGTCAAGTTGTGGAAGTTAGGGCGGAAATGGGACGGCGGTAAGTGGCCTCAGGGAAGTTTTATAGGTGTGACACCTTTATGCCGCCATACTTGTTCGAGGACCGTTTCTTTTTCTTTCATACTAAGTACCTTACTACTTTTTAATTCAATTTCTTCAATTATGAATTCGGCCACGAAGAAACAACTTGACTCTGAATCCCGCCTCTCCCAAATCACAACTTTAGATAAACCAATGGGTAAAGTTAACGAATTTTATGTTGTAACATTTAGTTTTAGATCGTGACGTACCAAACGTGCACGCGACAGACGTGAGACTGAAAACAGTCGGCCGCTACATGGGCATCATGAACTGCGACGACGGGACCGCGTTCGCCCTGGCCCGCCTTCACGATATGCCTGACACTTACCAACAAAGCAAAGCAGCCGCACAGTTATTAGGTTTCAACGTGAAAACAGGAAAATCATACATTCCCCAATCCTTAGAACTACCTGTCCTCGATGAACTTTGATTGATTTTATACTCCAATATTTATTTTTTCAAAGATCACAAAAACATTTGGTCATTGTTACAATTTTACATAATACTTTAAATACTTTAAAGACCTCGTTGTATAAAGTATTGACCAATAAGATTAAATTAAATTAAACGGATTTAATAACAAAATTAATATTGTTTTGACTTATGTTATTTGATGTAGGCATCACGAAAAGCTTTAAGGCTTTCTTGGAAGCGCTCAGATGACGGCGAAACCGCTATCAATATTCATTAAATAGTTACGAAGTTTACAACAATACACGGAGAAGTACGACCCTAAGACTTCATTACATTCTATTACATATAATGCCTAATAATATGTTACAATAAGAAGTAAGTACCTAATTGTATGAATTACAAGCTAAGAAAAAAATAGTCAGTGTTAATTTTTTTTCGTAAGAGAAAACTCCATTTACCCGTTTCTGGAAACAAAATGTCTATGGGCGTCGAATCAACTAACTGAGGGGATCCGCTGCTCATTTGCCCCTTCTACTATAAAAAAAGTTTTGGGTTAATGATTTCATAAACGTCTATTACAAAAATAGTAGTTTTACTTTAACAAAGAACGACTATTAAACATGCGCTTGTTGGAGTCATAAATAAAATAAATAATTTAGCTGGCCAGAACCTCCACAGTAATAAATTACCTGTAGCTATGCTAAATCGATTTCCTTTGTACCTGTAAGTAAAACTTATGTCCCTTTTCCATCCGTTTCCCTTTTGTAGACCCATGAGGTTTTTAGTAAATAATGTTGCCCAAGAAATATTGCACAGCCCCGCTCTACATATAAATCAGTGATAGAGAAATAATAAATACTGACAAATTATTAGCTTCGATATTTTTACCTTTGTATCTTACACATTCCCAGAATTAGTTATAAGGTAAAATTATGGTGAAGTTCAAACGAAGAAATATATTTTAAGAAACACAGCATACTCTTTGATATCAAATAACAACGATCTATTTAATGTTCGTAATTTAATTTAAAACTATAATGATTTTCTCTCTTGACAAAGATAATGTTAATTAAAAATAACATTTAAAATAATACGAAATACGTTAGTATGTAATTTAAAACACATGTACTTTTATTTCGACCTTTCGGTATAAATTGCTTCCGTGCAACATTTTGCGGAATTTAAAAGCCAATTCTGGTGAGCCCAATGACCGTAATGATTATGATAAATTTGAGATTGCTGTTTCGGCAAACATTAAGCGTTCACGATACCATTTGAGCACATTCGTTCTGATATTGATCAATTAAGGTTTTCAGCGCTAACAAAATACCTAAATAATATTAAACTTTTTAAAAAGTTATATTAAACAAGTTGAATTGCAAACCATATGTGTCGCAAAAACGATTAATCGCAGTATCATATAAAAAATAATTAATGAGAAAAATAAATTGAATGGGAACTCTAATCTCTATTTATACAGACTGAGTATTTAGATTAAAAAAACTGAAGTAATATAATACTATGCACTGCAGGAATATTCACTTAATATCGTGGCATTGCGTATTGAAAAATGTAGAGAGCATCATTTGTATTTGTATGCACACGGAAAACACCGTGGGGGATTTTTTTACCCTTCAGCTTTGAAGTTGTAACGGATTCAGGGAGGTGAGTGAATGCCCGCTGTGTACCGACACACAACTTGTTTACATACGCTCGTTGGGCGACACGACTATACTGTTTTATTTCATTCACTAAAAGAGTGGTGGCACACGTTCGTTAAACTATTGTGCTCTGTTTGATTTGAGTACAACAGTTGAATTTGTTCCTGTGTAATAAAATTTTACCACTATTTCTATGAAATGGTGGTTCTTTTGTTTATACTCGTGCGTAGTAATTATAGTACTCATAAATAATAAACAAAAGAACCACCATTTCTAATAAACTTACTGATACCTACAATGATATTATTTAATGTAAGACATCTTATTTAATTATATAATTATAGGTGAAATAATATATTTTATGTACTAGATATCTCTTAAGTTGTTTAGAGTATTTTTCCTATGTTAATAATCCTTGTATTATTATTAACGTTTATTACAATTCCATCGAATTCAAATTAACAAGGAATCATCCAACTGGTATTAAACTTTACTCGTCTTGAAACTAGTCTTTACAGTCTGCTGTCATCTTAACGTTTGTTGAAAACAAGTCGCTGCAGAAATCGACTTCGAAGATCACCAAATGCAGTGCAGAACGCTACAAGTCTTACTGACTTGTTCAAACAACCGTAGGGCACTTGAAAATAAATCCCTAGGTATTTGAAATCTAGTATTAAACATGAATACTTACCTCTATTTCTTAGAGAACGGGAATGTAATGAGCATATGTACAGGTAACGTATTTCATCATTGAACGAGTTTCCATTGGCGAAACACAAGAACAAACATGTTGTTATTTCGCTCATTCTCTTTGAAAGAGATAACATCCTGTTTTTGTACAAGTGTTGGGACTGTGGAAACTCATGGTAACATGACAACATAGTTTACGTACTATGCATATTGAGCACTAATAAGTCAATTAAGATCGTTCCTGTGGTTAAAAAATATGCGTTGCATGCGAGCCATGCTGCAGCGCTGTACGTGGTTGCCATGCAGAACGTCCACCGACCACTCCAGCCAGCTTTATCATATATTCTCCTTATCCTTACCACTACGACTCCCTTGACTCCTAAGTATAGTAAATATGATACATTTTTAAAAACTTACAAATGTATCGAGGTAATAGAGTATGTTTTACTTTAGAGTAGTATTTTATACCATGTACCTGTTTTTGCCTCTATGAGTTTTCGACTTTTCAAATAACTTTATATTGTTCGTATTCGTTTCGTAACGAATTCAAGAGTACTGCAAACCGAACGGTATTATTCTGGAATAGAAAAAAAAATGTTAGAACTATCCGTTGAATAACTTCGTAAAAGATATCGGGCCGAAAGTAATATTGAACGGAATTTGTTCAATCTTTCCATCCGCGTCCGTTCGCCGTCCGCCCGCCGACCGCCCGCCTGGCCCACGTTATGCAAACAGACTTTTAAAACCTCACCACAATAATGGTCACGGAGTAAACTTCGTGATTTTTTCCATCCAAGTATTTAACCTAGATACTCTGGAAATTTACGTGGGCACTAATGAGACGTGTGTTACATTAAGAGTTTGTTTAACCAAAATATGATATTTTAACTTTTCAAATAGCGATTTTATTAAAACAACAAGGTAGAACATTTTTCCGTGAGTATTAGGTATATATTGTGCAATTTAAACTATACTCCAATCATTATAACAGACAAATTATTATTATTATCCAGGTACGTATAGTTTTTTTTAAATTTGTAACACTTGTACTAAAGGCGTTTGGTTTAAATACTTATAGCCTTTAGGACTCGAAGAGACATCCTAATGTCACAAACATTGTCTAAATAGGTGGTCAATTTTGTTTCTAAATACCCGTATTTTGATTGCCCTTGTGTGTACTCGTGTGGTTCATTTTAAAAAAGGCCACGAAAAGTATATTAAACCAGTAGCCGAGACTTTTTGTTATTCATTGTTGGTACAAATTAGCCATGAAATATTTATGACATTACGTACAATTTCTCTCTACTTTAATACATTTAATAAAACAGTAACGAGCTCGTTTATAAATTGTGTCAAAAAAATGGCGCAGGCAGAGATTTCATAGCAGTTTCGTAAATTCTTTAAATATTAAAGAGTTAATACTTAGATTCTATTTATCGTTAAACTTTAATGTCTCCGTACATGACCGTATTTTCAAGGAACTTTATGAATTGAGACAATTAAATTAAGTTAAGGCAGTTAACTATTACAACAATTAAATTACCTTAATAATTCTAAGTCCGTTACCACTTCATAAATATGATGAATGGCCAAAATTACGCTAAAAGAAATGCGTTAGTTTATAAAGAAATTAGTTTTTACATTCCCTAATTAAATTGCTTTGAACACCTTTGTAGATTTTTGTTTTTGTTCTTTTCAAATATTAAAAAGCGTTATTACGAGTAAAATTATGATCTGCGGAAAACATATTCAAGAGAGCAAAACATTACAAACAAACGCTCACAAAAAATCGGAAGGAAAATGTTATTTACAAATGTTGACTTCGGACGCGGATTCGAGCACAAAATATTATCTTATTACATTTGTATCTTTGTACATGAATATGCGCTTAACCTTTGTAATAAAGTTAATAAGTATATGTAATTGTGAAAACGATTTAAAAATAACACTTCTTTCTCATATATCAACCTACCTTTAAGAAAATAACTCCTGTTCAAATAAATCTTTAGCAAACATTTAATATGATATTTAATATTTGCTATTGTTAAACTAAAGAGAATGTTTGTTTGAATATCCTTACGTCACTGAGAGAAACTGTTAAACATAGAGAGACAAGAAAACATAGATATAGTTCTACAACGTAGACAGAGAAAACATAGACCGATGGATATATTTATCTTATTCACACAAGAAAAAGAAGGACTTATTTCCATGTCTTGTAAAAGAACGAGATAGAGTGCATCTTCTGTTTCACTCGCGTGCCGGTTTTTTATTGGGCAGTGCTTTACTATGCTAAAAATGTCATTTTTTGTCAGCGTTTTATTATCATTTTTTATTATAAAAGTTAACAACTCTTATTGTAAACAAATTGTGAACTATTAGTGCAATGTCACTTTACATAAATATGGTGCGTTATAGTGTTTTTGGGTGTAAAAGTGGCAGTGAAATATACATGTCCTACATATTTTCTCCCTTTCGGTGACACGCTGGTCAGCGGTCTTAATGTATCAACAGTCTACGGTCTACAAGGATATTATGGCACTCGGAAAATATGTGAACTAACAATGTCACCTTCACATTTTAACCAATCAGGGAAAGGCAGCTGAGGGATTTGGAAAGAAGTTAGGAAATTTTTACCTATTGTTATCGCTAAAACTTTGTAGGTCAATGTCAAAAAAGTGCCAAAATACCCTTGTAGGGCTATATAATAAAATGTTTATGTAAACATATTATTGTCTCTATGCTTTCCAAAAATATGACTGCTGTTTTGTGCATAAGTAAGCCAAGGTAAGAAGATCAATGAACAGAAACCATTACTTATGTATGTCTGAGAATCGAGAACTTATTTACTTTTGAAGTAATGGTAGGTCTCTATCATAGTTCCGCGTAATGCAACTGTGACGTGGCGGTGATATATATCCGTGCAGTGTGAAGTTAGCCTTAAAAGAGGCTACCTCATGACTTTCGTTTTACCGCCAATTGAAACGAATAGCTTGTGCGATTTTAAAATCTTTGATGTACATCTTTATATATACTACGGCATCTTTGCGCCTATTTGACAACATATGAGATTTAAATGATATTTTAAATACTAGATGTAAATTAGAATATTTCGACACACTTGGGACTAATAATTGGTTCAGGTTTTACAGTTATTAATATTTTAATTTAATTATAAATTTAATATTTTATTTTGGAGAAGATGCCTCTTGTTAAGTTATAGTCTTATTTTATCTAAGATAACTTTAATTTATTAGGAACCTTTTTGCTTTCGCTTTAAATTAACTACTTTCATTAGCATATTAATGAGAGATCATGGTTTTATGTAAAAATATTATTATGTGGAAACCTAAGAAATATTTTAACTAAAGTATCATTAACCCACAAATATTGATATGAAATCACTTTTAATTAATGGCGTAAAAGTTTTTAACTCTTCAATTTTTAGTATTTGACAGTCAGTACAAAGTTTGAAGCAGGTAAAGTAAGGTAAGGTAGCTACATGCAAACTTGACTTGAATTTATCGTTTACAAATTTCATTGATAGTAAATTGGCGACTGTCTATTCTGAGAATTTCACAATAACTTATCTATGTCGTAGTCTATGGATGTCAGCATTCAATAGGACGCCTTCGGGGTAGCGCAGGGCGGCGGGCGCGGGGCGCGGGGCGCCGGTCCTCTCGACGTATCCACCAGAACAAATTTATTTCCCTCCGAAGCATACTAGACGTCAACAAATAAGGTTATTTTTCAATAGAGGTTTTATTCATTCCCTTACAAATGGTATAGGATGTCTCAGTCAATATTACCCTTAACTTTACTGTATCGTATTTCAACATACTAATTATCAATCGATAGTGGAAAGTTTAGTACGAACACATCAAGTTATTGGGCCATTTGATTAATAAAAATGTATAATGTAATATCAAATGTTTGACTTTATATCCGTGTATCATATAATGATATTATATTTTGGCTTCTGTTTATAGCGAAATCCGGTCTAATATCGCCTCCAAGCCAAATAAGATACCTTCGTCAAAGAGCTTTCCTAAAGCCAATGGAGTCCAAGTTCGACACAAAAATAATACGAATCGGATAAGGTTGTCCCCAGCACGTCTCTCCATTTACAGTATTCCGGAGGAATTCCTATTAGTGAAGGAACTTTCGCGTCTGATGGAACCATAAAAAAGTTCTCTTATAAATGAACGTTTTCAACATCTTCAGAAATAAAACGTTTCATTTAATTTAACGCTTGATGCTTTAAGTTTTTTTGGAACATGAAATTATCTAATTTAATTTATTAATTTATGTGTGTAGTAGCATAATAGTACGTTATCTCTATAAGTTATTTAATGCAAATTACTTTTTTTAACGTTACTATATATATGACAGAAATTAATATGATAATTCATTTTAATTAATGATAATTTAAGGCTGAATTAATCATTTGATGAATGATTTAACTATGACCGTTGAATAGTCGTTATCACAACATGAATTAGGTAACAAAATTCTAAATACCAAGATACTCAATTCTATATAATATAGATCACAATCCATTATTTCTTTCCTTAAATAAATGTATTTTTTTAATTAAAAACGTTATAAACTTTATTGTTTTTAATTTAAGTTTTAAAAGTGTATACGTCGGCGCTCAACCTGATAAACTCGGAGCTCATCACGGTTCACTTAATTAAAAGCACTTCATCTACTTAATCTTCGATAGTGAGCTTACGATATGAAACTAAAATACCAGCTCCGTACATATATATTACAGATAATTGTTAAATGTAACTTAGGCACAATATACACTTATCCTACGGCTTCATTAGACCGAGTTCGAGTGAAAAACGACCTAACGCCGAGGCAAAATCTACGTTTGTATTGCGAACTCGGTCTAATGAAGCCGTAAGCTTAGTAGGCTAAACAATTAATCCTGAGAAGGATTAAGCTTGAAATATTACCTAACTACGAGTATATGTATTCTACTTGTACGTAGATTCGATTGTAAAACAAAGGGAACCCATATACCGCACTTATCTGCCACAAATGCTTGTTACGACTGCCAAAAATATAGGAGCAATAGTTTAAGAATAGTGGACCATCTAAGTCAGTATTAAATATTACGATTTGATGTCCAAATGTCAGTATTTAAACAAAAATATGGTAAAACTTCATTTAATTAACCTAAATTTTACTTAAATATTAATTTATTTAATGGTCAATTGACAACAGAGTATATAAATTATAATAAATTTCTAGACTTGTGGTATATTCAACCATAAATATTGGAAAGCGAGCTGAGTAAATACATTGGCCGGCTTGCTTCAGTGACAAATGTTCCCTCCGCACGCCGCGGCCGCCCTACGCCGCCTCCAAACTTTCAAGAAGTCCGTCGACGCTTTAAATTCGAACGCTTTCAGGATATTAAAGAAAAGTTTTTTATGTGCATTCAAGGTTTTACGTTTTTTGGGAACACACCCATTAAATATACACTAGATGTAGACCGCGACTTCGTGGGCGCGTAGGGCTCCTTTAAAAAAAACTTTTACAAAATCCATTCTTGGTATACTCCTACGTAGGATCTCTGTAAAACATTAAAAGTCTATTAATAGCAATATAGTCAGTTTTTTTCCAAAATGAGGAGCTTCTCAATTTGTTTGTATATTTTCTTTTAGATTTTTTTTTATAGGAGATGAATTCGTTTGCAATGTTTTTTTCTTCAAGATTTGGTTTGATTAACTTTGGTTTCAGGAAGGAGCTGTTACACAATGTTAAAGTTTATTAATTAATAAATTGTCAAAGTTTATAAATACTAAAGTCACGTCAACTTTAAGAAGTAAAAAATGTAAAATGTGAAGAGTTTAGTGAAAAGGGTGTGAAGGTTGTATAATGTACACGTCAGATGACTCGACCCAACTTCTTTCAGCAAGTCCCTTGAGGCATAACTGACTTTCTTTCCCTCCACTGTACTATAACCAGTATTTTGGAGTGAAAATACGCCATAAGCTACAAACTTTCGTGTTTATCCCTTAAATGGACAATGTTCTTTTTAAATAACACACAAAACAGTAATACACACATTTCCTAGGCACTAATACATGTCTATTACACAAATATATATTTTTAAAACGTGAAGCATAAATACAAGTATAAGATAAGGATAGTTAGTAATTTTCTTTGGGTTAATTCGTTTACATTTAAGTTAAAATTTATAGACGAACATACACACAGAGTTTTAACCCTAACTTTAACTGCCTCCGAAGTTACATTAAATATAATGATCATAAGAAAATGCTGATGTGGAGTAGTTGTAAAACTATTGTATTATACTATTACCGCAGTGTTGAACGTGGCCTCGTTAACATGCTCTTTTACGCGCGAAAAAGTAACAAGATTCTCTCAAAAGCAACCAAGGGATGTACAGTCAAGGGTAAAAATATATACACAAAGTCTCATAAAACGTCACCATCAACAATATCATAAATATAGAAATAGTGGAATTCAAAAATATGTACAGTCAGCTTCAATAGTATCGTACCATCTAAAGTGCCCAAAAATATAGGAACACCGAAAGCCATCAAAAATATCGGTACAACCAAAGCTTTCAATTTAATCGAAGCACCCACACTGCCCAAAAACATCGCAACATTCATAGCGCCAAATATATGAGAGCAGCCAAAGAGCCATAATTATAGCCACAGTCACAACGCCAATGGTATCGAAGCATTCAAAGTGGTCAAAAATATCGGAACATTAAATGAAATTGAACTCTATTACTATACGTTTGAGATACAATTTAGAATAGCCTGCTTACGTTAAAGAAACATACGTCAAAATCATTTGAAGCTTTGATAAGAAATATTTCTCTACTATCTATTGTGACCATAGAATTTTGTATATCTAGAAGTAACACTCCATAAAAGTTTTATAGCAAAAAACATGCCCATTTGCAAATATCAAAAGTGCAGATCTTTGCAAGTATCATGTACATTTTTCCCAAGTTTGAGAAAATATAGTGTAATCACAATAAAAAAACGAAAACATTTAATAAACTGTTTATTATTAATTATAATTATTTAAAATAGATTAAATCCAAACCATTTTACCAACCACAATATTGTGCTTTATTGTTATTATAAAATTATTAATGAATGTTTTAATATTGTTTCGATTAATCGTTAAATACTTAAAAATAACATACGAGACAAAAGGTTACATTCTATCTAGTTTTATTTCAGCATTATAATGTAAATGACAACACTAGGGAAGTTTTCTCCAAAAACAGGCCCACTATTGTAGACTTCGAATGCTCCATCTATAGGTATAATATATCTATGATTATGACTTTACATGGCTGATGACAGATACCGAACAAGTAGGTACAAATTTTAAGTTGTCAAAGTGTATGCCAATTTGGTGTATTGACCTTACTACGTTTTTCGCAGATATAAGTAAGTAAGAGATGCCGGTTCGATACCCTCGCTACTCCAATTCTTTTTTTTCTTATTTTTAGGATTTTTAATTTTGTGATACGCTCGTTACTTCCTGACCAGATATTAATTAATGTAATTACCAAAGATTGTATTATTATATTAATATATTATTTGATTAGTGAAAAATGTTATTTAATGAAAATTAAAAAAGAAGTACTTATTATTAATAATCTTATAATAATCTTCATTTCTTTGTGAGATAAATCCACAACGCAAAAAGAGGAGCATCCCCATATATTTTACTTAAAATAAACCAATACAATATGAAGTTGCGGTTTGAACTTCAATAAAAAGCTAGCCGTACCATATACGTTAAAAGGAATTTCCCAAACTTTAAATGAGATTGCCATTTTGGAAAACAATCTAAATTATTCTAAATTGTTATTTTTTGATCCATTAATCTCCAAAATTTTTTCTCAAAAAAAATCAATTGATATACTTATATCGTGATTTATATCATGATATATATTCGCTGATATATATCGGCGAACTGCCTATAGCCACACTGTAAAATATTATCTCTTTGAAATAAACAGTGGTTTCAAATGTTACTCTGAATATCCTGATATAATTCACCATTCGTCTCAAATATATTGAAATGGAATATCACATTCCATTAAAATAAACGGAGTTAAGGAGCGCATCCCCAGTTCTAAAACATAAGAGTGGCCACTGATTACAAGCCAAGAAAACGTCAGTACAGTAATACTTCGATAACAAAATAAAAAAAAAACTAGTAGGGGAGAGCGTAGGAATCGAACCGGCATAATTTACTTACGTATTGCTGCGAAACACGTAGTAAAACCAATACGCCAAACTGGTCTACACTGTGACAAACTAAAATTTGTAATCACTTGTTCGATATCTGTCATCGGCCATATAAAAGTCATAATAAATAGTAGAGAAATATTTCTAATCAAAGTTTCAAATTATTTTGACGTATGTTTCTTTGACGTAAGCAGGCTATTTTAAAGTGTATCTCAAATGTATAGTGATAGAGTTCAATTTCATTTAATGTTCCGATATTTTTGACCACTTTGAATGCTTCGATACCATTGGCGTTGTGACTGTTGCTATAATTATGGCTCTTTGGCTGCTCTCATATATTTGGCGCTATGAATGTTGCGATGTTTTTGGGCAGTGTGGGTGCTTCGATTAAATTGAAAGCTTTGGTTGTACCGATATTTTTGATGACTTTCGGTGTTCCTATATTTTTGGGCACTTTAGATGGTACGATACTATTGAAGCTGACTGTGCATATTGTGTGGCTGTTAAATATGTATTCAATAAGTGCAATAATATGTATTTAACAAAAGAAGGATAAACTTGTACACTTCAAACTGCTATTAAATATGTACACATATTACGAGCAATAACGTCTGCAGCCAATTTGACTACTTTTTCGAAATAATCGTATCCTTGTTGTTCTGTACTCCTAGTACCGGCGGAGTATATTTTTCGCTAAAGTTAGTATATATTTTTTTGCCCTTGACTGTACATAAAAATTAATTAAAACAAATAGCAGCAAGAGAGGGTACAATATATCATTTGTAAAAGCCATTCGGCCACAAAGGATATGGTCAATAAACAAACAGGAGCTTCCCGGAGTCGCTGAGTGTGAAAAATACGTTATAAGGTAAAACTTATACTTCGTGCTGTAGCAGCAAAATAATTTTGAAAGGTCGCTTTCTGGGGCTTTATCTGCAAAACACGTCGGAAATCCGAAAGCTCAGTTTCTTTGTATACTTGAACATAATGCAGCCACTAATAAACCGGTCACGTTAACGTTATTTATTGTTATAGCGACACAAAAAGTACAGACCAATAATTTTATTAAATGCCTCGACGTCTTTTACAGAAGGTACGAGCCTTTAATAATCAAAGTAACTACTTTTACAGTCATACAAACAAATGAGGCAAGGAACAGAGACGGATTCCTGGCCGACTAAGATGGATAAATGTTTCAACACTTATTAGTGTTAGTTCAACTCAACGGCTGTTTGTGTTTTAACTAAGATTTACGACCCCCTAATTACTAAGTATTAATTATTGAAGATTTTTAATTTGCATGTCGATTTTGTTTCTTTAAAAAATATTTATTTTGCTGAATCTTCTAGTTTCCAATCTCAATTTTTTTTTGAATTCGTTGTCGTCGTTGAATTTGAAAAATCCTGGAATAAAGACTAAAAAGTGTACGATTTCAAAATATCGCCTAGTTTAAAGTTCCGAACGATGTTACATACAAATTCTTACTTCTTTCTATAATTTCTTTTTATAAAACTTCAGCCTACTTTTAAAGCTAGTACTTCAAATAGCTGTTCCATTTACCTTCAAACACTTACAAAATAAAAGTATTCGCATGGCATACAAACATTCAGGTTCATTTAACTGTACTTCTTTGAAAGGGGCTTGACCGACTATAATAAAAAATAGCGGGAAACCCGGTGTTTACAGTTGCATTTTTATTGTATGGAATTCGCGGTTGCGCTCCCAAAATTACCTATGTGACGATATTCGAAATTGTGTCAACACGGTGTATGTACGGAGGAGCGCGCGGCGGCTGGCGGCAGTCGGCACCGGCCGCTCGAGCGCTCTCCGGTCCCTAAATACAGCCTCCCGCCTCTCGGGTATGGATTATTCGCAGCTGTAGACGAGCGAAGGCAGTGCGACCCACGCGCTCCCCGCGTTCGCCCGCCCGCCGGGCCGTAGATGCTCCTAGCTGCGCTGGCCGCGTAGCAGTTTCGTAGCTGCGTTGGCCGCGTAGCGACCGTAGCTCTGAGAGCACGCAAATGTAACCTCTTGTTCGCAAAGCCGGGTTCGCTTTTAATGACGCTTTTTAGAAACATGCCATTAAATTCCTTTTCGTGCTTGAACAATGATTCTAATGTCAAGTTGTTTATTTTCTAAAGCACCTGTGGAATTATTTAAAGTTTTAATTGTTGTTTTTGTGTAAGATATATTTTTATTAACTGCGATTGTTGTTGAGTAAGTATTTGTTTACTTTTTAACAACACTTTATTTCTTTAGAATAATATACATAGCATTCATTAAATTACTTTCCAACTAACTAAATGATCAAACAAACTTTATGATTCTGATTTTACATAAACATTATGTTTCATCCTCTAATTTCTTACACAATTTACTGGACTGTGTTCATCATTATTATTATACTCTATCATATTAAAAACTACGTTTTATTTATTTTTGCTTCAAAGAGAATTCGTTTATGAATCGCGAAAGCGTGAAACTCGATAATTGCGCGGGGCATTGTCCGGAACCTGCCACTAGATACTGATATATAGATGTTTTGCATTCAAACGTCTGTTTCGCGCAGCTCCGAACAACTAATATATTGTTTCGACACATTAACGAACAATGACTGTACATATGTCATGTCATATTTAATTATAGTTGTTCAACATATTGTCAGGAGACGGGTAAAGTAAATCCCTTGGGGTGTCGATAACCTCGCTCATAATTGGACGTATGTTAATATTTTTGATTTACCGTTTAAATTAGTTACTCGAAAATGTTTTACATTTAGTTATAATACATATTGAACTCAATTTAAATATATACTATTTTGATAATATGTCAATTATAGTATTCGTATTGAATACGATAATTTCACTGTAATCGTGTCAAAACAATTCAACTTATTCAACACAAATCCTAAGTAAAAGGACACTTAACTTCAAGGTTTTTCGCAAACACTTACATATTTTATTCTACGTTGACACCGAAAAAAATTCAACACCTGCCGCCGGCGGCGAAATTAAAACGCTTTGTAGAAATAACGCCTGATATTTCTCAGTAACGGCTAACGACCTAAGACGTTATTACATTAGTCTTACACGAGCACGTGGAATCTATAAAGAGCCTTACACATCTTAACACTTTCACTCCTTAACTTAATTACGTGGGAGTTTTTCACATCGGACGTGAGGAGGCTTGAACTTCGAACTTTTTTATTAATTCCGCTTAATGAAAAAACAACAATAAATTATTCCGTTCGCAATTAGATTTAGAAGTCGTAGCATTTACATTTCTATCTGCATCTCTCTCGAGTCTCCTCTGCGAGATAATTAAAAGTACATCAAACCTTCCAACGACTACATTAGGAGAAGATTTATCTTTCGAGAGGTTTTTTATTTAAATCAAAGATCTTCATTTGAACCAACGCCGTTTGAATATATTTTATTGAATGGGGAAACTTCCCTTTTCAATTAACAGTTGCACGAGTTGATCAATTCTCTTTTAGATTAAGATTTTGTGTTTTTTTGTTAATGTTTTAAAACTTTAATATTTGTTTTTTTCATTCAAGGTAGTGAGAGTGAACAATAACAATTTAAAATTTAATACAATTATTGAATTTGAAAATTGATTATGGTATTCAAATAGCTGATGATTACTTCTATTACTTTGGAGATAAAAAAAAATGGAACCTGTAATTTCTTACACTTACTTTCACGGTACTAAGTCCCGCCTTACGATAATCAAATTCTATACCTGCTTAATATTATATTTAAGCAGGAAAAGAATTTGATCATCGACTTATCAATATTTTCACTCGTAGTTGATTAAAAGCATAAATGACATAATTAAATTAAGAAAATCCTATTAAACACGACGTTTTGCGATAAATTAATTTAAATTAATATAAAAGCAAATTTTAAGAGAGTAAGGGTCGGAAAAGTAATTGTATGAGGTTCGTAAGGAAAATGTAATATCGCAGACGTGCCTCGCTTCTCACCAGGTGTCTTACAAAAGGCCTTTTACACATAGCCTACTGGAATACTTTGCGCATATCCCTTACGACCCTACCTTCATAGATTACGCTAAGGTAGCAGCGGCAACAAAATGTTTTATTAATATTACCGTTGTTATATTAATGTTAATTAAAAAGTACGTGATTAATCATTTATCAATATAGATATATTTGCATAGAAATTTGAGAACACGAGTGCGACCGAATTGCTTCGTTAAGCGCCGATGCTAAATGTAGCCGTGCCGTGTATTGCATACAATATTAAATCTGTTTCACTACGAATTGGTTACTAATCAAAAGGTTTATGTCTGATATTTAATACAGTTGAAAGTTTAACATCCTTTTATCACACAGAAGACGAAGAATTACATTAATTTTGATTACTGGTTTCCTCACTATTGACTTAAAAACTATTGAAACGGATTTAAAAAGGCATTAAGTATAGATATAAGGTAAAATAAGGATGCTGTACTATTGTTAGTAAATAAAACTAAAAAATAACGATAACTTCAAACTTATACCTAAACATACTTCCTTAATGCTCGTGCAAAGTTTTCTATACATGGAGTAATTTATATAATATATATATAAAAACAACGTTATACATAAAGTTAACAAGCTCATAATGTTCTCTTAACGTACAGTTTATTTGATTCCATGTGACAGACAGCGCAACCATCTTCAATAGTTTATCTTCAACTTTAACAGGACTTTACGATGCATAAATCATAAGTACGCCACTCGGGTTATGATCTATAGCTTCCAATTTTAGACGGGGACCACTTAATCATTCCGCTCCCGAGACTTTCCTGTTTTTATGGCTAATTAATTACGAGATCAACATAAAAACCACTTAAAATTAATTTTAATGTGATTTAGAGAATAATTGCTTAATATTAATTTATAATAGGGACTCGTTGGAACGAGGAACGATGGATCCTATGGTCTAAAGATATAAATGGATTGTCAAGGTGATGATGTTGATTAGTGATGAGGAACAAAGTACACATATAAATTGAGCCATAGAATGCCTCTTGATAGATTAACTTATAATTAAATTGATTAAATTAATGCCAATTAGGTTAAAAATTTTAAAAGTAGCAATATACTGTATTTTGTTTTAGTGTTGCATGTTAGATAAAAGTTAAAGTTGTGAGAAGTGGGCACCGTGAAACTATCGTTGTAATGTATACCGTCATCGTACAGATAGCCTTTCATTGTTTAGGCAGCTCTGAACATCGTTCCATTAACAAAATAATGGAAGTATCTACAGGAGAGAAAATAAAACGTAGGAAAGAGATTTCTTAGTACGAAAGCGGTCATTTGTAAGCGGTCGAGAAAAATGTTCAGCCGTCCAGAAAAAATAATCGGAAACGGTAAGCGACCACTACCTTTACAGCCGTGCAGTCATTTACACAACTAATAGTATGTAGAATATAGCCCTGAATTATTATAATACTATGTATATTAGGTATATTATATCATCGTTAGTTTAAAATATAGAGAGTACCTCTTCTTTAATTTAACGATCTTGGACCTTGTTGATGGAGCCCGTACCAACCCTCTCTGTCTTGTACTCCTTATCATTGCTCCATATAGAGAGTACACACGGCGTATTAGCAAGATTTCGTTCGTGGGTTTATACACTGTCAAAAACAATTTTCCGTAAAAATTAAAACAAATAACATAACAATGTATATCCGAATTTCCAAGGCGGATTCTAAGATAAATTAAATTAGTAGGTTTCATAAGCTTCTTATCTCGTCGAAAAAATCCCCCTTAATAGGTATTTCGACGTAATAAGTATTTGCAATTATATTAAGAAAGTGAGCGTAATTTATTTTATTAGGGCGGGGAAATAAGCGCGGCTCAACACCTACTCGTACTTAAAGGGCTTAGGGGCACGTTTATAGAGCCCAGATCATATCCCTGATAGCACGGTACAACGAGTTTTTGAATACCACCAATTTATCTTCAGTTTGTAAACTGTTCCTATGATATTTTTCTTCGATTCAGGTAAATTCCATTCTTGTGGGTGCAGTTTTTCGCCTTTAAGCTGCTCAAGCAGTTTGGCAAAACTTTTAAAAATGTGAATAAAATTAAGCTACTTATTAAATTTAAAAAAATGTACGATAATTTTTTTTAGTTTTAAATAAATTATTTCGGTATTTTTACTCCTAATATTCACTAGATAGAGTAAAAGCTGCAATTCCTACGATATCGTGACGAAGTTCGTTTTACGCCGATTGAGATTTTTTTTATAATCAATCCAGGACCGGAACCGGTTTGACCTAAGCCATTCATCAGGCCGTAGGCGTTACGACCATCGTTTATTTTTGAAGGGACGTCAATCGTTCCATTTCCGTCTTTATTAGCGAGTCAGTCCTAAAATTCATGTTTTATAAAGACCGATGATAAATGACTACCATCAAATGTTACTAAATTTTTAAATTGCAAAAGGAATACCTGTAACGTTTTTCGCTCTATTCTTCAACGGCTCAACGTTAAAAACGGATTTTTACAAAATGAAAATTAATTATTATTAAAACTGTTTTATAATAACGGAAATTACTTTTTTATTGCAATACTAGCGACCCGGCCCCGGCTTCGCACGGGTGCAATTGTTATTAGTATGGCTGTTATAATCAACGTTTATAGTTTTACTGTAGTCTATTTAGTTGTACCCGGGCGAAGCCGGGGCGGGTCGTTGGTGTATTATACATAAAAACCTTCCTTATGAATCACTCTGTCTATTAAAAACCGCATCAAAATCCGTTGCGTAGTTTTAAAGATTCAAGCATAATAGGGACAAACATAAAAAGCGTTATTGTTTTATATAATAGTGTAGATATTAATAAAGAATACAAGTTTCTATGGGAAAATTTATTTATGAAAAGACAATAAAATGCTTGTCACATGACTGACATATACTTTCATAATATCAAAAACGGCCAGTGCACATCTCAGCAGATTATACTACTCCAACAGATATAACAAAAAATCTGACGGATAATAAGAAAGCTTAATTTTATTTATGTATAAAAATCACATTGTGAAATAAACTTTTAATTACGCGTAAATAATTATATTTTAAACATATTTTTTCACGCATTAACTTAGCTCACAGATTTAATATTAAATGCGGGGTTAAGTCCGCTCAACAAACAGTTTCCGGTTTCAAGAACACCACATGAAAGAAAAACAAACAATACTTTGTTACTGGAAAAGTTATATTACTCACATGCAGAAACTCTTTGCCAACACCATTTACAAAATGAAGATCGTTTTAATAAAATATCGACGCATTTAAAACTTTTGCTCGACTTTTTTTAACTAAGTTTTTTTAGTAAAAAAAAAGATAAAATCGTGTCAAACCATCGATTCTTTCTCCTTACTACATTTTTATATAAACTAGAGATAAAAACATCAAGATGTAAACATGGCTGTATCTATCAATACACAATTTACAATGTCCTCATTTCTTATATGCCCGGCACGAAATGTTGTTCTTTACATTCTCTACATTAGAAAGCTACATTACACCCGGGTATATTTTTTTAATATTACGCGAACGAAGTCGTGAACAAGAGCTAGTTCAATATATTCATCTAGTTATGTTTTATAGTATTATGTTATATCCAAGGGGCTACGTCTTAGAAAGTTAGTGTTTGTAAAAGAATTATACCATACATCAATCAAGGTACACAAGAATAAATCGCGCTATTTCTCATATTTCTCCAAAGAATTTTAAATCTCTCACTGGACGGGCCTGACGTATTGCGGTATACAACGAGAATAGGTTTTCAGAGTGATTTTAGCCTCAAGATATTTTTAAAGCGTTAACTTGTTAAAACCGTTTTATAAATTGTAACAATACCTAAATGCTCTATCATTTTAACTATAATAAAAATGTTAGTAATTCATAACACATCTTATATTAGTCTTTAGTAGTCTACTTCCTTGAGCTAGTAAGATTAAAAAGATTAAAGAAAAATGAAGTTTGTTCATAAACAGATAATAAACTAAGTAACTAGAGAATAATTTAAAGAAAACTTTTGTCTTATGAGTTAAGAAAATAAGGAATGCAACGTTTATACAAAACAGGTTTTATTCAATGCGGCTTTCAGCATTGCTTACCTTCTCATGAGGTATAAATCAAGAGGAATTTTATTCGTAAATCTTGAAATAGTAGCGCCGTTACTCGCCGTCGCAAGACCGACGCAACCCCGTTCCCCGGCACCACTCGCCGCTCGTATAATCAACTGATAATGAATATGAAAACGAGCGCAAGACACAAAAGATACACTGCACTCTACCAAACAAACATAAAACAAAGAAATAAGCCTTATTCTTGTCAGTTAAATCTGTCGTGAAATCTTTCATCCGAGTCTTTAGACCCTCCAGCTAATTTGTAGCAAGGCGGAGAATGCGGCAACAGTGATGCGCCGAGCTACGAATGAATAACGATGTAATTGAAGAAAAATAAAGAAAACGAACGGTTTCAACTTGACTTGAGCTGAATAACAATTTTTACGCGCATTTTCATCGCGATTTGTATTCAAAGCGAACCAAGTAAACACAAAAAATAATCAAGCTGGACTGTATACATTTTTGCCAAATAAACTTATGCTTTAACTCGGTTTCTTTCATGCGAAATGTGAATATTATTTGTAATCGATCTTGCCCTGTTATTCTTTGTGTATATAAGAATTTGCAATCCGGAAGCTCGTTACAATAAGCAGGTTGAGAATGTAACCCCCACACTGATAATTAGTCGCTTGATCGGATTTCCACGAATCATAATGAGAATCAAAATCTTGAGCAAGATATATTAATTCAAAGTAAACCAAATCGTATAAACAATAACAATAGCTATGTACTTCGAACTAAACAAGTAAATAAGTGATTAAAACTCTCGTTTATATTTATTTACATATTTAGTATATAATACATTTCACATAAAAAATACTATAAAACATATTATATAAAAAATAGTGCACCACCAGCTGCGGAATCCGAAGACTCAAGCAACCAGTGGTCAGGCCCTGCAGAGAAAGGAACCTTCTCACTATGCATGCGGTCTCCAAAATAACTGTCTTTTATTAATTAAACTTACAAAATAAATATTTTAGGTTATTTTGATACTTTATCTCGCGTAACATACATACTATAATATTGTACAAGAGTTGTTTTGTTATCAAGTACATTCAACTTCGCCCGTCTTCATTCAACACGGGATACCCAATATTCATCTTATCCCTATGGAGTATTAACAGAAGTTCATTAATTTTATCGGGCTTCGTTTTAAAGAGAAATATTAACTTAACCCATTTAATACTTTTTCTATACAATTAGTTTTCCCCCGATGGCTCGAAATTAGTCGGTGCTAAGAAGGAATGTTATTTATGTGAGTGCAGCCGTATTTATTAAATGCTAATATTATCTTCCAATATTTAAGCAGTTTATATTAATTAAGCCGGCTACAGATGTTCAGTTGGTTAACTGTACAGTCCAAATTGACCTGTGTACGTCAGTTTTATCTGCGCAGTCGAACTGTACAATTAAAACTGAGCGTCGTTAGACGGCTTTTAAATGTTATTGATAGAGTCTACGCCTCAGAACTTAAATTGTTTTAACGTATTACAAAATTGTTTTGAAAAACTGTTTTTAATTTTCCAAAAAATAATTGAGTTCCTTTGAACGTAACAAAGAGGTAAAACCAATATTGTGTGGTAAATACAAATTACAAAGCTCCCTAAATTTTAGAAATAAAGTCACGCCCGCTGTTTTAATTAAGAAGAGGTTATTAGAATATGTGATGTGATATGTTTGTTCAATAAATAACTTTATCATTTAAAAAGTTTTGGCATAAGAATTCTTGTAATATAGTGAAGAGTAGTTCAAGAACAAGAAAGTTAATTGATAACTAGTTTTATAAACCAATTTGGAAATGACGTTATGTCATTTAATTAAGATAAAATTAAAACAAATAAGTGCTTTCGAAATTAGAATCCTACTATACTCAATCGTTAAACAGTTTCTAAAGCACTACCGAATTGCAATAAAATGAGAAATCTTTACTATCGAGCTGACTAAGAAACTAATGATTCAGAGTCGCAGTAAGACGGACAAACGATACAGAAAAAGATTAAACAATATAAAAATATAATTTAAATTAATTACAAATTCATAAGTTATTGAATCAACTTCTCCGATTTCCAATTAGTTGATTCACAATCCTAATTAGCTAGAACTGACAGCTGTCAACTCGGGCTTATTGTATTGTAACGACAAAGGGTTCAATTCAACCCTCATAGATCAGATATACCTGCCTATAAACATCAATACAACAATATTACAAAACAAATAAAATATTCATTACATTGTTATAGTAATGGTAGAAGATGTAATAAGTGTAGAAATAACAAATTGATAAAAACACGACTTTTGAAATAATTAGAATATTTTGATTCAAATATTTATTAGTAATTCTACATAATCTATTTACATTTAATTTGAATATGTTTGTACAAAAACATCAAATCGTTAAATCACTTCTAGTAACCTAATGTTTATTTTATAGGATTTTACAAATATTTGAGAAAACAACAAAATGATCCAAGTTGATAACTTCAAGCGATCGTCACCGTCACCCTCGCGATGTTCAGTGCGCAGCGACAGCCGCGTGTTCCGACAGCCGCGAGTCATTCAGGTGAACCGCGACGCCGCCACCATGATGGACGACGAAGCCAACGCGGTGGAGGGACCCAGCAGCTCCGAGGACACCGGCGTTGCGCCCAACTGGGACTCACGTCTTGGACATCACGGTGCACAGTTCCGTTCGCGCACGTTTAGCGATGGTTTCATCAGAAACACTAGTCTCGAACTACTTCTCGGTGTGGAATGCGAGGCGTGTCTCGCTCTAGCAGCTCAGCGACAATGTTTTAATAAGCAAATGTCAGAACACGAATTTGATTTAGTTTGTAACTGTAACGTGCAACAAAACAACTATTTGAATTGTCGTCGGGATGTTGTAAAGCAAAGAGGACACACATTAAATATATACGATTTAGAAAGAATTAAAAGAGACACCGGACGCAGCCACCTCGCCAGTAGCTCGCACCGAAGTTTGGACAGGAAGCACAGCAAGGCACGGACCATCGGGGTCTCAAATTACATTTCGAAACAGCTCATAGCCTACGATCAAACAAATACATTAATGCAAAAACTAAAAAGAAAGTTATCCAATTTGAAAAAAATGGGCGGCGAGGCAATAACAAAGAAACATCAAAACGCGGTCCAACTGGCCGAGATAACGTCGGCCTCGTCGAGCTCTCTCAAGAAACTATCCATGTTGTCTCTCGTCGAAAAGTCGCAACGGAAAAGTAACAGCCAAAGCGGAACGTTTTCATCTTCAAGTATGCAATCGAAGGATGATTTAAAAAACTTTACAACCTACGCAAACTTCTCCTCGAATGTGGATCAATGTTTTGATAGATTGAG
The DNA here is from genome assembly GCA_013186455.1 of Papilio dardanus tibullus. NCBI lineage: Eukaryota > Metazoa > Arthropoda > Insecta > Lepidoptera > Papilionidae > Papilio > Papilio dardanus. Next base: position 471,946 of record QDHC01002768.1, on the reverse strand, counting down.
AGATTACAACGACAGCGCTGAAACTAGTTCTGGTGGACATAAAGTTTTGAAACTTAAAAAGTTTGATTTAAACAACGATATGATATCTAGACAATCTCCCGTTAGAGAGGTGAAGAAATTCTCTACTCTCGATAATCGTAGTAGATGCAGAAGTATAAGAAGACAGATGTCTTACAATGATTTTGCAAGTGAACGGTTTAGGGACAGAGTCACAGCAGATTCGTGGTCGAGGGACGATAATGTGTTCGACTCGAGAAGTGCAAGTAACGATATAATTATAAACGATGATGGCCAGTCCTTTGTGAACATCGACAGAAGCTGCAGGAATGTGCCGCGGCCTGTGCAGGCGCAGTGCACGTGCGATTCCCGCCTGGATAACAGGATTCCTTCGATTTTCTATGACACACATGTAAGTTGAAACAATGTTTTACTAAAAAAAGTAATGTAGATTTTAGAAACCTACCATTATTATTGTTTGTATAGCAATGGTAATATCTGAATTTAATATTATGCAAAGCTACTGTTGAACTTAAATATTGCTTATTACCAATTGAAACAAAATAAATGTACTGACATATGTACTTAGTATAATTTTAAAAAGAAAGTAAATGATTTTGTTAATGTTTTATAATGATCGTTAAAAAAGTTTACATGTCATTTGTGATGTGAAGAAGCGATTTAAGTTAATGAGTGATTTTAAAGTAAGAGTAATTTTATTATAAATCAACTTTAAATCGGAGAACCTCGAGAAAGTTTCTTTTACTTTGCGATTTATTGTTATTCCTTTGACTTTCATTACACAATACGCTGGATTATAATTCTGCCAAAATATTAGCCAAGTACTTACTCCGTGTCCCTTTTCTTGTCTACGGATTATTCATAACGTATATAAGCATCTAAAAGCGTATAAAATGGCATTGTATTGTCTGTAGAGAGTATAACGAAAACTTTATAGGGTTATTCGCTGTCACACAAGTGAATAATGTACGTGGCAGATTCGAAATAATCGTAAAAACATCGTGAAGAAGTTATAAATTATTCTATATTATAAAACAGAGCGTAAAGTCAACATTCTTTTATTTTATTTAATATTCCCTTAAGAACTGAATCTTAAATAGTAAGCGAAGGGTTAATGAAAGCGGTCTTTGATCGACAAGGAAGATTGATACCGCGAACACATAACTGAAAAGGGTTCAAGTATTTAAATATTGAATAGAGAATTCTCGGAAATCGAATACATACATTATAGATGACTCTTTTATCTCCACCGAGTCACAGATTGCGTCTTTAACAAAATCGGGATTTGAATTTACTTTTACATTTTTAAAAGCACTCACTCTCGCCGAGTGCTCTTACATCTTTTTTCAAACATGTTGAATACGGAGCCGAGTGAGTGTTTAACATTTTGAGGTTAACTTCATAGATTATTCACAGTACTCGCTTAGCTGGTAATTATTTTGCATGGTAGTTAATTTGAGGTACTTAACCCTTGTAGTGCTGGGGGGAAATATTAACGAGTTAACATTGCAGGGTAAAAAACGTACGGCGCCGGCTCCGGACGTGACGGAGCGTGGTCAGAACGGGCGGGGCGCGGCGTGCGTCGCCTGCAAGGCGGGACAGTGGCTGCCCACCGGGACCACCTCCACCACGAGCCACAGCTCAACAACCACTGCGAACTCTTCACGTTTGTTACACATCTTTATTTCAATGAAAAAAAGCGATTTAGGAAGAATTTGATTGAGAGTCGGAATGGAAAATTAAACATACACTAAAATTAAACTAAAGTAAATTAAACCACTTTGAAGTGGCTAGACAACTATTGTAGTTTTGTAAACTTATCTTACGTACTAATAAGAACTAATGACCGATGCGTAACTTTTGTATAGGCGTTAATTAGTGTCTATGTTGCGGTTTGTGAACATTCAGTCAATCAACAAGCCACACACAGAAATTACTTAATTGCGGGACTAGTTAATAAGTATTGACATAATCATGTACTTACGAGTATGCAATAGGTCAACATTATGCGACGCGTCAATGATTGTTTTTAAAGATTCACTGATTTTTATTTAAAAAGAATTAAACCAATTTTTAGTTATGCTATCGAAAAAATATCTGGTTAACAAAGATATGACTTAATATGATAAATAAAGTAATTTAATTGGAAATATGGTCAAACTTTCTCTTTTCCAATAACCAAATTATTATGATAAACATATTTTAGACGTGTACGTTAAGATGTAAAAAACCTTTTGCCATTTAACTTTAATTTATCAAAAAGCTAAATATGAATAATTTCCACTTTCCTAACAATAAACTTTTATTGTGCCTTTCGTACCCAAACATAAATTTAAAATACAAAAACAAAACAAATTGGTATATGTAGAAACTATGCGAGTAAACTTTTCATATAAATAACTCAAACAAAAAAGTTCAAAGTTGGTCGTCAAATATGTTTTCCACAACTTTGCAAAACGATAATTATAGTTAAAATGTGCTAGCTATCTATGCGCCGGAATCTATTGTTACCAAAGCATAATTTTGTTAGTTCATGTAATGTAAGTATTAATATTATTCAAAACTTCGTATCTTAACATTAGATGACGGTAATTAGGTACCATTTTATATTTAATTCTGTGACAAATCTTAGCAGACCTTCCTACTTGCTTGTAAAGCCTTGCGTTAAAATGCATACCTTATCGTTGCCAGGCTTCTCAGTGTGGCATCGTCGCTGGTGCTGCGTGGCGATCTTGGTGCTGGTGGCGGGCACGGCGTGCGTGGCCGGGCCGCTAGCCCTGCGGGCCCCGCCGGGGGCGCCCCTGCACGAACGTCTGCGGCTCGCTGAACGGCTGCTCCATGACACTCCCCTTATAGACGGACACAACGACTTGCCTTGGAACATACGAAAGTTTCTACATAATCGAATTAAAGACTTCAGGTATGGCGATATTTTAAGGAAACAAAAGACGATCATATCATCTACTGGGATGTAAATATACTTACACTAACTTAAACTTTGTTTGTTTTTTCTTAATAATACGCATCAAAATTACTTTCATTAATAATACAGAAAAGTGTGTATTTTTTATTAATTTTTATTAGGAAAATTAGTATAAAAATCTTGATAATTCTACCTTAGCGGACCTGAAAATCGCTATGTAATTTTCTATTAACGCTTCGCTAGTAGGAATTTCTTAGCTTCGTTTGAGTCTTTTGTCATTCAAAATCGACTGTGCAATTAGTCGGCTTTGTATTCTTTATAGTTAGATCATATTTGAAAATATTATAGACGTCTTTTTAATGTGAAACGTTACTACTTTAGAAATTAATGCAACCGAGGCCAAAATCGTAACTTGCATAAAATTTTAAAATTCATGCAAGTTACGATTACATACAAACATGTTTGACCCCTCTTTGTTCATTTATACCTACTATTTTGAAGTTAGTTTTTTAATTATCTACATTGTTCATATATTTCCTTATAAAATATCATAAGATATAAAGAGGCATCATTAAGCACCTTATCTCCGCAGAACACATAAAGTTCCGTCGTCAAATGTGCGGACATATCAACCAGACACATAAATCACGACAAATATATTTGAGATCAATACTCTTACAAATTAACATCGATTTGCCTTCAAGTAATGAGCATTTTCTGTTTTTTCTTTGACAGACAAACAAAAACACGATCAATTAAAGCCAAGAAATTTAACACTCTTCTGTAATTTTTACTCTGCAGTTTTTTTATTATTCGTCAAATATTTTTCTAAATAAAAGTGTTTGTCTTTGTATATTTGTTTCCTTTGCTTTCACAAAATCACTGGACACATTTTGAAATCAGTTCTGAGGACACCAGAGATTTAAATCCATTAAAATACAATACTTTTCAATGATTTTTTGATTATTATTTTTCATAAAAATGATTATTTTTAGTAATGACTGTGGCAATGCAGTGCATGGCGGTTTTAGCAACTTTTTTTTATAATAACCGCTGTAGGCATTTTAAAATATCTAGTGACGAGTTTGAATTTTAAACCAATTAATCGTGAATCGATTTCCAATGAAAAACTGTTCAACGAATTTTCCTTTTTTTATTTGGCGTTATAAAAAATACAACAGCACCCAATTAGTTTAAAAATGCATGATGGTTTCATCTGCAGTGTTTATAACTGTGGTGTTTAAAAACATAACCTTTGTTGCGATTAAAGCATAATTATGTTATTTCGAAATGTAATATTTTTAACTAAATATTTTTTATAATTACACAACACGTTTATGCATTAAATTGATATGCGTTGTTAAATTATTTTGTAATATTTTTCTTACGCGGTTTACAAATTAACATAAAATATTCATTTAATCAGAACATCGCAAGACCACGTTTTATGAAGGTAGTCCACATTTGCTTCAGTAAAAACATTTTAAAAATGCATTTTTAAATAAAGTCGGGTTTCTTTCTCAGCTTTTTAAAACTCAATATTTAAAGACGTATACGCTAGAGATTTTTTAGGCTTTGCTCATTTTAGCTCACTGGATAATAACAAGATTGTTCACTAATGTGGTGTTTTAATAAAATTAAATACACTAATAAAGGATGTCACTCACCTAATGACAAATTAATCACTCACTTAGTAACGGTAAGAGAATTTTCTTATTCTAAAACAATGATCATGTATGTTTTATTTTTTACCATGTGTACTGACTGTTTATATTGTGATTTTTTACCAGAAAATAAATGACTTGTAGTTATTTTGATACGTTGTTACATTTGTTAACATATACGAGTAATATAGTACACGAGTTCTCTCTGGGATCTTTGCTACGTAAACAATTATTTTAAGTGGCAACTCTACGTGCGCGGAGGACGACAGCTGTCCCTCCTTTTTAATGATAAAACTCAGGACGAATATTATAAACGAACCATAAATAATTTTGTACGATAAAAACTTAATTTAAAGTATACCTATGTGATATAACTTTCATATTTAATTTAATAAGGCTTTATTTAAGTCACTCACATTACAGAGCCTAATAATTTTGCATAGCCTTCGGAACTTCAAAAATTAATATGTATAAGTTCCGATAAGAAAAAACAATTAAGTTACTTCAATCTGAAAACAATTAAGGACATTAACTCGAACTAAAACTTAGCTAAAGGCATTACGATCTCAAAGCGATTAACATGTATAAAACAATCTCATAGGTAGCTCTAATTAAGATAACTATTTCCAGCGCATTAAAAATGTTCCAAGAATGCAAGTCATTGTGTTAGAAGCGTACAGTTAACTGGTATAGAGGAGAGTAGGCTGCATCAAAAAAATTACAAATGAGTTGCGACGCGTGACACATATGCAGCGCTCTCGGGCGCAAGGAGCCCTTTATAATGCCGCTAGTTGCCAGCCAGGTCCTCGGGTTATGCGCGGCTTAACCCCACATACCGCATAACTGAAACACAATGGTTATGTAATGCAACTCTTCAATCACTATGTTGAGTGTAATTACCATTAAAGGTTAAAGGTTTCGACTCATGATGGGCTCCATTTTCCGCAACTCCACGACAAGCGCGTATTTACCATTATGTTAATAATTTTTAGTACCGGAAATTTAATAAATTTGTTTATATAAATCGTACTTTTTACTCATACATAGAGTTTGTAGGTTTGTTTGTAATTACATTCTTACCGTGTTACCAAATTATTTATTGGTATCAAAGCGTATATATTTTAACAACAGGCTACTTGTTTTACGCTAAACTTTGTAGATTTAATAGTAATTGGAGAAAGAACAGTATAGCTTTATAATTTTAATTGTAAACCTTATGTATGTACGTTTTTGTACAAATACAATACAAACACTTAGATTTTCGCTTAGAACTTAGAACCTTTTTATTGCTTTGATCACTTCTAATGTCACGCTGTTTAACGATGTTTTATATTATCACTAACAGTTAGACGAAAATAAATAGTAGATATTAAAGCGGAGTTAAGTGATTTTCACAATATATTTAGAAATAATGACGTCAAATGTATTTATTCTTAAGAATCAATCAATAAATTAATTACGGTTAGAAAGGAATAATAGCTTGCTAATCGTACGCATACCGTGATTTTCTATAGAAGTATCTAATAAACATTAATTTTAGATAAAAACTGGTGATTTGTTCTAGTCATGCCTATTCTCTTTCATACTTTAGCCAGAGATTGTAATCAGGAATAGCCTTTTTAATATTTTAAGGAACTGACTCTTTTGTCTGTTGCAGACAGTCTGTTGGCGCGTAGGCAAGAAAAAGCGACAAGAAATTACAGTTTTAATAATTAATGCTTTAAATATGTTAATTACTGACTAACTATCATACTCAGAGTTACTTAATTGTTAGTGTGGAAACTCAGAGCGTCACTATATGTAGATTGAGCTTTTATGTGTTTGAAAACGAACAATTGAAGACTTAATAAGGTCACCGTTGTCCATGTATGTCCATTTAGAAACAGATATGCTTAAGAAACTATTTCTACGTCTCTGTTTACTTTGCTAACTCTGCTTACGGTTATCATTACTGAGCATTGCACGATTCTGTGGCAGTTAAACGTTCATTCAAATTTCTTTGAAATACATACTAAGTTTATTAAATTTTATATTTAATCTAGATTTGACGAAGATCTACGAACTATAGCGCCGTGGGCTACGAGTTCTTGGAGTCATACAGATCTGCCGAGACTCAAGCAAGGAAGAATTGCAGCACAAGTAAGAACATTTATAAGTTTATTACAAAATATTACTTGGAATTCGTAACAGATAAAAACTACGACCCATGGACTCTACTGTTTTAAGCATCAGTTTTAAAAATAAATATATTTGGACTCTTCACGTTGAATAATATTATTATTGTCAAAATGAGCTGACTTTTTTTTTCTGAGTAGAATAGCATCATAATAATTGTTCATTATATTATGAAATAATTCAATTGAAAACTTCTCGGACGGACTGTAAATTCGAAACGTGAAAACATTTTAGCTTGGTGTCGACAGGTTGAAATATAAAATAGATTGAGCTATTATTTTGCCTTTCGCAGATGAAATATCACACAATATACTTACCGACTTTAAACTTTTTTATTAGAAACAAGTTTAAATATTATTCTCTTTAAATTCTTTCTTTAAAGTTTTTCATTTTGAAAATATTTTTTTATTGATTTACATTTTTTGTATTTAAGATAATGGTCCGACACTGCTTGGAAAACCAGGAATTGCGGTGTTAAAGTCCATTAACAGAGAGAGCCATTGACGAGCAAGATGTACAGTGTTTGTGTTGTGATGTTTTCATCTCTCTTTTATAACAACGAAAACAAGGCGCTTGATATTAAAAAATATTTAGTAATCAAATTTTACATTTGATTTAACACAAATTCGTAAACAAAGTACTGCATTGAAAGCATTAATAATGAAACACAATGACCTAATAAATTCTGGTTTCATGTTTCCCTGGTAACCTGATTATGATATTTTAAATTGAGTTTGAATCAGATATAAATGATTATTTCAATTTCAGCGACCTAGGTACTAAAGAGTATTATTTTAAGGTGTTGTTTTTGTAAAAATTTACGATAAAGGTATATTTCACCCATATTTTTAAATAACAAACTTGCGTCTAGCATAACAATAAATAAAAACCTTTGATAGAACATTATATCCAACAAAATAATACAACGAAAGTCAAACATGCTGAATACGTAGATACATGATAATGTCAACCTTCTTCAAGCGCAAACATTGTTCTACAATTTTAAATGGAAAATTAAAAAACAGTCAGTCGTTAACCGGGAGAGCTCACGTTTTCTATTACATACGTGTCGTTGCATCCGATGAAAGCGAATTCCATATTCCGAGTGCGGACTGATGCAGACCGTGCGTACTATTTAATCGTGTATGTCAAAGCAATGCTGTCAAATGCGTTTGTTTGAACGACCGAGTTATTTGTGATGAATCCTAATTATAAATCCAATTCGGCGTAAACTATATTAATTTTGGCTTGCCTGAGTTTTGGATACGACGATATCCATCACTTTACGGATAACTGCCTATTTCTATTAAGCGGTTAGACGTGCAACCCTAACCGCGCGGCGTTTATCATTTTGCGGAACATGACTTCATATGCGCGCCGACCGCGAGACAGAGGCGCACGACTAGCAGCTAAGTGAAATCAACTAAGATCTAAGTAAGTTATGTCGTATGTTCAGTTCTGGGCAGCGTACGTGCCGTGCGACGCGCAGCACCGAGACGCCGTGCAGCTCACCTTCGAGCAGATAGACCTTATACAGCGGCTCACAGACAAATACCATCCGCAGCTCACGCTCTGCACTTCTGCTGACGGTAAGCGTAATCTTCTTTTAACAATGTTGCTTATTAACTGAACGTTAATTTAGAAGCAAAAGCAATCTCCAAAGTAATTGTGCTTTAATATATATGGTGCGTTATACAGTTTTCTTTGTAAAAAGTTACGGAGTATAAAAGAGAAAACATTTAATAATTACATAAACTTAAACTAAGCTTTTCAAACCATTTTTTATTTATTAATATATATTTAAAAAGCAACGTTATTCATCAAGAGTTGAGAGCGACATTATTCACTCAAAAGCAAAGCTTGATAATAGTCCCCGATAATGCATTAATCGAACGTGTTTTACGGCGGCTACTTGGAGTTTTAATCACTGAGCCACCTCCTGACAATTTACATACTATTAAGTATTTGTTTAAAATTCATAAAACTTCTAAACAAAAAGCCTCGGGCTCGGTAATTGTAATGCAAGTCATGAACAGGGCTTTAGTTTTTTTTAGCGTCGCTTCGACCTCTATAAGTGTTAAGACGAACTTCTTGAATATTTCATGGGGAGTAAAAAACAGATGGGATTTACGGAAGCGAACGGCCGACGTTCGTAATGTATTAACCCTTTGTTATTTATGAATTTAATTAGTTGACGGCCAGTGGCAAAGTTGTGGGACGGCGGTAAACGGCGGAGAAAGCCCGGGGCATCGACGCGCCGGCCGCCCGGACCTGCCACTGCCCACTGCTGACTAATTATTTTACATAATAGGTCACTCACCTATTCCCCGAACACGCTTATAATTCTCAAATCCCTCTTTAACTCTGATGAAGCACAGTTTATTCGTTGATATGTTATGAATTTTAATAATAAATAAGCTTACTATATTTGGTTCGTTTTAGAATGTCCATTAGGTTTTGTTTGGAATTTATTTTTTTACATACCCATAACACGAAATGTCAGATATAGAAAAATAAAAAAATGTTCAAACAACATTAAAAAATTGTATTTTTTTTATTGTTATTTTTTTATTTCTAATTTGAGTTTATACAAAAATCCCAATGGTACTTTTGGATGCTTACCTAGGAGAATACTAGAGAATCAATTTTAATATAAATGTTCTTCCAGACATAATGACAGCGCACGCGAACCATCGACTCTGTTCGCTGGTGGGTGTGGAAGGCGGGCACGCTATCGGGGGCTCTCTGGGGGTGCTGCGAACCCTGTACCAAGTGGGCGTGCGCTACCTTACGCTCACCTCGACTTGTGACACTCCGTGGGCCGAGTGCGCCTCCGCCGACCGCACCGATCCCACTCAAAGAGGTGGACTCACTCCGTTTGGCAAAGTGAGTAATGTACCGTGAACACTTCACCTGCAATTGAATTATAGTTACCAAAACAAGATTTACTTTGTTGTCTTTGTACAGTTTATATAGATTCAGAGTATATCATTGTTGATTAGAATTGGGTTCTTCTCGCAATTCGCTTGTTTTAAACTTCAATCCTTACTTTTAAATATAGTGATTTACATAACACAAGATACGTTCAATCTCGTTCGAAAATAACTTTAAAACAAACTGTAATATATACATAGACATTTGTTTTAATCAAACCTAATGTTTTCTTCAATAGTTGATCATTTTATGTTTTAATATTAAAAGAAAGCTTTATCCATTTTTCTAAAAAGTAAGTATTGCTTCAAACTCGGAACGCTTGCTGCAACCAATTTATCCGAAACCTGTCCATAAAACGACAACTTTATATCAGATAAATGAAGTTTAGATCTTAAGTAACGACCGTACGCTCTGATATAATGCAGCTCTGTAATATAAATCAATAGAGTTGCAAGCACTGCAAGTAATATTAAAGAATGTACTAAAATGAAAATCGTAAATATTGAGACGTGTAGCGTAGTGAGTGCACATAATCATAAGCATCCTGTGACATCGCAATACCTCGCTTTGTACCGACTCAGCCTCCTGCAGCGCTTTGTTTCACCTGCAGCGTTACTTCACCGCACATTCTCCATTGTTCGAACCACTCACACCGTAATAAAGCAAACATCACTTTTCAACAATTACATACGTTTAAAATAATTAGAACACTTTCGAAGAGAACAATAAGTTCTTATTCAATACGTCTAATGGCGGATATAATAAATTTAAAAGTTATTAGAGTAATTAAAGACATTAATCGCTGTATTCATGATTTAATGAGTTTTACTTTACATTGCGCTCAGACAAACGCCTCGCTTCGCCTCGCCGGTAAACTTGGAATGATTAATGCGGCACGTACCGCCTCCTCTTTGATGCCACCAAATACCGACTTCGATTTAAAACAATATGTTAATACCATTTCAATAGAAATTCAGAATATGGAAGTAATTATACACTTGAGCGGTACCTACCGAATTTTACACATCGAATCGGGAGTAGTAATATTCTACTATCTTTGTCCAAGTTTATGTTCCAATAATATCATTAAATGGTAAATGCAATCATGATGGACCATCTCTAATCTTCATTACACGATTGGCTTTAGTTAATAATTTTAATATTGAATCTTACCTCCGCGTCAAATTTTGAAAGCGTAATTGAATCCTTAATGTCTCATGAACAAGCGTTTAAACAGTGGTTACTGCACGAACAATTGATATAAACCAACAGTTTGTGTAAATTACACAACGGCGTACACCCTTTAGGTACTTACTATTACTTATTATCATCTACTCAACTTGAAATTACTTTTATATTCTTGTAAATGATTAAACATTATCTGTGCAAGTCTTACCGGAAGAAATATTATCTCAAGTAACTCCATTACTAAACTTCTGCATCAAAGAGAAAAGGAAAAAGTTTATACGAGTACACGTTGTGCAAGAAGTAAGTCTACGGCAATACCGCGCAGCGCTTGTTAGATCAAACTAATGTTCTAATAATGGTAATTTAAACTACTTTTCAAAGATTATAACCAGTTTTAAAAAGTAGAAATACTTAACAAAAATCATGTTTTTTATTTTTCGTTTTTTCATTACTTTGTAATCACAACGCTATAACATTGATAAAATACAAATTAATTACTTAGCAAGTAATTCGATAGATAAACTGTTAGATATTAAACTGAAAACAATTAAAATTAATATTAAATAACGAGAATTTAACGGTGAATGTAGCTAAGCTGATTGAAACCTCATCAAGCGTGAATGCTCTGCAGCAGTGTCGGTAAATTGTGGCTGGCCAGTGCAAAGTACTGCTTTAACACCGCGCCCCCACTCTACTCAACTTAAAATTTATAACATTTAGCACCCATTACAAAGCTTGCTTTCTCCTACATTTAATTTCGTCTTACTAAATCCCCGCTATTTAATTCTACCGCCAATCTCGAGCGTAACATAAAATTTAATTTTTCAGATGAGATCTTTTGAAGACGTCTCAGGTTGTTATAAAAAGAATATTACATTTATAATTTGGATTTTGATTTGAATATTATTTACGAATATACTTATTTGTTGTATAACTAGAATTCTTAACAGACACGGCAAAGTGAATCATAAAAAGATGAAAAAAAATATTTGGATAAATCTTAACAATTTCATTGTGAACAATTCAAACTAAACTTTCACTTTAGTACAAAAAATTCTAGTAGCTTAGAAAGTGTTAAGGGACTTCAATGCGATGTAGGTGATCGTGAAGGAGATGAACCGGCTGGGCATGCTGGTGGACCTTTCGCACGTGTCGGAGCGCACGATGCGCGACGCGCTGGCCGTGTCTCGCGCGCCCGTTCTCTTCTCGCACTCGTCCGCGCGCGCGCTCTGCAACGTGACGCGCAACGTGCCCGACAGCGTGCTGCGCATGCTCGCCAACAACAAGGGCCTCATCATGGTCAACTTCTATACGTCCTTCCTCACTTGCAGTGAGTCGGCCACAGTGCAAGATGCCATAGGTAAGGAAACGCGCGAAAACAGCTTTCATAATATTTGGTGTGCACAAACGTTTAAGACTTAGATTTGGCTGTTTTGTGTGTACAACATCTAACATGTGAAAGTCTTTACATTGGTGACAATCGTTTTTTCTTACAGCGCATATAAATCACATTCGTAGCATAGCCGGAGTAGACAGTGTAGGCCTGGGCGCCGGCTACGATGGAATTAACTAGTGAGTTTACTTACCATTTCAGCTCGAAATACATCCTTTGAAAATGAAAACGTTAAAACGACAACAACACACGCGTTTTTGTGAAACGCTCGAAGGTTATTTTCCGCTCGACTCGCCGGATCGAATACAATTTTACGTAGTAGCTTTAATTAAAATGAAAGCGCTTCGTTTAATGCCTACAAGAGAACAACAATAAATCGTATGATGGATTAGGTACAAAGACAAATTGAAGAGCAAAAATGCATTATTAGTATTTATATAAAAAATATTTATCTATATTTAGGAAAAATTGAGCTTCCTTTCTTTAAGATTATAACTATGTGCGCAGTACGCCGCAAGGTTTGGAGGATGTGTCCTCATACCCGATGCTGTTTGCGGAGCTGATGGAGGACGGCTGGAGCATAGAGGAGCTGCGAAAGCTGGCCGGGCTGAATCTGTTGCGGGTGCTGGGGGCGGCGGAGCGCGTGGCCCGCGACCTCGCCGCCGACCGCGTCGCGCCCTACGAGGACCCCGCGCCCCGCACACCTGACCCCCACAACTGCTCCAGTCAAGATCTATAAAACCTTAAGAGACTGTAGTCAAAGCGACCGCACCGACTACACGAGTGTATCCCAAGCTTTAATATTTTACTATACATTTTTATTATCGAGTAGTTCCCCCTTTCATAAAATATTGTTCGACGTGATTTAGTATTAAGATTATTATAAAATATTAATATTAAAAAGTTTTAATATTAAATTGTAAAATAATAACATTTTATGCATTAGAAATATTCGATGAATATTTTAACAAATAATTAAACATTTTAAATTCATTTTTATAAATCGTAACAAAAAATTTGTAATACACAAAAAAACGCAATATACACCTTAGTATTAGTACCTACAATAAAATACTTACTATGCCATACGTATTTATAAAAGATATTACTTATAGTTTGTTATTTTAATTGGACAAAACAGAAACCACGAACCCTTCTAATACCTTCTGAATCCCTGTTAATCATTGTTATAGCGATTGTTATACCGTATTACTTACAATATAATATCAAAATAACAATAACAAGCAAGATGGATTTGTTTGTCCCGACAATCTTTGTTATTACTGATCCGATATTATTATTAATTTCAAAATTAAAATTCTATATTATTCAGTTTTAAGAAGTGCAAACTACAATACACGTTTGTTATAATCGTGCAATATTAACGTCTACGTACTAAGACAACTGAACTACTTTTTTGTTACTAGGAAGAAGAACACAAGCACTCACAAGCCCAAAATAATAATTTTAGAACTTAATGCTACAGTAAAAACAAAAGGAAACAAAATAATACAACGTAATACCTAAGTGTTAACTGTTATTGGAATTTATTTTTGTGCTTTTTCTACACAGGGCAAAAGCACAATAATGATATTTTAACAGTGGCTTGGTCGTTAACTGTTTTGGCAAACTCCATCGTCCTAGTTTTCACATTCGGTTTTCGGTAAATTAAATGCTTTCCGGTACTACGGTAATGACGGCTTTGTTTTCTGTTATTCTTAAATCGCGACTTTGCTCTTTTACTTTTTGCTTAGAATTCAAGCTAAATTCTATTGACTTTAATAATAACTAATTTATATATGAGATTGATTGTTACGAATATTCAGCACTTATACATAATTAAATTGAAATAAAACAACAACGAGCGTCAAAGAACGGAGCCAAATAAACCCCAGTTTTTTTATCCACATAACTAGAAGCGTACACTATGAATGAGTTGGTAATTAATACGCAAGGAAGTGAAGAGATATGTAAGTGAAATAAAAAGAGGGAACGTGGACATGCTTAAACCACGCACAATTCATTCAAGAGACAAAACATAAAAGTACTAGAAGTGACTACGACGTCATAGAGTTGTTACATATTTACCTAGAGGTATCCATACAATACCAAATATCCGACGTACTTTGAGGTCTTATTTACTCCGTGTTCTGTTAACCATGAACGGTTTTAACCTATATTCGTTTTTTATTAGTTCTATGTGAATTAACACTGTAAAGATGCTTGCGCAATGTGCATAGAATTCAATTTCAGTTTGCAGTATGCAAAAAGTTTCAGCAATATAGAAGAGTTATATGTCTTATGTAGTATTCTTATGTACAAACAAATATGTTACTTTTCTCAATATAAAAATGGCACAGTAAGTATTTTATTAATAAGAACTTCGACCAAGATTTCATATTTCTTTATCAAACCGCGACATAACAAGGCGAGTCTCTCGTTGTGTTCGAGATTACATTTTTTATTTCGGTCTCATCAATTACATTGTTAGTTTGATAAATTCTCTTCTAATTCGATATATTTTCATATGAAGCAAATTAATTAAAAGTAAAATCATTAAGTAAAAAATTATCTTTATCAGCTTTATGTTAGATTAAATTGTTATAAATTAGAGCATTGTAGGTAATTTTCAAGTTTAAAAATTAAAAACATTTATAGTTCTATTAACCGACGACCAAGCATAGAAAGAATCGTAGATTAGCTTATACGTTAGAACAAACGTTAAAATTATACCTACTTATTAACTGTATTTTACACATAAACGACCCGATACAATGTCTTCTTACTGTATTAACTTCACTGTTAAGTATAAGTTTGTATGTAGATATATACGTAGTAAGAGAAGGATCTTAAGGCTGAGCTCTGCTTCAAGAATAAAGAAAGATACAAAATCTCCTTCAAGTTATTTAACAAAGTCGTCACAACATTACTGCTGTTATTACAAAACAATTCGAATATGCAAACCAAATCGGAAACTACCAATTTATTCCATTATTTAATTACTTAATAACGATTAATTATTCTACAATTGCCTTGTTTTAAATTCGTAAATTCTATAATACTGTAAGATAAAATAAACCTACAATATTTAAGACTTTGTTAATTGTATTCTTATATCTTAGATGGTTTAATTATTTCCCAGTAGAAATATGTATTTTAGAACAATAAGGATTTTACAAAACAATATTTGAAACCATTTCTGTAATATCGGGATCTAATAACCCGCCATACATATCTGTTAACGTTTACATTTAAATATAAACAATAGATTTATCGTTATCTTATATTTGAAGTTTTCATCTAATTATTCTAACTAGTCGTTATAAATAAAAATTATTTTAATAGTCTAAAAAAGTACTATACCTTATTTATTTAAACAAATTACATAAAATTGAAAAGTTTTATCTCTGCTTGTTACGTATTCTTATATTATTTTTAAATTTTACTTATTATATTTTAGTTAACTAGATTTTAATAGAGATGCTTGATATTTACGTATTATTATGCATAATTATAATTCTTTGTTGTTTATTTATACTTTAGGAATTCGTTGAATAAAGTGGAAAAATGTCAGAAACTATCCATTTCAGTTAACCAAATATAGCGTTCAATTCTCTTACGCAAAGAAATACATGTATTTAAGTACTTATGTAATATTGTCATAATACAAGTATAGTTTTAACAAAAAAAAACATAAACGCTGGTAAATAATTTATTATGCATTACGAACTAACATACGTACTTGCATATTTTGTGTAAAAACCCGACGTTTTCATAAGTCCCAGCTGACTGCGACTACTTTTGAAGCAATTTGTTTTACTTATGCACCGGGGAGCAACTATTATAAATGCATGTTGAATTTGCCGTACGTATCTAGTTTTATTATAGAGCGATACTAACTACAACATTAGGTGCTTTAGTTAGGTGATTGTGTAACCCGCAAAAATAATGCTTATTACTTTTTCTACCTTTTATACTTACGGAAATACCATTTTATAAATAACGATTTACAGTTTGTGACGAAGTATCCCTATAGCAGCATAGGTTATAGGGCTTGAGTAGTATATAGATACTTTCAGCCGTAAGTTGGGGGTCATTCGGTTCGCGCTTTAATTAACTCAAGATTTGTAGACAAAACGTTACTCTTCCATGTACACTCAACGTAATGTCCGATCACGTTAGTATTTAATTTATTATAACGATATTCTATTCAAATGCCGTGAATAGTTATCTCAAAGGAATGTGAATTTATTTACTAACGCAGATTGTTTCCTTGCACAAATTGACTATCTAAACTTTCCTCATATGTATTTATTTCATGCAAATTAAATCATTAGCTAGGCCAGATTATTGTTGTTAAACTATGAACACCTTTTAATTAAATAATCCATGAATTGTTCTTTTAAACTGAAAGCTGTTTTGCTAACAATATTTATTGTTTGATTGATCCACCTGATCAGTATAAGAAACAAAAATTATTTGAACATGTATAATGGCACTTCCACGTTATATTTTAATTGTGATATTACATTTTATACGTTGTTCTTTCTATGTTTTGTAAAAGACCCAAAAGCGCAAATTATAATCATTGTACGTAAACTGTGTTTTAATTTTTATCCACCCAGTTCTTATAATATAAATATTATAAAAGACATTAAATCCATATGGAATAATATGGCAGAAGTAAGATAATACGGAACTCACTCAAGTTACTTGATTACATCTACACTTGGCCCTTAGACAGAAATCTGTACTATACACCACCACCGTCTTACTATACTTGCCTACCCATCTTTTCTGATAATTTCCTTAGGCCTTAAAGGCTTCGCATGGATGACAAAGCAGTTACGTTTAATTTCTTATCGACCATAAGAATCGTATATTAATTTACCCCACATTTGCCGTCTCGGCATTGTCTTATATATTAGTATATCAATAAATATGAAATCAATCAAAAAATACGAAAACAAATTATAGTATCAATAATCGATTTTTATGAAACAATAATGACATAATAATACACTCTACTCTTTGGTTACATTTAGTCACATCCCTAAGGCCATAAAATCTCAAAAAAAAAAAGTCACATCCCTAGTGACATTTTTGACATCATAGACTCTGTAATTGACACAAACAAACTTTATTTTGACAGAATTTCTGTTTGCTTTTTACATGTTCTAACATTGTTCAGTGTTTCTGTTCGGTTGGTTTTAAGTTTCAACTCGGTTTATAGCTTGGACTTAATAATATAAGTTCTGATTCGCTAAGTTTGTTTTTGCGTAAATTTGACTCATATGCTAATCCTTATTTTTACGTGAAATTTAGCCAAACGCAACATGGCGGAAAAATCTACACCTCTTTTAGCTGTCCTACAATTGCTTCGGAAATACGATCTAAAAGTATGAACATTTCTTATTTTTCGTTGTTTTTAAATAAATGATGCGATAATGCAATTATTTTAAGCAAATTAAGGAATTTGTACAATTTATTTTAGGGTACTGAAGAAATATTGAGAAAAGAAGCAAGTCTAGGAGATGTTGAATATGAAACTTTAAATTTGCCAGAAGTTGAAATAGCAAGCATTCTCACTGCTCATCACACAGAAAGTGATCCATATAGTTATGAATTTGCCTATGAAAGTCTTAAAAAATTCATTGAAAGCTCGTTGGATGTTTACAAGGTTTGATTTATAATACCAAAACATATTTTTAATTTATGACCTATTTTGCAGCACGAAACATATTAGTAGTACTAGTTATTAGTTATAAATATAGAATAAAGAATAAAATGGAAATGTTGAATATGTTATAAATAGGTAGGTGTAAATGTGAATGATTAAGAATAGTGTTGTAAGGGAAGAATGTGGTTTGGAACAAGATGTTGGGTGTAGAATTGAAAAAGGTCTGCTTAGATGGTTTGGACATGTTGAGAGGATGAATGAATGCAGGCAGACTTATACCGGTCAAATTGAGGAATTGCTTAAGAAGGCCGGTATTAAAAGTACGCATAACTGTTGTGTATGCATGCGTAGATGTATGAATGTAGAAGAAGCGAAAGAGGTGTGTCAGGATTGTGCCAAATAGAGGTCTGATGTCTCTGCCTCTTGGTTACCGGTGCGAGTTGTGTTGTTGTTGTTGTAAAGCAAAAGGCACTTATTTTTCAGTATGAATTGTCTACACTTCTTTATCCAGTATTTGTGCACATGTATTTGCTCCTCATCATATATGATCACAATGAACATGCGACCAAGTTCTTGGACAAGTTTGGACCAGAGCAGGAGGATTATTATCAAGAGGATTTAGCTAAGCTATGTGTTGTTAAACACAAGGATCAAATCAAGTTCAATGAGTTAGCTCAAATTTACAGGTAAATGTGAAATATTTTGTAAAAGGTGTATTTACGATTGAACTATAACCATGCCCTTTGACCTCTAGTGTTGATTTTTTGTTCTTTTCTTGGCTCTTTATTTATATCTCATCCTTTGGACTACCTTCATAAGTAAATCTAATCTTTACAAAAAATCTTAATAAAAAAATATTTACAGTGCAAATAAATTTGAGGTACAACTGTCAAGGGATGTGTCATCTCAACTAAAAAGATTTTTGCAAGAACAGAAGAATTCTACAGTAATTATAAACATAATTAACAACCACATTCAGATAGATGTTCACGACGGGCCCGGCAGGAGTCAGGCACAAGTGAGGGCCACAGCGGGCGCGCTGCTCGGGGAAGCCACAAGAAATGGTTAGCATGTTACAAAGTACATGATAAACAATGATTCCATTTAATCAACAGTTCTATGTTTCGAAATTAACTGAGATATACATTTTCGCCGCGATATATGTATTAATTCTTAAAAAAGCTTTTAAATCCTTTTCATTTTAGAGAACCGTGCCAAAGTTTATTATGGCCTTTTAAAAGAGCCAGAAATAGAAGTGTTTCCAGTACCTGCTGAAGATGAAGAAGAAGCCGAGGAAACACCAGACAAACCCAAGAAGAAGAAAGCCAAGAAAGAAAATATGTATATGAAAAAGCCAAAATCTGACCCAAACGCACCACCAATTGACAGAATTCCACTGCCAGAATTGTAAGTGTAAGAGGAGATAAAAAAACTAAATGGAATTCCTTTACAGAATACCTAATTTACCTCCCACTTCCCAATTCTTTTTAGAAAAGCTGAAAAAAAAAACACTATTGAAGAGTTCTGGTAAAAGACATAAAATATGAAAACGAAAATTCTTATTGTTTGATATGTTTTTAGAAAAGAGACTGACAAGATTGAGAAAGTGAAGGCATTGCGCGCCAAGCGAGTACCACTGGGGCCGGATTGTCTACCCTCTATATGTTTCTACACACTGATGAACAGTGGCCACAGTGCCATCTGCGCAGACATCTGTGACGATTCCACGTTACTCGCTGTCGGTTTCAGCAATTCTATAATAAAGGTAAATACTACACCATTTTACTTCATACATTTTATATATAGTAGTAGTTTATATAGTAGTTTAATGTAATTTATTATTCAGGTTTGGACACTTACACCTGTTAGATTGCGCGGGATGAAATCAGCTGATAAGCTGCAAGACATTGATAAGGAAGCTGGTGTGTAACTCTTCTCATTGAACGTCTAAATTGAATGAACACTTATACATTTAACACTTAAGTAATTGATAATGTTTATTCACAGGGGATGTGGTAGTGAGAATGATGGAAGAGAGAGACAGAGACACATGCCGCACGCTTTACGGTCATTCTGGACCAGTGTACAAAGTTGGCTTTGATCTATTCAAAACAATGCTCATATCATGTTCAGAAGATAGTTCAAGTATGTCTCATAATTTGTCTCCCAGCATTGCTACTTTCAGCCTGTTGAAACTTGTGTGAATAAGATGTATTGCAGTAAGAGTGTGGTCGCTGCACGTGTGGACTTGCCTGGTGGTGTACCGCGGGCACACGTGGCCGGTGTGGGACGTGCAGTGGTCGCCGCACGGACACTACTTCGCCTCGTGCGGCCACGACCGCTCCGCTAGGCTCTGGTCCACGGACTTTCATCAGGCGCTACGAATTTTTACTGGCCATATTTCGGATGTCGATGTAATTACTGTATTTATTATCAGAGATAGAAATAACCCATTTTGAATGTAATTTCAACATTGTTCAATACATTGCAGTGCATACAATTTCATCCCAATTCAAATTACATAGCGACGGGGTCTAGTGACAGAACTGTGCGGATGTGGGACTGTCTGACGGGCAGCCAAGTCCGTGTCATGACCGGACATAAGGTAAAATATCACAAAACGGCGATGTTCACATAGTTATATAAAAATGTTTTAATTTGTGATATCTGTATATCACAAACCTGTGTTTTACTTTCCAGTCGACTGTTTTTACTCTTGCCTTCTCCGTGTGCGGGAGATGGCTGGTGTCGGGCGGCACGGCGGGCGACTTGCTGGTGTGGGACGTGTCCACCGGCTCGCTGGCCGCGACACTGCCGCCCTCGCACACCGGGCCCATACATGCTTTGGCCTTCAGTCGCAACGGAACTATTTTATCGTCAGGTTTGTATGTGTATACAATTGTTTGGCACAAAGTATACTTTTCTATTGTATCATATGTAGATATTTTATACTAAACTTTTAATTTTTTTTAGGTTCCTTAGACTGTACCATTAAGTTGTGGGACTTCACACAGATAACAGAAGAAACGGTAAATGAAGAGAGTGGAAGCATTGTGTCAGCTCCGAAAGACGAAAAGTATTTGTTACGTTCGTTCGCAACAAAGAATTCTCCAATAAAAAGCTTACATTTCACTCGACGCAACCTTTTGCTTGGAGTGGGCACATATGAGGGTAGTTCATAAAAGTTTGACTTTTATATATTTGAAAATGAAATACTTATTAGTTAGAAGTAATAAAAAATATCGAGGTTAACTTGTATTTATTTAAAGAACTTGAAGAAGATAGGATCGCTCTGTACTTATAAATTGTATTATCAAATTCAATATAGGTTCATTACATCTTGCAACTTGTGCCTTCATAGCCTGTTTGAAATCTTCTTTTACTCCTTTATCAGCTCCTCGAGTGCCGATCCTTCTTTGACCCAAATGTTGAGAATTTGGGAGTATATCTAGTGCTATATTTTTTCCTTGTTCATTCCAAATAAAACTAAGCTCTTCAAGCAAATCTATATGAATTATGTATGTTGAAAAGAGATGGTAATGAAAAACACCTTTCTGTTTGATGATGTCCAAAATTTGGATAAAGATTGCCTCCTCTTGTGGCCACCCAAGTTGCATGAGAACTAGTATATGTCCATAAGTCAAATCTGCATTACTGCCAGTACTTAAAAGAATTCTAATAAGTAGTGTACAAAAATAGTGCATAATAGCAACTTTAGTTAATGGCAAGAAATGGAGGTGTCTATGCTTGCCTCCCACAATAAGGTCTGTTTCTAACGCACCTTCTACAGTGGGAAGTTGAGATAGAGCGGCTAAAATAGCTTCAATACAAAGTGCATATTTCTTTTGGGCAAAATTAATGGAAACTCGGATAATATTTGCGTTTAAGTTATTTAAAGTTGCTGGAGGTGTAGCATCTTCATATCTGCCTTGGTACAGTGCTATTTCATCCGTAAAAGTTTCTGTCCATGGTTTAACTTGCAATTGAGACACCAGTTTCATGAATTCTCTAGCTATTACTTCATTACTATTTAAAAGTTCATAAGCGTTTGCTGCTGCTTGAAATTGATGTGCAGATACTCCTGATATTTCTATATCCCCTTTTCTTCGTTTGGATGGAGGCTGCTCCGGGTCGGACAAAGCTTCAACAAGAATATGATTACCTTTCAGTGATTTCTGTTCAAATAGTGATCTCAAAAAAAATGTTGCCCCACAATATAAAAGTTCACGGCAATCTTCATGACCTCTTAAAGACATTAATTTTTGAAAGTATGTTTCTTTGTTGACGCTGTTACTGTAAGTAACCAAATATGTATCCCAGCCCAGCTGTCTCCCCAGGAGATCCAATATTCCATAAAGCCTTTGCCAAGGATCTGTTATGTCATTCTCAGTTTCATCATACATATAAGAATTATAAAAATCTATTGCTTTAACCATAAGACGTTGCAATAACCTAGGAGATTCCAAGGAACTGAGGAGGGGTAAGGTTTCCACCACCAACAAACGAGCATATCTGTTATCATAGAAGAATTTTTCAGCGTTAATTAAAGTTTTTACTAAACTGTCGACGCCTAGTTGTGGAAATTTTTTAAGAAGTAAAACTAGCAAGCGACAGTGTTCCATAGTATCATCACTATTTTCAACACTGGTTTTAAGAATTGTCAACTGCATTTCTTTACAAATATTATCAAACATTTGGCTTAAGAAACTAGGCTCATTAGATTTAAGGGCATTAGCAATGGACAATATTTCTGGCAACAATTTTGAGACATTTTGCCGTGACATCATAAGAGAACTGAAGCATTCTGCTGCTTCTTGAACATTTCCTGATTGTTTTTCCATCAAATAGGCTTCAAATTGTATTTTAAAATTGGTTGGAAATAAGGTTTTTGCAGTAAGCATCCATGCCTTGGCTGAATAAATGTTATTTTCGCTCTGCGCTAGCTTAGCTCTTATGATAATATAATCTCCATCATTAACGAAATCGTTAACCGTAGCTGGCATTATTCTATAATATTTTACGCAATCTTAGTGAAGTGATAATTTGTAGTTTACAAATAGGAAGTAACAATTAAGTTTAATTTTTTAATTGATTATAAATAAATTATAATACACAACACCCAATATACACAAATGTCACTTGACGTTTTTTTATCAAAGAGCATAAAAAATATGTTTGTGGTATTACCATAGAAGTAGGGTATTAGTAGTTTGGAAGTGTTTGAACAAGAAAAGTTCATCGATTACCAATCGACAGCGTTTGTTTTTGTGTATAATGGCTTTATGAACATAATATGTACATAATATTATAATTTAGCTAAACTGCTTTTAACTATTTTGAGAAAGTTAATTTTAGTACCTACCTACTCTTTGGTGGTAAAATTAAATTATACTGTCTGTGGTCATTGGACCCAATCAGCATCAACCGACAGCTCTTCATTAGCCAATGAGAGCAACAAAACAAAAAATACTCTTTTGTTCGATTATTTATTGTAAAAATTAATTTGTTGTGGATTTTAATGGAATTTCATATAGGTAAATAATTTTATTCACCAAAACAAGTACAAACTGCATAAAAATGCATATCCGTTACCAACCTAGTCGAAAAATGTATTATCACGGCCACCGAAAAGCATATAGAATTCCAGATTATGTTTTAGAAACAATATTTTCATATTTAAGTATATCCGATATACGAAGTTGTTCCTTAGTTTGCAAAAGTTGGTATAAAATTCTTAATGATGATAACCACGAAATATGGAGATATCACTGTTATAAAACACTAGCAGAAGAAGTAATGAGATCCGATCTACTATCATCAGTTAAAAGTTACAAATCCAAACTTAGAGCATTCTTCCATGCTTGGAGTCCTCGAGATTGCTCTAGGAATATTCACATTAAACCGAATGGATTTACTTTACACAGGTATTAAAAAGCGTCTTAAACTTCATTAATGTCTGCAGATGTTACCAATAAAATTTTATTTTTAGAAATCCGGTTGCTCAGAGTACTGATGCCTGTAGAGGCAAGATTGGATTTTATCGCGGTAGGCACGCCTGGGAAGTTATATGGGAAGGGCCGCTAGGAACTGTCGCTGTGGTTGGTATATCAACTAGAGAGGCACCATTACAGTGCCAGGGCTATGTGGGACTGCTGGGCTCGGATGAACATAGCTGGGGATGGAATTTAGTTGATAATCATTTGTTGCACAAGGGACAAACCCAAGGACATTTCCCAAGCCTCAATAATTGCCCCAAATATCAGGTATCAATATTTTATATTACTAGTTACTAGTTTGGAGAAAAGGATAGTGCAAAATTTTATAAACTAAATACTAATGCACATTGAGCTATTTTTAATAATATTAACACTTGTTTTGGTATATTAAAATTTGTTAAATTTTTACCAAAGCTGTATTTTTTAAACCCAGTAATCTTTTAAATGAGATTTAATTATAAGATTATTATAATAAAGAAAATGTGATAAATAGTTTTATTTTTGATTGTGTATTTCAGGTTGGCGAAAGGGTAAGAGTTGTACTAGATTGTGAAAAAGGCACTTTGTCATTTGAAAGGAGTTACGAATTTTTAGGAGTTGCGTTTCGAGGTTAGTATAATTTATTATTTGTAATAATGCTGGAACTAGCCTACATAAGACATAAAAATGCAAGAGCACATGGAGTCTGCCGGAAACATGTAAAATTGAAATTTGTAATACCCGCTTACCTTTAAGGTGTCAGTCTTATGTTTGTTATGGTTTAAAAAATTACTAACTTTTGCTCACAAGCAAATAACATAGCTTACCATCAGTGAAAGAATTTTTGAAATCAACCTAGTTGTTTTTAACTTATTACAATTCATACAATAATACAAATCTTTCCTTATTACAACAATAATACTATAGAAATGTAAGCAATGATTCATTTCTTCAGGCCTCCCAAATAAAAGGCTGTATCCAACTATATCAGCTGTGTACGGGAACACAGAGGTGTCTATGGTGTATTTGGGACCTCCGATGGATGGCTAATTATCCTGGGACTGCACATGTTACACCAATAAACTAAGTGTGATATAATTTATCCTTAGTTGTGATAGCTGCATTCAGGGCGGCATTAGGGTATGGTCAGAGAGGGGCGCCGGTCAGAGAGGGGCGCCACAGATTTAATTAGTATAACAGGATTCGTTTTTCCCACTCTAAAAAATGGGTAGCTGTAAAAATCTTGCCTAGGACGCTGGCAGTGTTAAGACTGTAACTGGCTGCATTGTTTTACTTTTAAAACATTTTCAAGTGTACTTGTTATTGTAAGTGTGTAATTATTATTCTAGTCATTGTAAACATTCCTTATTACAAAGTTTATTTTTATTTTATTATTTTTATATTTAATTGTGGATTCCTTCAAACTTTGCAAGGATTTCATAATATTAAAACAATGAATATGCTGAATATAATTTTCTCTGTCACAATGTTAGTTAATTGTTAGTATCTAAATTGTGACTTTATTCATGAATGTACATAATAAATAATACATTGCATTCAATTAACTGATGTGAATGTACTTGCAACAGAAAAATCTAGTCAATGTTGATTCTAAGTTTTATCTTCAAAGTAGGTTAGTGAGACTTATTAAAATATTTAAGTAACAACTAATTTTAAATAGTTTTTTTCTATGATGACCTGAAAACTTATATTGAAGTAATCGTAATTACCATCGACAATCCAAAAGATTTGATATATGTGTTTATCAGATGATGGTTCTAATCTTTAAGTGAAAACGGAAATCATATTTTGTTGTATTTTTTTTTAATTTCTAGTCACATTTTAAAATATATTTATGAATGTTCTTGTTAGCTATTTTGAGTAATAATATGGTGGATTTTCAAATATTGTGATTAATTTAGGTTTAATGAATGCAGACTGTATTTGGAGTTAAGCGTGGTCTTATCATTTAAGACTCTGTAACATATTAAATAACGTTTTAGTATTCGTCCATGAATCGTGTAAAATATGTATAAAAAGTTCACTTTTATACTGGACATTTAAAATTTTATCGAATTGAATATAAATTTTCGCTTTTAGAACAGACGTTCTAGTAGTGAAATGTTAAGTGAATTATGTTATTGTAATGTTGTTTATGTATTGCTTAAGTGATCCTTGTGTATCATTTGCTAATGCCGCCGGCTGTATTGTCAAAGTTACACTAATAAATTCTATACCTTCTTTCGTGTGTATCCTTTTTGTCACATTTAGAGATGTCTAAGAATCTGATTAACTTTTATAACAAATTTATTCAAATAAGTCATTTTTGTTAAAACTTTAGAGACTACGTAAAGTATTATGCTAGCATCAAAAATGTATTTCTTTGCACATATACAATTTTCATAAACTTTTATGGATGTGTGAAAAGCTTGACAGATGTTAAAGGTATGGAGATAGAAATAAAAAACTCTAAAATAAGGCAGAAGGCATTTATTATAAAAACAAACACTTGTCATATCACTTTGGTGAGCAGCACTTATATCTATTTATTGATTTTTTTTTTAAATATTTAATTTGGTACTAGCTCTTATTACGGCTTACTTATATGATTCACTCATTACACTATAGTGCAGGTTACAAGATGGATTACTAAAATTCGCTCTATTTGTCCTCTATATCGATATTTTAACTATCGCATGTTTAAATAAAGTATGGGTTAACTTTTACTTTATAGATTTAAGTGAATCCCGAGAACTGTTAGTCTAACTATTTTTGGAATGACAAATATTGTTGAGAATAATATCTCACTATATACTTAGTACCCGTAGTTTTAATTTTCTAAAGCTATAAGGTAATTCGAAAGCCTAGACTTGTTTAATGAAAACTTTTATAAATTATTTGAAATAGTGACGGTAGTGCCAGAAAAAGGTGTATAATTTAAAGCACACGTAAAAGGTAGTTGATCTGACGCTTCAGCCTACGCGATTATTTGAAAGCATCTGTTGCAGCTCAAATTTGAACATTGTAAAGATATTATAGTATGTGTAAAAGATTAGACCGATTCCCTTTACTGGATTAGGCATACCTGTAATTTCCAGAAGGTATAGGGCATGTAACCTATTTAATCTTCTAAATGATTATAATCGATTGGCTACTTTAGTATATATAATCCGAAATGTATAACGTTAATTTAAGCCGATATTTTATTGCCCCAGCAAATTTAAAATAAAAGGGTCTTCTGACACAGATTTTGTATTAAAAGGCCCTTGCCTACCTTAAATTTCGTTTTCGAGATACTTTCAAAATACTAACGTTGATAATTTTTATTAGCTATGTGCTTTATGAGAATATTTTAGTAGTTTTCATTGCTTGACTACATAAAACATTCCGCACTCTTCTACATCGATATAAATAGTGAGCCCTAAGCTTATAGTTTAAAAAAGAAAGGTCTGAGAGCAAATACTATTTAATAACTACATTTGCTTTGTGATTTTTTTTTAATTTTCTTTCAAAACTTAGTAACCACTAACTTCTTTAGTTAATACTATTGTGGAACCATCCGCCAATACTGAGCATAGTAATAATACGTTATATTTATACAGGTATAACATTGCTATGCTAATTAGTTTACTTCACAATGTTCCTGGAGATGGAAAACCATTAAACCGGCCACGCCTTGGGAACAACATTCCATTTTACATAATATTAAAATATGCATAAGCGTGTTTTCATGACTATAATTATTATTTTCAAATTCTATTTTGATTATATATGGCAAAATAGTATTAATAATTACAAAATAATTTAAACCACAAAGATGATCACAGCTGATCTCAGATCCAGATTCTCGCAACAATGAGACGAGAACTGTAATTCTGTTTGAAAATATTTATTATACATTTATAATAAACATTTTGTACTTTACTAAAATTACATTAACATTGTTCCAACCTTAATTTATAAGAACCCCTCGAATGGACGTCATGAAAAGTATTAACTTTCCTAAATTAGGCAATAATTGTAATTTACATAATTGTTAAATACCCTGAAAGGGTCAATTTAAACGAAAAGAAGAGATTCCTTTACTAATCAATTGACTTGTGATCACCTACCATGTCCTTACCTTGCAGGATATCACTCATTTGGGGTTTCACTTTTGTCGGAGGGAATTTGGTAAGGCAAAAATCCGCAAAGAGACAGAAAAGCTTACATAACAACGGACAAAGTAAGGCTTGGTGTATAACTGCTGCAGTGCGGTACCACGGCCCCTCGAACGGATCCAATATGGCCGGACACAGCATGTGGTTCAAGTTCACTTGAGCTGGCTGCAAATATAATGTATTATATATTGATAAGTAGATTGGCATACAGATTCACCATATTTGTGGTGGCAAAGAAGCTATCTTCACCTTGTAGTTATGCGTTATCAGGTGTGAATGTTCAAAGTATTAATACTTACAATGGCAATCAGTTGTAGGACGATAAAATGGTAAAGAAGATTCAAGGCATAGCTGAAGATACACCAATTGAAGTCCCAAAACGGTTCTACATTATACACACCTTAAACAGATTTATCATAACACATAATTTACTACCAATAGAAAACACATTTCATTTCCTATATAAAGGATCTCAAATTACATTAGTATGAATTAACAGTTACTATTGCTATTTGTAATAAGATAGGCAAGATTGGAATAATCTGGATTGCAATCCTATTAACTAAAACAAATAAAATGTACCTCCAATTCTCAGTAAATAATATGGTATTACAAACATCATTCCATGTTGTATCCAATATAAGGCTGCTTCAGCAAAAATCTAAAAAGTTAACCTAAGATATTATACCACAAGTTAGAAATGAAAATGTTGTGATGTATGTTATAATAGAAACATACCGTTCTTGAAGCTGTTTCAGGAAATAAGAACGCTAGTAGTGGTCCATTTAATAAATTCAAATGTATACGAAAAATGGTGGTCACCGTGTTACTGGGTGGTGCCGTCAGCAAATAGATCTACAAGGAATATTGATAACAAAATATTTATTAAAATAATTAATTAAAAATATAAAAGGACTAGAAAAGAAAAATCCATTTTTAATGCTACTTTTTTGCGTGTGTGTAATAATTGTTCATATTACAAGAAATTGTGTGGTTAAGTAAGTTAACACAGAAAAAACAACACAAAACATGTTGTAGTAATTTTACAAAATAAGGATAACTAAGTTAACAACATATGGGAACTTACCTGCATCAAAGTTGTGACATGACATGGGTTCAATAAGTATATGACGGTTCTGGAGGCAAACTTGAACCCAATTTCCATTCCCCATAGCAAAGATAATAGGATCACCAATAATCGTTTACCTCCTCGATCATATTTTGGATAATATTTTTTTTCTGTTATTTGTAACTTGGGATAGATCTTTAGCTAAAACAATTTTAATAAGCATAAGCAAAAGTAGAAGTTAAATATATTAAATTGTAATATTTCAACTCAATCAATTATATCTTACATCTATTACCTAATTAAATTTATTAGTAGTCAGCAGTAATTAAATTAGGACAACGGACTTTACATTTTTTAATTGATAAATACTTACTAATATGTAGATACATATTGATGCTACTAAAACAGTTTCAAATACTTGTCTTTTAATTGACAAAAAATAAGCACATTCTGGGCCTACATTTCTAGGCACAGCCTTGTTTGCACCACTATATGCCCACTCAAGCATATTGGTTGTATTTAATATTTTTTTATATTTGAATTTTATCATTCATTATCGTTTCGTATGTGTGGCGTTAAAATATATTTATTTTATTTAGTTTTATCCAGTTTTGTCACATATTTCACATTTTCCTTTCTTACTTTGACAACTATCTGACTATTACTTTCAGATAGAGATGGGTAGTGAGCGAGTGAGTAATAAAAATATATCTAAAACCAGCTAATTCAATCTTTAGCTCACTTCATTTCAATGTAATATTATGTTTTGTGATAAAGTATTTTTTTCTACAAATTATATGAAACGGCAAGTGACCGAATTCTGATTTGTCAGTCAGAGAGATAGGGAACAAGAAAGATGATATTTAACAAATTCATGACCATGTTATGTTTGAGACAAGAGTAGAGAAAACAGGTTTTTTTTTTTCTAAATATCAAAAAAAGTAATGCTAGTAATTGTGCTACTGTACAAATACATACGAGAACAATGTGTATTCTCGGACCTTTAACTTGCAAACGATTTAAAAACCTTGTTTAATCGTAATTGCTCTTATGTATTTTAGAGTTTATTTCAAAATATCAAGTGAAATACTGTTGTAAAACAGTGTTATGTAGCACCAAATATAACTTTTTTCTTTGAAGAGAGTTTGCCCATCTCTACTTTTAAAGATCACTTAAATAGGTACATGGATTAAAGAAGATCCGGACGTGTCATTGTACTCATCATACTGAAAGTGAACAAGATACATTTATAGCAAAAATATATAAAGTGACAAAGACAGTGATAAAAATCTTTCGTTTTTTTCTCCGTAAGCGATTTTGGTTGTGTGTATGTAGTTCTGTGGTCGACGCGACGACAGCAGCCTGGAACACGAGAGTGGCGATTATTAGGGTTAGCTAAAAACTACTTTGTAGTTTTTTATCTATATAAAAATGACAACTAATGGCAGCTATTTTGAATCAAACAAAAAAAGAATCACTTAAATCGGATCAGAACTCCCTGCGCAATTCTTCTATATACATAAAAAAACTCATCGACATCGGTTATCAACCTTCTGTTGGAAGTCAGTTAAAAACGTTATCGCTCGTGCTTTGTTGACTAGTTTTTTCTTTCGCCCTGTTCACGACATTTGTTCTAACGATGGGCAAAATACCTGATTCATCGATAAAATAATAATCACGGCTTGTACCCCTCCCCCTAGATGCGGGGCTGAAAATTACAGTTGTCCCGATTTGAGTAAAAAAAAATGGTCACGTTACTCATACCGTATACTTTATTAACGTTTTTATACATTTTACCTTCGTCCTTCTTCACTTTGGTATCTTCGTGAAGTTGGCCATTATTTTTTAAATTTTCTATATGCAAATCGTTTGAGAGGGTTTGACAAAAAAAGAAATTTTGTTTGAATCAATACCGCACATAGTAACGATATATATGTTAATAATGATTGATAGTTGTTACTAATATTGATTATTAACATTAACTTAGCATAACATAACTACAATTTTTAAATCGGTTATGTGGATTTGGTTT
>QDHC01002768.1:396001-416841 GCA_013186455.1 Papilio dardanus tibullus | reverse complement strand
TTACAGCAAAGCCTACGAAGACTGTAAGATGCAACATTTTTACTTCATCAATATGAAATAAGTGAAATGTGACTCATAACAAAAGTTGTCACTCACATACATCGTAGATATAATAATAGATGTGTTTGTTAATGAAAACGATGATATAAAGTTTATAGACGTATGTAGAATGAAGTTGTAACACATTATGTTATATGTGTGGGAGAGAGTGAGGGAAGACACGTGTCGGTGTGAAGGGTAGAGCGACGGCGGGGCGCGGGGCGCGGGGCGCGGGTTGCGCTAGCGGGATGTGCGAACGGCCGTTATCGCCTGGGACACTGCAATGATTGTTTATCCAGTCCGTTCCTTGAATTGAAACTGATGACTCATTTGCTCTATAATCGCTCGCTTCTGTAATACCTACATGCATCATAATAAATTGTGCACGCTGTCAAGTGTCAGCCACATTATAACATGTCGTCTCGATTATAAATAAAAATAATTGCTATGAACTTAAGTTCTCGGTACCAATAACCCTATTGATATGATTTAAGGTTGAGGATATAGTTTTATTGTTATTGTAAGCATGTAACAAATGATTAACGTCCATTTTTTGCGTAAGTCTATTGAGATTTAATAACTTAATCTAGGTAGAGCCTACAAATTAGTACGCGTAACTGAAAAATACAAAAGGGGCGGGGAAAAAAGTAACCTCCCAATTTTTTTTTAGATAGTTAACTATCAACTTCCTTTTACTTCAGATAGTTACTTAATATTGTTTACAGATTAGATTTTTCCTAATTGTTCGCTTTTTAATAATCATAATTGGCAACAATGATATTTGATTCGGTTGAATTAATTCGTTTAGTAACAATCGGCGGCTGGGACGATAAAGCGGGGTATCAGATGATGTTAATGATGAGGTCAGCGGGCGGTGCGTCCGGCCGCGGCGCCCACGCGTCCGCCGCCCGGAACACCCTCCACCTCTATCACGCACCACTCATCTGCATTATTTCTTTACCAGTACAAGAGATGCACAACTGTAAACCACTTTTGTTTATCTTAAGATCGCGTAGGCATGTTACGAAGAGGACTGACTGCGAGTGTCAGTAGGAGCATTGGCAGTGGGGGGATTGCGACGAAAGTGACTAGAGTTTGGACTTAAAAGACGGCATATTGTAACGACCCCACTTATATAATGTCTGATATAATATTTTAAATGTAAAAAAAAACTATGTATCTACCTATTATAGGTACTTGATATTTAACCTAATTAGCTTCCAATACGGACAGTGTTATGTTTTATTAGTTGGTCACGATAATAATATAAGTATTAACAACACACAAACCTAAAAATTCTTTCTAAGCATAGTTAAAATTTTCACGGCCTTATTTATACTGGTTCATAAGAACTGGTGATACAATTTGTATGTCTATTGTTTCACAATATAGTTAAATTGAAATATTGAAGGTGACAATAAATCATTCGTTTAAGAATAATATTATAGTGTCGCTAACGAGTGCAATTGTATTAGATGGCGTGGTCAAGCAAATTCTGGAGTCTAAGCGACGACTGCAAATTGATATTGTTTCGACAGCACTTTTTAATAAATGGAGACGATACGATAAATGGAGACGACGCCGGTGTCTCGTGTTCTCAAATTCTACGAATCATCTTTGAATAAAGCAAGATTCTCTAACAATAACGTCATATCGATTAAATTGGCTGCAAAGGCACATTCTCTTACATTATGACTGATATTTTTTGTTTGTAAAGTGACAAACAAGCAAGCTGCCACTGAAATTCGCCGAAATAGCTAAGTGACCGCTGCCCGTAGACATCCACATTTGCAGGCGTTACGTACATATCTATTTATTTACGTTACCTTACCTTAAAGTAGTAGTAGTAATACTTTACTGATAATGAATTAGACAGTAGTTTTACAAATAATACTTAAGTATGTCAGTTTAGGTTAGAAATCTGCGCGGAAAGTAAAAGCTTAGTATTTTCTAAAAAGTTCAATACTGTCCGATACGTAACATAACAAATGATGAATCCGCAACTCACAGCAAGTGATCTTTTTAATAACTAAATATTGTATAATTTACGATCATGATATATTGCGCCCCTATGACCTAATTTGTCTGTTAACATAAAATGAACTGAAATATATTTGTTTTAAATTTTATAGCAGCTGTGGCCAATGTACCTCGTAGCCAAACGAGCTCGATGGATGATGTAATTGTCGCTGACATCATTCTTCAAACACCACGCGCTGCAAAATACATTTCGGGCAACAATTAAAGGCAAAGTAATTGCACTCATGCTCGCATATCCCATTAAAGTTATTTAATTGTTCTGTTTTTTATATTCGTAGGTTACTTTTAAAATAAGCACTGATCCATTTATTTGTTATTAGTTTTAATTTTAAACATAAAAAGCAATTATAAAACTATGTTAATAACTGACAAAATAATAATTATATCTGACTTTCCTACTAGTTAACTCTAAAAATGTGTTTTTATAAATAATGTCCTTTACCTGCTTTGTACATTTAATTGCCCAATTTTATGTACCTTTTAAAGTAAATAAATAAATGTGCAAAAGGTTAATGAAAAATGGCCGCGACTAGTGAACATGATGACTGAGACCAGTCTACCACGACTACTGAAGAAGAAAAAAAAGCCTTGAAGCTCGTAATGTTAGCCTCTGTGCTTAATAATTTGTAATTTAATAAACGGATCAAATCAATAGGTATGTAATGCACTACGTAGTTGTTATTGGCCAGCAAGGTATTCGCGGTCGAACAGCTCGTATTTCATAGCGTCATCCGATTATATAAAAGTTAATTCTTTGCCAGCACTTTTGTACTAGGTATAGTTAGGTAACACGTGCATGTTGTTTAGTAATTAAAGTCAAAATTACAAAGTATGATACTCGTAGATGTCACCAGCCGATCGTGAACGTCTGTTCTTGTTCAAATCAGAGTATCGTATGTTGTAAAAAAAAACATACAGACGAATTGAGAACCTCCTCCTTTTTTGAAAGTCGGTTAAAAATTAACTAATTTGAGGCACATATTAGTTATACCTGCCTCATAATTATGAAATTCTGGAAATGGAAGTTATCTAATAAACTAGAAAATCGTAAAGAAGAAAGATATGTATTTTTGTATGTAATGAATTTACACAAAAACTAATGGGTCAATTTTAATAATTCTTTACCATTAGATAAGTAGCTACATTATCAATGAGTAACTCAGGCTAACTCTATTTATTACTAGTTCTTAATACAGCTTAAATTAACTAATAGTTAATGATACTTTTTTGCCTTAAGTACTCGTAGATATATAAAAGGATAACCTATCAATTCTTAATGTTCGTATCTTGTAGTTCGTCTCCATAAGACTGACACAAAACCAATACATGATATCGTCAACTCCACATTGTCAATGAAAAAGACAAAGATAATACTCGTAATATTTTATTGGGCGGGAAAGAACAGTGGAAATCGTACACTTGTTTCATCTAATCTTCATGCTCTATTAAGTAGTAGGAAGTGTAGCTCCTTCTACTAGCTCTGCTCGCTGTATGTGTGTCAGAGGTCCAGTGATAAGGCACGAACATTACGTCCAGCTACGGACCCAATCGCACTTTTATCATTCATTTATTTTATCAAGCTTACACTTGATTTAATCCATATTACAAATATTAAAATTTGTAGCTCCTTAAGTAAAGTTACTGCCAACAAGTTTTAGTTTTGAGCTTAATTGTAATAAGTATACCTACATAAATGTATGCCATATATCAACAGTAATTAAAGCAAAGGCCTTAAAGCGACTAGACAATCTCATATCCTCATAAAACAATCCTTTAAGTTCAAATTAAGTATGATATTAATAATTAACGATTG
This sequence comes from Papilio dardanus tibullus, assembly GCA_013186455.1. Taxonomy (NCBI): domain Eukaryota; kingdom Metazoa; phylum Arthropoda; class Insecta; order Lepidoptera; family Papilionidae; genus Papilio; species Papilio dardanus. The sequence goes on along the minus strand of QDHC01002768.1, from coordinate 412,949 downwards.
GTGATCGATTTGTCAATGTTTCTTCTTGTCAAAGAATATTTTTTCTCGATAGGTGGTGTGCAATCAGACAGTATGCGATTGTTCTGATCTGAAGGGAGATCGCGGCGACCCCGGTCCCCCCGGTATTCCCGGCCAACAAGGGGAATACGGGGAGGATGGACCCGAAGGCCGACTCGGCATACAAGGCGAACCGGGCGACTGGGGCGAGAAAGGTGACGTCGGCGACAAAGGCGAAAGGGTAAAATCTAAAGCTATATCGCTAAATTTATTATTTATCAAAACCTAATGTATAATTGACTTTCTTATTCTTTTATAGGGAGCTGATGGACCCTACGGAAAAAGGGGATATACGGGACCACAGGTAAAATGCTATTAATGTTATGTATTTCTTAATTAATTTAAAATAATACATAAATACTCGTACTATAAGGATACGTAAATAAAACATCGAGTTCTTGACTCACTGTTAGTAAAGAATTCAGATTGTAGGTATGTAAGATGCTTGAGAAGAATCGTGCCTTAGAATAAAGAAATTGAGCACTTTAACAAGACATTGTATATACACGCAGCGCGTCTGCAGTGGACAGACCACCACTGCCAATAATCTACAAATACTAACATATCATAACTACTTCCCTTCCCAACACTTAGTGATGGTTGCGTCAGAATATCTAAATTGGCCACATCTATCCCGTGGACGTGTATAGGTAAATGTGTTATTAAATGTTAGTTATTAATGTAATGTAATAATTTAATGTTAACCTTAAGGGTCAACATGGATTGGAAGGTATTCGAGGCTTGGCTGGTTTCGACGGATGCAGTGGCGTCGACGGTGTGGTTGGACCACCAGGAAGGCAAGGCCCTCCGGGTGACCGGGGACTGCCCGGACCGTATGGAGAAAAAGGATCACAAGGTTTAGCTGGTGAAGGAGGAGTTAACTCAAGGGGCGCAAAAGGAATAATGGGCGAACCTGGTAGGCCTGGCTTACCCGGTCCTATTGGGCCAATAGGTTGGATTGGAGACAGCGGTCTCCGCGGTGAAGAAGGTGACCAGGTAAATCTTATGTAAATCTAAGCATGTTTCATCATATTTTATACTAAAAGGTAATAAAATAATATTTTTGTTCAGGGCGCAATGGGTGTTAAAGGAGAATCAGGTTACAGAGGAGATCAAGGTGATTTGACTTTAGGGAACCCTGGAATAAAAGGAGACCAAGGAGAAATTGGTGAACCTGGAAGACCGGCAACCATTGTCAATATAGATACATTTAAACACAATTTAAGCGTTATAGCTAAGGGGGACAGAGGAGAGAAAGGACTAAAAGGAATGCAAGGTGTAAAAGGATTGAAAGGAGAAATAGGATCTAGAGGTCCAATGGTACGTAAATATTTTCCGAAGATAACTAGGTTCAGATAGTAGTATGTTTAGTGACGTTCATTGTAATATTATTATACTTCTTTGTCCCCTTAGGGTCCTTATGGTCTAAATGGACTACAAGGTTACAAAGGGGATCAAGGTGAAGACGGTTCTAGGGGAAAACCAGGTCGTAGAGGGAAAGACGGTCCCCCCGGTCCTAAGGGCGATAAAGGTGCACCTGGCTTCCTAGGTACAGACGGAGAAGATGGGTTACCAGGCGGACCCGGAGAAGATGGCAGGCCAGGAATTCCTGGCGTGCAAGGGCCAATGGGTGAACCTGGAATTTTCGATGAAAGATTAAATGAACCGTTGCTACCAGGCGCTCAGGGACCGCAGGGTCCGGTTGGTAGTATAGGACCGCCTGGAGCGCCGGGAATTGATGGATTAAAAGGATTTCCTGGCATTATGGGATCACCTGGTTATCCAGGTGTTAAAGGATTTCCGGGAAGAGTAGGTAATCCAGGAATATCTCCCAAAGGTGAACCAGGGAGTGACGGGCGTAAAGGCCTACCTGGACCCCGAGGCCCTCCAGGTTTACAAGGCTTGCCTGGTACATTAGGTCCAAAAGGCTTTAAAGGTGCAATAGTCAAAGGCCCTGACGGTGAAGATGGTATGCCAGGCACAGACGGTGTTCCTGGTCCAAGAGGCGATAGAGGTGAACCTGGGTTTATGGGTCAACCCGGATATCCCGGCCGAGGGGTGCACGGAATGGGACCACAAGGAGAAACTGGGCCACCAGGGTCACCTGGTATGGTAGGTAGCCCTGGCACTCCGGGCCGACCGGGATATCCAGGCTTGCAAGGCCCGAAGGGTGATGATTGCCCATTCTGTAAATCAGGCAAGTGCTGGCTATTTTTTTTTTCAATATAAATTATAAACTAATTAGTCTAGTAAGTAAGTTATAATGACCACTAATGATCATCGTTACTGTTTTACTACTTAGGTAGGTTAAACACACACTTTTATCATCTTTTTTCCCATGTGTCAATATTATTGCAATGCTAATTTCTTTACGCCTAATACAGGTTTACCTGGACCACAGGGACAAAGGGGAGATGGCGGATTTCCAGGACAAAGAGGATATCCAGGATTTGAAGGACTGCCAGGACCACGCGGCCAAACTGGTTTGCCGGGTACTTCTGGTATACCGGGTGCCAAGGGTGTAAAAGGAAATAAGGGACCATTCGGCATGGCAGGTCCGCAAGGACCGAAAGGCGACAAGGGACGGCTTATTCGTCCACCATTGGATTTAACTTTAGCAGAAAGGGGTCCGCCAGGAGACATAGGTAAGAACTATTCTGGTATTAACATTAAACATAATCTACTCGTATATCTAAGTATACTAATATTATAATATTAAGAGCAAAGTTTTTTATTTTAAAAATTCTTTCATCGTTCGAAAGCTAAATTATTCCCGAATAATAAGATTATTTTTTTAATTTTATTTTGCGATAAAGTCGCGAGTAACATAATAAATTATAATGTTTTAAGGTTAAAGGTTTCGACACATTATGGGCTCCATTTTCCGCAACTCCACGACTAGTGCGTATTTTGCGTGAATACACATATCTTTGAATTTCTTTGCCGATATGTGCAGGTTGCATCACGATGTTTTATAAGTGTTGTTTATTTTTAACGAATTACATTAACTAGTTACATAATCTCAATGATCATCGCTCATGGGGAAATGTCGTCAACGAAATATATTTAGTTTTAGACGTTGGAATTGTCAGAGGTAGACATAAGAGACTTCGTCACAGCAGTTATGTTTACGATAACTATTGAGGTCCTCTACGGTATACAAAAAACTAAATAGACTGTTTTCCAATTTATTGTTTTTTTTTTTCATAAAATAAACATTTTTTTAATTAATCTGTCTTATTTTCATAGGCTTCATAGGTTCCCCCGGGGTGCCAGGAGATTTCGGTTTGCCTGGACTAAGAGGGGACGGAGGCCCAACCGGTCCCAAAGGAAGAATTGGGGACTTCGGCGGCGCCGGGTTGCCGGGACGAAACGGATCAAGGGGGAGGGACGGTGCGCCCGGATGGCCCGGCGCGCCCGCCGACATACCGATGGCTTTCTTACGTGGAGACAAAGGAGAGGCTGGCATTAAGTAAATAATTTAGGGAAAATATAAAACATCCACCAAAAAAAATCGTAACATCACCTTGCTTTACCCAAAATAAATATAATGAGAACAAAAAAAAATGCACCGAATAATATATGATACCCTAAGTCACAATTCATCTACGCGCTATAATAAATCACGCTTCCTTGTCAACAAATATTTCACCGCCAAAATTAATAAGTTACCACCTAATTTTAACCTAATTTCGCCTAAAAATTATAATATTTTTTTTTAACCAAATAAAGTAAAAGTATTGATGATAAATTAGTTTTATATCCGGCATTATCGCCAGTCACCGTAGGGCACGGACGCAGGCGCCACGCCGCTCTTGGTTATTCGCGCGCTGTGACGTCGCACTTGCTTATTGACTGAAGTGCTTCTAAAGATAAAACTTATGCAGATCCCACTATTATAAAAGTTTTTATTATATTACTTAATATTTACATTACTTATTAGGAAGATTTTACACATCGTTTCATTTAAATAAAAGAACCGCATACAAACTGCATAGGTTAAGTTTGGTTTAGAATATGTTAAATAATATCAAAAACAATAAGGATAGGTAAAATTAAAAAACCAACAAGCTAATTGAAATAAACTAGAAACTAAACTTCATAAAAAATAATGATGTACGTCTTTTCAGATCCTTTGTTTCTATACGTTTAATCCAAATATGAATAAGATCCGAAATCTGACCTTTTTTTCATTGCCCATCGGCGTGAAATGCCCCTTAAGTTACTCTCATACACATCAGCTAAATTAAATACTAAAATAAGTGAACAATCATTCAAATTGGTTATAGTTTGAGTATAATCAAATTGGGTATAATTGAGGGATACAAATTAGGTGTAACTTTACTATTTTTTGTGGCGCCGCGATTTTTTTGTGATTGTTTCGTTATTTTGATTAGTACATTACAAATACTCGTATTTTGGTGATAGTATTCAAATAAAATGTGGATCGAATTTTGGCGATCATTTTCTTTATTTTGCTGATAATATTTATTTTAGAAATCAAATTTATTGTCTTTGGTTATCAATGAAATATAAGTCAGTAATTTAAGTGTTTCTATATACTTAAAATATATGAATTTAATTTGTAAACAACAATTCATCATGGTACCACCAGCTTCCAGTGTTAGCGCTGTCGGCATTGCAAGTCAAATTTCATCAATAATCATAGCGTGTTTATAACAGAAAATATATATTCTAGAGGTTACCATGGAGAGGTTGGAGAACCTGGCTTGCCAGGGGAGGTCGGCGAATCCGTTGAAAACGGTATTAATGCTAAAGGTGAACGAGGACCTCCTGGGATTATTGGGATAAAAGGTTTGTATATCTTAATAATTATATCCCTTTTGCAACAAAATCTAATAGATCCCGACGATGCTTCACATTCATTTATTATCGTACAAATACTGCATAATGTTTTATAACATTAAATCGAATTAAAATATGTAGTAGGGTTTGTTTTCTCATGTGACGAAGACAGTAATAAATTTGTTGCGGGCGATTTATCATCCGCTAAACGCTTGAGCTCTCACATTAGCACCCCTTTATATCACCATAGAGCTTAAAACAAGGGTTGATAGAGCCTGTTTATCTGTGTGTTTGTGGTCGCTAAACTCAGAAACCGATTAACCGATTCGGGTATGGATTTCATTGTTGAATTTAAGGTAACGCCACTTAACATTTAATCCGCCGTTGATTCCGAAAAGAGAATCAGCGTTATTACTGTTTTACTTTCTACGTTTGGTACTGATATAGTCTTAAAATTTATTCCAATATACAGAACATCCTAGTTCCTGGTACTTCTCATGACACATCATTTGGTTCAATGAGACCCTTGGACTATCTTATTTAGTTCCGAGTGTCCTCCAGTATCGTATAATCGACGACTTATTGGTCTTCGTTTATCGCAATTCGCAGTACTTTATAAATTTTTTGGGCATTCCCAGGGGGTATGAGTTTATCGACAATAGTATATAAAACATGTTTTATTTGAAAAAAAAAATTTCTTATAGTTACTTTTAACTCTATCAAATCGGCTTTAGTCGTTTTAAGTCTTTTTTATTTTTGTCCCAATTTTTTGATGGGTATAACTGTGAGGCGCAAGGCCGCCTTTCTCTGGATGAAAACTTTCTTATGATTTAATATTGTATGTTTAGGTTATCGCGGAAGAAAAGGTGATCGTGGCGATATGGGATATGACGGATTTAGAGGTATCCCCGGTGACCAGGGGCTTCCAGGCAGATCTATAACAGGTCCTGTCGGAATAAAGGGATTTGTTGGCGAAAAAGGAGAAATTGGTCCAAGTGGACAACCTGGCTCACGTGGTAAAAGTGGAATCCAAGGATTTAGCGGCAATAAAGGGTATAAAGGATCAAGGGGCCAAGTTGGCCTTGCGACAATTTATGGTGAGAGGGGTGTAGATGGCTATGGCGGAGAGCGAGGTGATGTTGGTGAACCAGGATACCCGGGTACGCCAGGTCGCGCTGGTAACATGGGAGTTAAGGGCATCCCTGGCCTTCCTGGTGCTACGGGTCCGGACGGACCACGAGGACCACCAGTAAGTTAAATTTATTATAATTGTCGTACAAAAATAAAGGAGAATGGGCAATCTTGTCTACTTAATCGACACCAACAAGTCATGTCTTTGAAAAGGTCTTTGCTTGTACTTTCTTTTTTTGTATGACGGTTTTTGTATTACATATTGTATTCTTTCCTCTTTATAATATTAGTATAAATCACATATATTTATACTTTTATATTAAAATGAATGCTCGTTATATTTAATATATTTCCAGGGTCGGAAAGGACTGCCCGGTATCCAAATACAGGGTGCTCCGGGAATACCCGGACGACCAGGATTCCCTGGGCCCATGGGCCAAATTGGTGAACCTGGTTTGCAAGGAACACACGGTATTCAAGGTGACGTCGGACCAAAAGGCGAAAAAGGAGAAGCTGGTCGTGTTGGAATTCGTGGATGGACTGGCGAAATTGGAGCAGTTGGCTTCCAAGGCTTCCCGGGGGGTATGGGTACACCCGGATCTCAGGGTGAAGTTGGAGATAGGGGTGAGGAAGGCGCACAAGGATATGCAGGAGTATCTGGAAAACCAGGTCCTCCAGGGCCTGAAGGAGTCAAGGGAAATAGAGGCGACCTGGGCTTAGTAGGTTTACCTGGATTAGATGGTTTAAGTGGAGTGAAAGGAGACCAAGGAGACGAAGGAATCCCCGGTTTACCAGGTTTGCGCGGTGAAAATGGATTAATAGGTATGAAGGGTGACTTTGGAGAACCGGGAGAATACGGAATATCTGGCATACCTGGAATATTTGGACCCAAAGGGTCAAAAGGAGAGGAAGGAATACCTGGATTATCCATTGAGGGATACCAAGGTATAAAAGGGGAACAAGGAGATCCAGGACCTCAAGGTAACGCTGGTCTTAATGGGACAAAAGGCGAATTTGGCCCCAATGGGATCGATGGACCTCAGGGTGATATAGGTGACAAAGGATATCCAGGACAACGAGGAATTCCAGGAAGATATGGATTATTTGGTTTAAAGGGAGGAATGGGAGAGCAGGGTCTTATTGGCTCAACCGGAGAAAAAGGAGATTTAGGACGGGAAGGGGAGCCAGGCGTTATGGGTAGACCCGGTCTTCCAGGAGAAGAAGGCTGGCAAGGTCCAATTGGCCTCAAAGGCGAAATGGGTTTCAAAGGAGAAAGAGGAGAAAGAGGTATTAGCACCCGTTTACCGTCTACAAAAGGTGATATTGGCGACATTGGAATTGATGGAATACCTGGACCAAAAGGATCAACAGGGGTCGACGGCTTATTCGGAATTAAAGGAATTAAAGGAGAACGTGGTGACGTAGGTGCCAAGGGAATAACCGGTGAAGATGGGTTACCGGGAGAAAAAGGTCAAATTGGGGATCAGGGTCCACCTGGACTTCGTGGTTTAGATGGAATTAACGCTGAGAGGGGACAAAAAGGTAAAGCTGGGTTTGATGGACTTCCTGGATGGCCTGGACCAATGGGCCAAAAAGGTGCTCCTGGTGAATATGGTGTAAACGGTCCAATTGGCGCACGCGGACCACCAGGTTTAAGTTTCCAGGGTCCGAAAGGTTTTAAAGGTATGGACGGTTATGTCGGCAGACAAGGAGCACCTGGAAGTCCCGGGCACAGAGGAATGGAAGGAGTTCCTGGACTACAAGGAAAACCAGGGGATATAGGTGAAGTAGGGTCCTCCTTCAGTGCTAAGGGGGAAAGTGGGTCTCAAGGTTGGCCAGGGTTAATTGGCTATCAAGGCGATAAAGGCGATACAGGTAGAGCAGGATATGACGGCTATACGGGCATGCAAGGCCCTATTGGTATTAAGGGAGAAAGAGGAAATGAAGGATTGCAGGGTCTATCGGGTCTTAAAGGACGTAGAGGAATGAAAGGTGATAAAGGAAAATCTATTCATCCATCAGAAATATTGCCCGGTCCTAGAGGTGATGTTGGTCTTACCGGATTTCCTGGACGGCGTGGTGAAGATGGGCCACCAGGTCTAAACGGGCGTAATGGAATATTCGGCGTTAAAGGTGAAAGAGGAGACACTGGTTTTATGGGCCCAGTAGGACGCCCTGGAAATCAAGGCGCACAAGGAATAAAAGGAAATGTAGGATATGAAGGTTTTGAAGGGAAAAGTGGAGCCCCAGGGCCTCAGGGTAGGTCTGCGCCACCACCGCCGATACCGAAGTCGCGAGGTTTTTACTTTACGGTACATTCACAAACCAGAATGATTCCACAATGCCCGCTGGGAACGTCACCTCTTTGGGAAGGATTCTCCCTCATTCATATAGTTGCGAATGCAAAAGCACACGGCCAAGATTTAGGTTAGTGTTTCTATTTATACTACACTTTCCATGTAAACTTTGTAGTAGGTACGGTTCCAAAATCGGAACATGGGAGTAACTATTATACTCGTATTAAGTCTTAAAATTGAAAGCCTATTAAGCCCGCATTCACACGGGCTCTTTTTGAACGCGCGCTAAAAAGCATTGAGATAAAACAAATGCAGTTCATACGCGACACTTTGAAATCACGGTTCTTACAATGTTCGTAATGAGCAAGAGTTAAAAAAGCGCTTCCACCTACGTTGAAAAAGCACCCGTGATGCCCACGCTTAATCGAATTCTATTTAATAGGATTTCTTTTGTGGTATTGCAACTTGTTAGATTTACTAATTATCTTTACTTAGAAAAATTATAAAATTTAAGAAATAGAAATAGATTTTAACATATTTACAAAAGGCTTGAAAGTCTATTTTACGTGATGTTACCTTGTCAGGCTCTGATCACAACTAACAGTTGGTTTGGCATACTGAGATACTGTGGAACATTCAATTTTGCCTATTTTGATCTGTGCCTCAACGAGACTAAAGATAACTTTTAGCTCCTCACACGTATAAGTCTTTATTAAGTAAGGTTAATATTAATCCATAGCAACGACCGTGTTTTACTGTAAGCTTTAATTACAGCCTCTGGAAGTAACATCGATTATTAATTAGTTCTAGATTATAAAAGCAGGGATACTTAAAAGCTTTTTGTTTTGTTCAATTTTTTGGTCAAGATCTTAGTAACGTGCAGCAAGTCGATTAAATGCTCTATAAACTGGTTCTTTAAAACTATAAAAATTATCACTGTAGTTTGGAAGATATTCTGATTTCCAAATTTTGGTTAGGAGGTCTACCTATTTACAAAGTTTACATGGAAAGTATTTATATTTTATAAAAGTTAGTTATTAAAAAGTATTTTATTTACGACATAAAATTTGTTCTTATAAGCTCTTGTATACGAGTATTTAGTATTTATTTAGCTAGTAGTATAGTTTCCATTTTTTTAAAGAAATATTATGACAAACATATCAATAATATTTTGTGAATAATAATGTATCAAGTTCAGGAATTTAATTAAAATTCTATAATAAGATTTATAGTATCATATATAATTTTAAGTAAAATTAGATGTTATCGGACGAATGTTAAAATAATGTTTTATTTTAAACAGGCGCACCTGGAAGTTGTCTACGAAAGTTCTCAACCATGCCCTACATGTTCTGTAACCTAAACAACGTTTGTGACTTTGCTCAACGCGAGGATTACAGTTTCTGGCTGTCGACGCCCGAGCCCATGCCAATAGCTATGAAGCCTATCCAAGCGAGAGATGTCGGCTCTTACATATCGAGGTTAGTTTTTTTAAATAATTACGTTTCTGTATAGGTACGTCTTACCTTAGTACTGTGAACTTTTCATATGACCGAGCACGGTCAAATAATAAACGTAAACGTTAACGAAAATGCCTCACTTTTAGGCTTCAAATGTTCTATAGTATAATATATATTTGTTTACCTACATATAACACCATTGAATGGTGTCGAGAGAATGAGGCAAAAAGACGAATTTTGAATTAAAATATTTATCATCTTTGTAAATTATTTAAGTTTACAAATTAATTTGCCTCTTTTTAATGTAATTTATTTTAATTTTTTGCAGATGTCAAGTATGTGAGGCGTCGACGCGAACAATCGCCATACACAGCCAGAGTAGTGAAGTGCCAACCTGTCCACAGGGTTGGGATGAATTGTGGATTGGATACAGCTTTTTAATGGTAAGATTTAAATTAGCGCGCTCAAATGTTCCCGTTAATTTTCATTAGTGTTTAATTATTAATATACTCTCACTTCTGTTTAAAAATATCTAAATAAGTTAAATATAGAAATTGACGCCATAATACACGTAAATTCACGCTTCTCTTTATTAATTCGTTAGAAGATGTAAAGCAATGCTTACATGAGATTTTCTTTGGTTGGCTAGCACACGGCCGGCGCAGACGCAGCTGGACAGAGTCTGATATCTCCGGGATCGTGCCTGCGCGAGTTCCGCACGCGGCCGTTCATCGAGTGCAATGGCCTGGGCCGCTGCAACTACTTCGCAACGGCGGTCTCCTACTGGCTGTCCACCATAGACGACAACAGAATGTTCTTACGGCCCGAACAGCAAACACTTAAGGAGGATAAAATCACAAAAGTTAGCAGGTATGTCAAAATGGTACATTTAATCACCAATTATTTTTAAAAAATACTAACTTTTGTCTGCGCAGAATTCAGAATATAGCCTATGTTACTTATTAGTGATTAATGATTATGTAGCTTTCTACCTATGAAAGAATTTTCGAAGTCGGCCAGTAGTTTTAAGTTATTTTAAGTCATAGAAAAGTACAAAATTATCCTTTTTAAAATAATTAGTATATACTTATATACGGATTATTGAAACATTTTTTTTTACTATTTCAACTACAGTTGTGTCAGCACAAATTTAAGCTTAACGTTGAATTCGGTTATGGCCATAGTTAAACTTAAAAGAGGATTCGAATCTTTGGCCGATTGTATGTCCGGAAACTAAGCGATTCAGACATTGAAACATCATATTTAGTATTTATTTATTTTGAATTACAGATGTTCGGTGTGCATGAGACGGGCGCCGGGCCCAGCCAGGCAGGAGGGCGGTGACGTGCGCTCGGTACCGAACGCCGTGCGGCGGCAGTTCGTTGGGGGGGGCCGCAGAGTGGGCGGGCGCCGGCTGGTGCCGCGCGGCCGCCGCCAGCCCGTGCGACGCTACAACCACCTCAGATCATAGTTCCATGCTCCTCGTACCACAAACTCTAACTATACTGCTTACAACCATATTTTTAAACTACACATTAAGAGTAAAATCTCAGTCACTGCCATCTTTGTATTATAATAAATTATAATATTATGTTTTAGAGAATATTCGATAGAATATTTTAGAACTTTGAAATTAAACTAAGTATCATTTTGCATAGCTATGGATAGCATTTCGAAAAACACAAGGAACCTTGATCATGTGACGAATGACAAAGTATTGTATGTTACAATTACCTCGTGAATATGAATGTAGCGTGGCTTTAAATATTCATCTATACATTTCGATTTAGTCATTTAATGAATATTTTTTTCACTGTCGTTTGAGGATACAAAGAACCCGTATCATAATTCGTAATCGTAAGAAGTCGTTTAAAACGCCCAAATTTTGTAAATAATAACATGTTATAAAACAATATAATTGTAGCTTAATAAAATTATAATATTATGTAATTTGTTTCTTTTATTACATATCCTGTGAAGTGCGCGTAGTGATTTGCCGTGAATATATATACATTGATCACACTCATGAATAAATACACAACGAAAAATCAATGGCAAGATGATAAATAGCATCCAGTCAAACCTGGATAACTGAGAAACCTCTATAAGCGAGGCAGAAATCGTGCTCCCATGGACTCCAGGTTCTACTGTATAATATTCCAGTTTCATTGTTTATATGATTGTGGTATGAGAACTAAATGAAAGTAATTTTTTTTTTAATATTTTATTTAAATAAGAAAATAATAATTGTGTTTTGTGTTAAAATAATGTATTTACAATTGGTATTTATAAATCATTATTCTATTGGTCTCCCAACAGAATCTGACTGTTTCAACTTATGATCGTCGAGCATAGGCCGAGATTCATATGTACAAATTGTAACTCCGTGCTTATGTCCCGGTGTCCATTCCCCTTTCAAGCCAATATAGTAAATTTTTGTTGTTTCCGCACCAAAATTTGTTGGAAAGTGCATTGTTAAATGTGACACTGATGAAAAAGTGACTATTCTGAAAATGCAAAATATAAAATTGAAATCAAATTGAATCATTATTATTCTGTAATTTTTTTTATCATACGTTTTATCTTTTTATACACCGAACCACCTGAATAACTAAGCTTCTGAATATTTTTTGGACTGTTGTATGTGTTGAAATAACTTAAAAACTACTAGACCAATTGCTAACATTATTTTACCATTAAACAACATTAACATAGACTACATAACAATGTTTATTACTATTTTGTTACTACTAGGTAAACAAAGCTGGGAGCAAAAGCTAGTGAGCAATATTAATGAAATTTGTATATAATAGTTAACTTACTTAGGGGTATACTCCAAAATTCCTTGAGTGTCTTTTTGAAGCTCTAACACTTGATCTGCTTCCATTGCAGCGTCATCAAAAGTCATATTTGGCTTATTTTTGAATCTATAAGACAATTAACAACAGTTGTATGCTCAGAGTTCAATTTTTACACTGTATTATATAATTTACAAATGCATAATAATTGTGTTAATAAATGCAAGCAATATTTTATAATGTGAAATTATAATATTACGTAGTTGCAAATAAGCAAGCACCTGAATGTGCCACAGTAGTGAAGGAAATGCTGCCCTTAGCCATTTGCAATCACAAATGAATTGCCTATTTTATTAACAAATTGATGTTGGGGGATTTCTTTTGTAGGTAATTTGTAAAGGAACCATAAACCAGCAATGGTACACGCCGGCGTTTGCATATTATAAGTAAGTTTTATAGATGCTATAATTATTTTAGATAATAATGATAATCTTTAAATGTACTTACAATCTTAACTTAGAAGGATGTAAATCTGAATCTTCAGATCTTATTATAATGCCCTTTAATTTTACATTGCCTGTAAATGGAATATTAAATAGCAGTTCTTCGTCAGCATCGCTTTCTACATACTGTAAGCAAATTGGTTATTATCGATTTATAAAATAAAAAATGTTTTTGTCTTTATTTAAATGTATACTGACCTCAGAAGTATCCAGTCGCCTTTCCCAAGGTTTAAATACAGTTTTTCCAGAACCATCTACTCTTTCGTTGAGACATTGAACATTATCTTTGTCGATTTTTTGATACAGGTTGTACTGAAATCCAGTTTCTGGGTTTTCATGATCGTGATCATGTCCATGATTACAGTGACTGTGAGGCATTTTTAATTTTACCGTCTCAATTTGTATAAAAACACTAGTTTGTTAATAAAATGTATACTCAAGACCAAACGACTTGGTACTGAATTACCATTCATCAAACAACTTTTAGTATACCTTAAAATATTTTGTCTTTGATACATGAAACGGGAATCATATAAGAGAGCACTGCCATTATTTTTTATGTGTTACAATTTTTACTACAAACTTACTTTACTAATCTTTCTTCACTGAATTTATAAAAGTCGGATCAGAAGTCACTCACAATGTCAAAATCAAAAGTCAACCGTCACGGTGCCGTCACGTGCAGTCACTTGGTGACATTGAGTGACAGATGACAGTAGTTCAGTAGCACTAGGGATGCTGTTGATTCAACGAAATAGATAGATCAACCGTCGATCGCCAATGAACGCTCATCCATTGACCAATTTTTATTCAAGTTGTTAAATTCAACGTAACAATCAACATAGGGAGCTACTAATAATTTTTTCACCGCCAGTCTTCGGGTCTTTATTAAACGTACGGTTAACTAGTTGACAAAAGTAAATTAATGATATCGTTTCGTCAACGCCAACACCGTCAACAACCCATCCCTAAGCAGAACGCACAGAAATAGAAACAAATTGACCATAGATAACTGAATCTATGTCCTTTTTACGGTTTTTACTCTTTATTGAGGATCCTGAAAGAATAGAGAAATTATCGTTTTTTACTGTCAACCTGTCAAGTGACGGAAGACAAATTTTAATTGAATTAGAAAAACGATAAGTTTCTTAAATTATTTAACAAGAATAATACTGTTTTACTTTACTGTGTAATTAAAAACAATTGTTGATGATACAAATATTTGCCATGATGCCTATGACCAACTGCAAGTCTCTATCCATAGCCTTTTTATGTTTGTGTGTTATTTTATCGGCTGATCATTTTGTAAGAGGTGATGAAAATGATGCTGAGAGCATAACGAAAATTGGACAAGGCATGGGACACATTATGAACATATATTATTGGTACGTATTGGAAGAATATAATTATTGTTTACACAATGTGACGGAATTGATAAGGAGATATTATTTGGTTTCTCACAAGTTTCACAAAGGATTTTTGTCATTGTAGATTGTTATCGTGTTTTATGATTTAAAGTAATCATATTCTAAAACAAACTATTACGTTTGGCGTCTTTTTACCCAATTATTATGATTGTTGAGTTGAACTGAATTTGTCCAAAAGTCAGGGTTACCTAACTTATTATTTCTTCCTCTCATTTTTTTTCGTAAGTGTTATGGGTTACCAAGATGCTGCGACGTACCAGACCTTCGTTATTTTATAAAACTTGTAAGTTTCACTGTGTATAGGAACCATACCGATGTGGATGGGCCCATGACTATGGAGTCTGAATTGTGGCTGCTTTAGGAGATATCAGGTAATCAAAGTGTATAAAGCTCAATTTGCTTATATGTTATTCGGAATAACTGTAGATATCTCAGCCTCCAATGCCGGATAGTCCATTTTCGGTCATCTATCTGTATGGTGTACACAGTGATAGAAGTTCAAGTAGGACCAAGTTTTAAAAAATAACGAAGGTCTGTTACATCACAGGATCTTGATGTATAAGGAAAAATCTATCGTTGACTATCTACTATTTTTTTAGTTATTCCTGTGGGTACAGAAAAGTGTTTGAAGACTATGCGGGCATAATCCACCAAAAATATCCTGAAATTTCTGTTATTGGTGCAAACTATGACCCTCCAGGTTTAAACATGTACCTATCCAGACTTATTGTAAGTATTATTTATTAGTGATAATGTGCTACTCATATATAATTTCCACTATTTAATCACATTATATTTTTAACTAGCTGTTGTTCGCGACTTCGTCCCAATTAAATTGAAAATATGTAGCTATGTTGTAGATAATAAATAGTCCTCTAATGGTGAAAGAAGTTTTGTAATCGGCCCAGTAGTTCTTGAGTTATTTCTATACATACAAAAATATTAGTATAAACTATCAAAAAGGTAACCTTAATTAGTGCAGCTATAAATTAAAAATAATTAACACAAACACACATTGAAATATTTAGATGCATGCCTAATTTTCTCAGTATTGAAGTAACTTGGAGCTTGTAAGTGCTAATCCTATTTTGTGAAAATCAGCTCTGTTGAAGTGGCGACACAGGGGAAGGCAATGTTGTACAAAGGGCACAAACTATATAATTTCCTTTGTGTGTTGCAGGGTTTAGGCAAGATGCTACTGATCATGTGTGTGCTGAGCGGGGTCAACATCTTTGCTTGGTTGAACAAGCCCCAGCCCGGCTGGTGGAGCTGGTGTTTAGAGAACAAGCTATATGCTTGCATGATGATGTTCTTTTTGGCCAACATGATAGAAGGACAACTAGTGTCATCGGGTGCATTTGAAATATCTCTCAATGACATTCCCCTTTGGTCAAAACTGGAAACCGGGAGAATCCCTCAGCCTCCTGAACTATTCCAAATAATTGACAATACTTTGCAGTTTTCTAAAATGGAATTGCCAAACAACAATTATGTACAATAATATTAGTCTATTGTGTTGTAGTAACATGGTTATGGTTGGATCATTAATTAATTCTTAATTTTTATTTTACTATTCAAAGACACATATAACTTTGTTAATAAATAATTGAAGTATATTTGATTAAATGAGCTCTACAGTTTACAGTACAAATATATTTCTATGAGCATTGTTTTCAAATTGTTTGCCAGCTAACAATGTTTAATTGACTTAAGCAGCAGTGTCCTCTTTTACTTAGATAAATTATCTAGTCAAGGATAATTAACAGAAACAAATAAAGCTCATACAATTTGTGAAATATTGTTAATAAAGATTTAGTAATATTATATTTAAATCATCTTTTATTTTTGGAAATTTATTAATAGGTGCATATTACAATCAGGTCATATTAGTCAAACAGGTGGAGCATTCATGTCGGTAACACTATTTATTTAGTTGTTTAAGAGACAATATATATGCAAGTTAAAATAATGTAGGAATTTAAAAAGACAATTATTTCAATACACTTTATTTGTAATTTTAATGGACGGCATATTACACATTGATCACAGTATAACTTATCCTAGCTGTAACTAACTTAACCATAATTGAATATAATATTAAATATTAACTTTTTGCAGATGAGGTAGTTGATATATAAACAATATCCACTTTATTATGAAACATACAAAATAATTGTTTAAATTAAAAATACGTAACTATAGGCTGAGTTCAGGTTTTAACAAAGGAAATTGTTGGTAATACAGTCAAATCTGGATAAGCCAGATCATTCTCTTGTCCCGACGAGCTACCTCCATAAGCGAGGAATTCGGATTAGAGAGAAACTTCTATGAAAGCGAGACAAATATCGCGGTCCCTTGGAACCTTGTTTACTTGACGCCCCCGGTTCGGTGTGTGCGGGCGTGGCTAGGGCAGCTGCACGTGGCACATGGGACAGGAGCGCCGCAGGACGAGGTCGTGTCGCTGCGCGG
>QDHC01002768.1:381854-391956 GCA_013186455.1 Papilio dardanus tibullus | reverse complement strand
AAGATGTACCTGGAGTTAGAATTCAATCCCATTTTATAAGGTTTCGCATTCATATTAATAGATGTTATTTTCTTGAAATTAACGAGAGAGAACAACAATACTGTGGAGGAATCTCTGCCAACTACTAGATGAGTGTCGGAGCAGGTCACACTACAGATGGTGTCGTCTTGGAAGCCCTCCCCGGAGGACACGGGGCTTCCGTCAGCACGGTATACTTGCTCCGAAGTATCTGTAATAGTACTAAAATTTATAAAACTAGCAAAACAGTGTCATATACTTTGTATATAGAAGTAACTAGTTGTGGCCTTTGATTCCGAGCGTAATTAAAAATACATAGTAGATTATGAGTTTAGCCAGACTTACGGGCGAATTTTCAAACGCCAATCAATTTAAGAGCGTCTTACATGTCCACGCTTAAACTCCAAATTCTACGACGATCTCGTATAATTTTGTCACCACTTGGATTTTAAGCGACGCTTAAATTTGAGCGGCGTTAGAACATTCGGCCATTTGTTTTACATCTGTGCCTATATTGCTATCCGTTGAGCTGTACTGGAGTGCAAACATACATACATCACATCTAAACTTTCGTATTTGTAAGTATGATACTCACGAGGTCTGGAAGGTATGGAAAATTTCCATATTAAAAATGTTTCCTTAGACGCGGCGACGACAATCGCCTTACTATTTATTGTCACACCAATCACGGGCATTGTTATTGCCTTCGCTGTAATATGATTTATATTAAAATTATATTATATATTTTTTTATTTATATTATATTTAATTATATTATATTATATATATTTATAAAGTTATATTAACTATTAACTAAGATTTTTAAAGGTGAGCGTCCACCGCAAAAGAGTAATGAGCTGAGCGGCCCCATTTTCCACTTTCATAGACTGCATACTTATGTCCCCACCAACAAAGAGAAATGAGATGTGTCAAAAATAGCCGAAATATTCTAGAGAGCCGAGCTGTGTCAATTAAGACAGCTGTGTTATGCCGTTGGGCTCACTTAGCTCAGCTCTTTGTTGGTGGGAACGCAAGCACATTCGAAACCGCTCAGCTCACGCGCTCGGCTTAAAGGGGGAGAATAATCTCACCGTCGCATTGTATTCCTTGTTGGTTCGATACAATAAGCATGTTCAAAGTCGCTATAACACAATATTCCTCCACTCCGCACATATCTATGACGTCAGGTATATGATTTATCCATGACTGAAATAAAACTCACAACTCAAAATTCAGAAAAAAACAATATGAGTATAAAATATGCTACTTACCCTAGGGCTTCATTAGACCGAGTTGGCGTAAAAGACGGATATTTTGATTCGGCATAAGGCCGTTTTTTTTGCGTGACATCGGTCTAATGAAGCCCTAGAGTTAGCGAAGGCGCAAATGTACAATAATATTAATAGAAATTGGTTTCTCTCAATATCTTCGGATTCAATTTGAGCTTAAAAACTAAAATATACGATTTAAAAGAAACTTAGTAAGTAGCCTATGTGTTCTTCAAAACTATGTTCTATAAATGTGCCTAATTTCCGTACCGTTCTGATGATACCTTCTAACAATCATTCATCCATCAATCTTTGTCATTTAATATTAATAAGATTTATATATGTTAACCTGGTGTGTGACGGTGTCCCAAAAGGTAACAGTGTCTGTGTCGGAGACGAAAGCGAGCGTGTTGCCGTAGTACGCGTACTTGTGGTCGGGCTTCACGTTCGCGAAGTATATGTACGAGTCGATGGCGACGGCGAGCCGCAGCGAGCGGCGCTCCCACGCCAGCGCCCGCAGCGCGCCGCCCGCCACGCGCAGCGTTCGCACAGGCTGGTGACAATTTTATATGTATAGTCGAACCTGGATAAGCGACAGTCCAAGGGACCGCAATTTTTGTCTCGCTTATAGAGGTTTCTCTCTAATCCGAATTTTTCCCTCATGAAAATCGTCCCTCGGGATCATTTAGTGCCTCTCGCTTTGATCTTTTCTCACTTATCCAGGTACGACTGTACTTGTATGTCTTTACATGGCCTTTTTTACATCTTAAGTAGTTTGTATAACATCGTGATGCAACCTGCACATATGGGTGAAGAAATTCACATATATAGGTGAAAGCCCACACTGGGCCGGCATGGTTGATTATGTCCTAGTCTCAACCCTTATGGAGTAGGTTTCGCGCCCCTATGTGGGGACGCATAGTGAGCTGGTGATGATGATGTAAAATTGTGAAATGATGATTGTAAAAGGTAATTATGGTTTTCAAATATCAGAACATCCTGGCGGTTCGTAAATGCAGAGAGTTAGCCGCTAAAAATAATAAGAAAGTCATTTATCATATACCTACCTCCCCAAAAGCAGTAAAAAATTGTATAACATTAGCTTGATCCTTCGTAGAGCCTGCCGCCGCTAATATTGTGCCGTTATGATTCCATTGGCAGTCAATGATCGTCATATTAGTTTCAACAACAACACTCTCTAAAATATACAAACAAGAACATTAAAAAAAAAAGGTTTTGACCCATGATGGGCTCCATTTTCCGCAACTCTACGACTAGCGCGTATTTTGCGTGAATACACATATCTTTGAATTTCTTCGCCGATATGTGCAGGTTGCATCACGATGTTTTCCTTCACCTAAGAGCGTCGGTAAATGTGCACATATGAAAATCGAAAATCGAAAAACACATTGGTACATGCCAGGATTCGAACTCGGGACCTGCAGTTTACAAGTCAAGAGCTAAAACCCCTGAGCCACCGACGCTCTAAACAAGAACATTATTTATATGTGACTAGCTCGCCCTAAAAGTAAGGTCTGACACTCGCGGACACTACAGTTGAACCTGAATAAACGAGAACTGGATCAGGTAGAAACCTCTATAAGCAAGTCATTCTATGGTCCCGTCGGTCTACCTACATATGCGAGAAACTCTGATTAGAGAGAAACCTCTATAAGCTAGACAAATAATGCAGTTCCTTGGCCACTCGCTTGTTCACGTTCGACTTTATAAACAACATCAGTGAAAGATTTTATCAAAAAGATTAAGTAGTCCCAGAAGCTATTCAATGCAAAGAAACATATAAGCTATTTTTTGTCTCTTCCTAATATTGGAATTATTAAAGTTATTAATAACCAAAAACCACAGAAAGCTAGTAATTATATTTTCAATTATTTCGATTATAGACGGAATAATATAAAAGAACTCTAAAAAAAGTAATTTAATCAAACCTGGATAACCGATAAACCTCTATAAGCAAGTCATTCTATGTTCCCGTCGAGCTACCAACATATGCAAGAAACTCTGATTTGAGAGAAACCTCTACAAGCGATACAAATATCGGGGTCCTTTGGACTCTCGGTTATGTGTAACTGTGTAACTGTTCTCGATATATATTCAACATTTTCATATAATAGAATTTACATACCTTCTTCTATACAACTTTTCATGAGCACCAGCTGACCAGATTTATAACAAATCACTAAGACCGGTCTATTGGCCGGTGCTCTGCCCGCGTACCAGTCCATTCTTATAATTTCCATAGAATCTGAACTTCCATTGATTGTTACTGGCATCTAAAATACATAGATAAACAAAAAAAATAAAAATTCTTCTAGCTTTGAGGCTATTGTGGCCCATTATTTGGTCTTATATAACTAAACTAGCAATTGCTCTAGACTTCGTCCGCGCGGATTTCAATAACATAGCCTCTTTCATACAGTAATAACGTAGTAATCGTGAAACAATTTTTGTCATCGACCATGTAGTTTGACAGTTATTTCAATACATACAAAAATTTAAATCTTTCCTCTTTATAAGTAGATAGAAACGGATAGTGGTTTGGTCGAATACCGGACAGGGAAATGCTATTTTCAGAAGCAGGTCTGGTATATGAAGTCAAGTGGAATTGGCTTATACCCACAAATGTTAAAAATTTGGTATGCATTTGCCAATATTTGTCACTTGTTAATTTTAAGTATTAAACTACATAATAAAACTAAATAATAAAACGTTTTTGACATTGAAATAAATGGTTCATAATATATTGTGATATAATTTTTCCTGTGTAAGTTACCAAATATCCATTTCGTCTCTAATTATAAGTACAGTCAAACCTCCATAACCGAGAGTTATTCTTTGGTCCTGAGGAGCTACCTCCATAAGCGAGAAACTCGGATTAGAGAGAAACCTATATAAGCCAGACAAATATCCCTCCTTTGGACTCTCGCTTATTGAGGTTCGACTGTATAGAGTAAGTTATAAGAAGTTTAAAATGAATACAACATACTATGAAGTTCCCTTGATCATCATATAAATGTAATTCTCCATTTGATAATGCAAAAAGTAAGAGAGAATTATCCGGTGACCATTGTACAGCGTTCAAGCCCGGTCCTTTAATGTCTTTCCCCCAAACACGGGAACCATCCACAGAACCAACAATAACAGCACCTGAAAGTTTAATAGATGAGCGAGAAACATCTATATGCCAGTCATTCTCTGGTCCTGATGAGCTACCTCCATATGCTAGAAACTCAGATTAGGGAGAAACCTCTATAAGCGAGACAAATATTAAAGCCCCTTGGACTCTGGCATATCCAGGTTATATATTTTTTTACAATATTCTTGATTCTAATATTTAGACATTTGTCTTTTGTCTATAGGATCAAGTATCTTACCAAAAATCAGCTTGGCTTCAAAGTGATGGAATATTTTCAGATAAGAAATTAATTTTTCACCTACCATCAGCATATGCTATGCAAATCTTTTGTCCATCTGAGCCCCAAGCCATGCTTGATACTGTTGACTTGTTTCTATTATTAATCATTTCTTCATACCAAGAGCCCTAAATGATAAATATAAGTGTAACCATAGGGTTTCCAATAATACCGTTCTGATGAGAAGAAGTTGTACCACATTTTTTAAAGTGTTTCAAAAAAGCAAAGTCTCCGTTTTTATCGAAAACTCGGTCCAATGAAGCTGTGGGCAAGTAATATAGAATACTCACTTTATACAGCATCCACACAATAATTACACCATGTTCATCACTGGTTGTAAGTTTCTGGAATACCTCATTCCATATTGCAACTTGAAGATGGCCCGTATGACCTTCCAATGTCAGGTTCATGGAAAGATTCCCACCGCCACCTAAAATTAATAAATATTTCGATCAAAACTTTGTATTTATTTGTACGTTGTACTTATAACATATTATGAAGTCTCAAAGGTAAATGAACGAAATATAACACAAACCTGATTCTAATTTTAAAACTTTTAACATCCCATCTTCTCCGCCAACAGCAATGTATCCAGTTGCATGATTCCATGAAATGCAATTAACATTAGATTGTTTTGGTATTGCGATCTACGAAACACAAATCAAAAAATATATTATACTGATATTGTAATTGGAATGTTTGTTTGCAATATTTTAGAAATAGAAGTACCTTTTTGCTCATGTAAATGAACATTTTGGCTTATAACACTAACAAGCACTAAATTTAAAATTTTAGCATGAACCTTTACTTAACTGTAATAACTGTGTACAAATAATTAATTAATGGTATTAAGTAAAACGGCATCAGTATCAGTTAAAAAATTAAGAAGTAAACATTTCGTTGCTAGGATACTATATGTCGCTAGTTTTACGTATAGTTCTACGCAAAGTAGCATAATTATATCCTATTTTATTAAAATTTTACTTGTAGCAGTGACTGTTGTGAATATCATGGAAAAATATTTCTGAAATGGCTGTATACAATAAACAAACCGTATTATACAGTATTAAACAAAAAAACTATTACATGTATGTTAAGACTTTTTTGTCAGTATAACGTAACTTTTAAAATATCATTGTGAAATGGAGCGTGTTCTTCTGTTATCTAATGTCATGGCAGCAAAATAATGTCAGTGTCAAAATAAAATCAATAATACATGATAACGATAAGCTTCATCTTTAACAAAAAGTTCGCTGCCCTTTTTAAGCTATTCAAGATTTTAAATAATTTTTATTCTATATTTATATAGACTACATCAAAATGTAGTCCTCTGATTTTTCTCTTTAGGCTAAAATTACGATCTAACTATTATTTTCAACAATATAAAGATGTTGGGCCGAAAACAAAGCTTAAAGGGCGAACCAATACTTGCCGATTACGGTCCAGAAGAATCACTAAACGAAAGCGCTGATATTGAATGGGTTAATAAGGTAACTATAATAATAATATTCTTTTATTCTATTTTATTCATAAAATATTAACAATTGATTTTTCGTTTCAGTTATGGGTCAGAAGAATTTTAAGATTTTGTGCGCTCTTAAGTTTAATGTCTGTCTCCTTAAACACGCCGAAATCCTTCGAAAAATATCCTTATCTTCAGATAACAACTTTTGTGGTAGACTGTTGTGTTACACTTCTCTTTACAGCTGAAATGATAGCTAAAATGCACATTAGAGGCATACTGAAGGTATATTTATTCGTTTTATACTAAGCTAAAACAATCGTAGACAGCTTTAAAAGATATTATTTTATAGGGTGATGTTGCATACTTAAAGGATCACTGGTGCCAATTTGATGCGTCTATGGTGTTTTTCCTCTGGGTGTCAGTGCTGCTGCAGATGTTTGAGCTGACAGGGATCGTGCCAAGATATAGCTACCTCAGTATACTCAGGGCTCCTAGACCCTTGATTATGATACGCTTCTTAAGAGTATTCCTTAAATTCTCTATGCCAAAGTCAAGAATTAACCAAATTTTTAAGTAAGTGTGGGTAGCAAGGATGAATTAATAAATAATTAACAAAAATAATTATAAAACTAATAATTAATAACTCATTACAGGCGATCAAGTCAGCAGATTTATAATGTGACATTATTTTTCCTGTTCTTCATGTCACTATACAGCTTGTTGGGAGTACAGTTTTTTGGTGAATTAACTCACCACTGTGTTCGGAACAATACTGATCCTAAGTTAGTAATTTTGCAATATCTAAGCTGTTTCTAACTACTTTTATAAAATCAATAATACAAATTAAAATAAAAAAAGTAAAGTTAAAATGTAAATCTGTACATAATATTATGAGGAGAGAAATTGTTTATTTTTGTATGTATTGAAATAACCCAAGAACTACTGGGCCGAATTCAAAAATTCTTTCACCATTAGAAAGCTACATTATCCCAGAGTAACATAGGCTATATTATTCTATAATATAATATTTCCATAATATAATTCCATGTGGACAAAGTCGTGCACCACAGCTAGTGTAACTATATAAACATTATGTATTGTGTTTGTTTAACTAACATGTACCATATTTATTGTAGAATAACTTATGTACATGTTAGAAATAAAAAGCTTTTTTATTTTATTTATTTATTTATCTAATTTAAGCAACACTTTTTTAACACTAAGAGACAGAACTTTTCACTTACAATATTTTTAATGTTTTTTTTTTCAGTGAAATAACAATAAATTCTCTTGCAATCCCCGATACATTCTGTTCACCGGAACCTAACTCCGGCTACCAATGTCCGGCCGGAATGAAGTGTATCAAATTAAATCTTTCCAAATACATCATGGGTTTCAATGGTTTTGAAGAGTTTGGTATGTGAATTTAATTAAATAAAATATCTGTTAAATAAAAAAATTAGTCTTTACAATTTAAATTTTAATGTATTTTTAGCTACAAGTCTATTTACTGTATATCAAGCATCTTCGCAGGAGGGATGGGTATTTATAATGTATAGGGCAATAGATTCTCTGCCAGCATGGAGATCTGCGCTATATTTTAGGTACATTGTTTATCTACATTTTTTATGTTTGTCATAAATGAACAAAAAACTACTAGACATTTAAATACATTTTATGATTAAAATGCTACTTTATGCCTGGATATTAAAGACTATATGAAAAAAAAATCTTAGAATAAAATAAAAAATTATACATATAAAACATAACAATATCAATCAATATGTTTCTCATCAATGCCAGCTCACTATTTGTCCCCACTGAGGGGTTCAACCACGCTGGCCCAGTTTGGATTGATGACATCACACATATCTTTGAATTTCTTCGCCTATATGTGCAGGTTGCATCACGATGACACAATCAATATGTAGTTTTAACTATTTGTTACAGTACTATGATATTTTTCTTGGCTTGGTTGGTAAAAAATGTATTCATAGCGGTGATAACAGAAACATTTAACGAAATAAGAGTCCAGTTTCAACAAATGTGGGGCGTTCGCAATCCTATAACTAAAGGCAGCACAACACAGTTCTTCACTAGCGATGACAACGGCTGGAAGTTGGTTACTATTGATGAAAATAAACATTCTGGTAAAATATTTATCTAATACAGTCAAACCTGGATAAGGAAGAGTCATATTCTGGTCCCTAGGAGCTACCTCCATAAGCGAGAAAGCCGAATTAGAGAGAAACCTCCATAAGCGAGACAAATATCGCGGTCCCTTGGCCTCTCGTTTATCCAGGTTCAACTGTAATTTTATACATAAGTCCTATTTAAAGAAAACTCTTAATTTTTTCAATTATTAACTATTTTGAAGGGAGTGCTCCAGAAATATTTCATAAAATGCTCCGCTCCGCATACTTTCGTCTCCTGGTCATGGGAGTTGTGTTGGCAAATGGAATTATTACAGCCACTATGAATTTTAAACACGATGACAATCCTAGAGAATTTTTTTATCAAAAATATTATTATATTGAGGTTTGTACAATATATATAAATCAAACATGTATAAAATCTATATGATTTTGTAATATGTTCATATCTTTACAGATAGCGTTTACCATTTTCTTGGATTTGGAAGCGTTAATAAAAATCTGGTGTTTAGGTTGGAAAGGTTATTTCAAACACTCAGTTCATAAGTTTGAATTACTTTTAGCTGTCGGTACTACAATACATATTATTCCTCAACTTTATATGTCAGGTTTCACTTATTTCCAGGTATTTTTTCATTTATATGCTTACTGCTTTTGGCTTTCTAAATAACTCCAAATTATTAAAAAATAAATCTGTATTTTTGACAAACTTTTTAAAGGTTCTACGTATAGTAAGGTTAATAAAAGCATCGCCTCTCTTGGAGGGTTTCGTTTACAAAATCTTCGGTCCCGGGAAAAAACTCGGCAGTCTCATCATATTCACCATGTGTTTGTTAATTATAAGTTCTTCTATATCGATGCAACTCTTCTGTTTTCTTTGTGAGTTTACTAAATTCGAAACATTTCCCGAGGTAAGTTTCATAAAATATTTTTAATAATTCCAATAAAAATATTGAACTTGAACTCTGGAGTTTTATTTATTCTTACAACTAGAGATCTAGTATTGTGAACATTTATTAAAATAATTGTGTATTACAGGCTTTCATGTCCATGTTCCAAATATTAACACAAGAAGCCTGGGTTGAAGTGATGGACGAGACGATGGTCCGCACGAGTCAAACTTTAACACCATTGGTGGCTATTTATTTCATTCTGTACCATCTATTTGTCACTTTGGTAAGAGATACTTTTAAGAAAAAAAAGGTTTATAATTAATCCCTGTTATGTTATCTTTGATCTTTTTATTTTAGATTGTGCTATCGCTTTTCGTCGCAGTAATTTTAGACAATCTTGAGTTGGACGAAGACATAAAGAAGTTAAAGCAACTCCGCTACCGTCAGCAAAGCGCAGAGATCAAAGAGAGCTTGCCCTTCAGGTTACGGATATTCGAGAAATTTCCTGACAGCCCTCAAATGACTAAATTACATAAAGTCCCCGGTGATTTTAATTTACCAAAAGTATGTCAAGAATAATATTAACCAAATATGTATTTAAATATTTCAGTTGAAGCTATAGGAAATGTATTATTTGCAGGTACGCGAGTCGTTCATGCGACAATTCGTGTGCGAGGTGGAGGGCGAGGAGGAGGCGGGTGCGGGGGGCGCGGCTGGGGGGGCGGGGGGCGCGCGCTGCGGCGACCTCTCGCGCCGCGCCATAGAGTACATCGGCGTGGACAAGATCGCATTCCCGTACCGCAAGCGATGCCTGGTGAAGACGCTAGTGGTGGCCCCGCCCTCGCAGCGCCCCAGCTCCGCCCTCCGGAGAC
>QDHC01002768.1:341745-372091 GCA_013186455.1 Papilio dardanus tibullus | reverse complement strand
CTATGCAGGTACCGATCTGGTGATGCACTGGCACTGGCTTATCGTTGAATTTTGGGACACCCTGTATATTCAGTTAACATTGGTCACTTAAAGTTAACTAATCTATGACGCTCTTGCATGGCGGTGCTATACCTGCACGAAGGGCGCTGCGACCGCCGCCAGCCAGAGCAGCTGGTTGAGGACGCTGATACCCGCGATGGGCTCCGTCTCCGTGTCCACCTTGTCGAGGTCGAGCAGCCACATGAGGCCGGACGCCGCCCACGACACATTCACTATTGTGAACAGGCACACCGCCGGCGCTAGCTCGTGGTTCAGATACTTTAGCAGTTTACGAAATTCTGCTATTTCCTGCAAATAAACATGTTTAAACACTCATATTCTAACCCTACGGCTTCGTTAGACAAATGTCAAGGAAAAAACGGCCTTACGCCGAAGCAAAATCTTCATTATTATTTCGAACTCAGTGTAATAAAGGTATAGGGTAAATGTAGTATGGGATAGAGACCCAAATACTAACACATCCAAACGTTAACTTATTACTTTATATTCACTTCCTTCCCTCATGAACTTAGAGGATATTGCGAAAGCTGACGAATTCCGCACACGATATAAAACAGGAAACATCTACATAACTACAAAGATATAATGAGCGATAAATCTGCATCCTGCCGACTGTCACACTGCCCTCGTTCTATACCGGACATTCGTACATTTGTTTACAAACTGTTTAGTATTTCGTTTTCTTACAAAGATAGACATTTCATGGGCTTCATTAAAATGGTATACTTATTAATCTAGGTAATAAAACTAATATGATTGTAAATGCGAATGTTTGTTATCACGTAACCGGAAGCAAACCGTTCTAAATTTTTAGAACAGAGATAGACTAGAAAATCACTTATAAGCTAATTTCTAAGATTTTTTTATCCACGCGGATGAAGTCACGAGCGACAGCTAGCATTAAATTACTCACCCTCATCCAGGTCAAGGGTGTAATGGTCCTGTTGAGCAGGCGCTCCCGGAGGAACATGAGGTGCGCCTGCAGCAGCTGCGCCTGCAGGCAGTAGCTCGTGATCACCGTCGCCTGCACCATGTCGTGGATCAACGTGCACATTATCAGCAACACTTTCAGCGCCAATCTCACCTCATTCGAACTACGTATTAAACAGCGGGATACAAAGCGATTCGATGCTGAACATCAAAAATGTATGGAACTGACGATGACGTTCGATATCTCACACGTGACAACACATTTCTTATTGAATGTCATTGTCAGGTTCATACATTTTTGTAGATTCCATCATTGATATCACCAATCGAAAGATACTTTTAATTAATACCTACAGGTAAAGGAAGGTAAGGCGAAGTAATGTTTCCATATCGACATAACTTATTGAAAAGCGCCAACGGCCTTATGGTTGAAGATACTGATTATTAATGTAGCGGTCGTGGGTTTAAATATAACTATTCGATTATTGTTGTGAACCAAATTCTTGAAACTTCGAGCTTCTTTCGAATGTAAGTAGATAAAAAAAATATATTTTAGAAAAATACTAGAAGCAGTAATCATCAGTTTTATAAAGATTACCTATCCTCCATCCATCTGAACATTAGTGTTCCCTTCGCGAGCATCAAGTTGACTGAACACAATGAGATGCACATCCAGAAGATGCTCAGTATTATAAAGAACCACAACATGCGGAGCAAACGTTTGGGGTTCGCGGTCGCGCTGCCTTGAGGCGCGTACGATGACAAAAGGAATACCTGAAAACGGCCCACAGTCAGACTTGATCTTATCAAATTTATAAGAGTAATATAACGTGGCTAGAGATTCTGCATTTTTAGAAAAAACATACTTTTATTTTTTTTTGTAACGTATTATATTACGAAGTGATTACTTTCTCTTAGTACACAAGCTATGTTTTTTAATTACTCACCCTTTCCATAAGATTTTGTAACTGTTCGTTATCAGATATTCTAAACAAGTATAGAGCGTACAAAAAAGCTATGAAGTGAAGAACACTCGGCCCGATGTACGTTAAAGTAACATTGCCGTAACATATCTGTTTGTATGTATCGTATTCCAAAGAAGACGTCATAGCTAGGGGAACTAATTTGTAACAAAATCCTCTGTCGCGTCTAAAAAAAATAAACATGAAAAAAATTGATGGTTACCAAATTTGTCAGTGTTTACGAATGGTGTTATGTATTTAACGGTGCAACAACAACAGAGCAACAACGTACCTCACGCCCGTAACCCAGAGGGGTAGGCAGAGACAATGGCATTTGGCATCTGACACACCTTTCTCGCATCTTCTAAATTCATACATTTACCCATGCATACACGACGGTTACGCGTACTCTTAATACCGGCCTTCTTAAGTTAATTCCACAATTAACGGAGCAATTTTTATAAATTATGTACTTACCTGAAGCAAGCCATATATTGTAATATGTATCCTAAAAACATCAAGACCGCTACTTGTGCAGAATGATAATGTGAAAAACATATTGCATATTTTGAAGAGTTGGAAGCGTCCACCACCGGTCTCAGACCCATTATTGTTAAAAGTTTCAAATACGGTACTAATATCTGTAAACAAAACAATATTTTATCAGCGTTCATACTTACTTATATTTCATATTTTCGTGCATTATTCGTACCTTAGATTTGCAGTAATGTAATATAGCGGATGTACTCATGTATTCCGTGTCGGGAGATTCAGTTATTTCTCCAATCTGTTAAATACACGTGAATAGCAATTAAAATGCGTTTTTAGGAGGTGCACAAATCTTTTCTACAGCACTTAATTTTTGGAAGGATAAAATGAAGCTAACAATTCTTCAGTATCTTTTGAAATAATTTTTCTTCGATTACAAAAAACACGTAAAAATAAATGAAAAAGTCCATTTATTACAAATTCGAAAACAAAATAATTTGTTGTGATTTCATACACAAAACAGTACATGTTAAAGGAATGAGTCATTTGTGCAATAAAAAAGTGTATCAAATACATAAAAATGTATTCGATTGTTGAACTTATTGATAACATACAATATGAACTAACAATTTATTAGTCAAAGTGATATATATGGAATGTAGACATGGCGTATTAAATGTAGGTAATGAGACTGACCTCAACACTGTTGACGCCGAGACTCGACCGGCGCGATGTTTCCATGGCGGGCGCGCGGCACAGCTTCTCGTTGCCCAGCACATGGCTGTCCAGCAGATCACTGGCTGCGCAATCGCGAAACAAACTCACATTACCCACTTTATTGCCAATATCTACATATTAATTACTAATAACCATATTATTCAAGAGATAACTAGCCGTTAGTGTTTCTATTCGATGAACGTTCAGTTTACGAGAACACTGCTACTTACCGCTTCCGTAGGAACCATTGTCGTTTTGCATTATCTTCTACACACTAAATTATATCAACAAGTCACCTTGTTATATTGCTGGAGAATAAATTTACAAGTACCCTCTATTTTGTTCATGCTAGATATTATAGGGACGACCAAACCTTTAAATAAATAACAAAGCACTGCATTTAAACGCATGCTTGTTATGAAAGTTGTTGCAGTACGAGGCAGAGGTAAATAACCGCCACTGTTTGAGAGACATTGTTTATTACGTGGCTCAAGAAATTAATAAAAATAGATATGAATGCTGCTATTATTTAATTTTGTGAGTCATAGATAAGTACATTATAATATAAAAAATTGTGTATTGCAAAAAATGTAATTGTGAATCATTTTTATCAGGAATTTGTAGCTTCACGCTTTCCAAATTTTGGCAGAACGGATATTGATCTATCTTAAGGTTTTAGTACTTTTTCTATATTTTTTGTATGAAATTACAAAAAAAATACTTTAATAATTCATAAGTAGCTACTTAATGTAATTGTGTTAATAAAGAGTAAAAGGAAAGTTGTGTCAAGTAAGAAAACAAAACAAGCAAGAGTCCATTATCGTAATATACATTGAACTCAGATAACCTTACTTTATACTGATAAAAAATCTTTCACGAGGCACTTTTATATAAACTGAGATTCAATATTATTTATTCATATTGTTTTATAAAAGATTCTTCAAAATATTTAGTTATTTTTACGTTTTTAATAACTAAATAAACAACTCTTTGGACTTTCAGATATTTCTATGTTAAGTTCATATTCAAAAAACCGTTACAAAACTTTTCTTAAAAAGTAGGATTTAATATGTTTTAGTTGGGTGTTTCAAGTTTAGACTTGTAGCTTTAAAAAGTTAGAGAGAGTTAAAAAAAAGATCACATAAAATTAACAAAATATATTTAACTCGTTTTACTTTCTAGGAAGTTTCTTTTTAGATAAAAATCCTGTTCTTCTGACGAGTTGTTTTCTTTCCTCGTAGTGTTTTTTCATTGATTTTTGATTATCAGAGACATGCTTTTTCCCCCGCATTGAGAATTTCATTTCTTTATTTCCTCCCGTTCCGGTTACCATTGTGAAACCTTCTTTTGTTAGTCGTTCCCCTAAACTGGACTTACTAACTCTAGTAATACTCCTAATATTAGTAAGCTTAGGCGCATTACTAAATTCGTACACTTTTTCGTTGGGCTCTTGTTCTCTTTCTTCTTCATGTTTCTTGTTTCTGATAAGTCTGTGTTGTTTCTTCATATCTTTTGCCCAAGTTTTTTCGTCATCAGAACTTTCATCGCTCGATTGATACAATTCAATATCAGAGTCTTTTTCTTCTTCCACATGTTCAACCTAGGAAAAACATAATTATAAAATATATTTAAACAAATATGTAATTTTTGTAGAACATTCTTGAGACGACAGAGAAAGATTTGTGCCCTTAAAAATTTAAATTAGTTTATTTTGCTTGCTATTTTAGGAAATTATATTTAATATTCAGACTTTAGGCTCTACTTTGATTTTGAAATACAGGTGTACCAAAATAAATTAACTCACCTCATCCATGTTTGACTTCGTAACTTGTTTGACTTTCTTAATGTTCTTTTTGTCAAGTCTGGAGAGTACGGGGTTCAGTAAGCGGTATTCATCAGCTTCTTTATCCACCTCGAAGTCGGGATTCTCAAACAGTTCCTGTTAATTATAGTACACAAAATAAAAAAATGTACAAACATTGCGTAAAAATAAAAATCAATATTTTTTGTGCTCTGATTAGATTTTTATGAAACTTTGGCAATCAGAGGACTATTACTGGGTGAAAAACTGAATTAAATTGAATAGCAGATTCAAAAATTTTGTCATTTTGTTTTTTTTTTTGTTTTATTCAGATTAACAAATAAGATTCTTTATTACCTTAAATCGATTATCTTTAAGTAAATTGTTTGACTGTTTATTCTTTTTAACTTCAATGTTTTGTAGCCTTGAAGCCAATTCCTTGTTGACTTTGGGCAGATTGTCATCAAGTACGAGGCGAGCCGGTCTCTCC
Source organism: Papilio dardanus tibullus (assembly GCA_013186455.1). Lineage (NCBI taxonomy): Eukaryota > Metazoa > Arthropoda > Insecta > Lepidoptera > Papilionidae > Papilio > Papilio dardanus. The sequence continues at coordinate 366,642 of QDHC01002768.1, read as the reverse complement.
TGCTCTATCTTCTCTCGTATCTTACGTTTCTTATATTCTTCGAAAGCAAACGGATCTGCTATCGTTTTAGCTCTCTTGTATAGACGTGCATCCACAAAGTATCTGAAAAAAAATTTTTTTTTTTTAGAATAAAAATATTAGGAGTTAAGAACCTTCTCATTTTTGCAAGTCGGTTAAAAAATACTACGTTAAAAATGAAGACCTGAACTTTATAACAACAAAAGTTTGGCAAAAATCTTTTTTTTTACAAAATTCAGGTCTTAATTTTTTTTAACTTTTTACACAAACATGTCTAACTTTTTTGTTTTTTTTTTATTAGTCTTCAACATACCCATGCATATACGCTCTTAGTAAGTTTGTGCCCAAAAGATGATCCAAGCCTAATGATTCCAACTCCTGTTTGGTGATGAATTTGTAATCATCATAAACGGTCTGCACCGCTGAACTCTCAAGTTCTTCTGTCAGATTGTCTAAGAAGGAACACCATTTTGGAGCAGGTCCTGTAAAACAAAGCAAAGTCAAATTATTACATATACTATTTTTTTTTATAAAAACTTTCCTGAACCTGACGCAATGCTTTTTATAGAATCCGTAAAATTGCGCTTTATAGGTCTACAAGGATATCATGGTACTCGGAAAACATGTGAACTGACAATGTCATCATGACAGCGTAACATTTTAACCAATCAGGGAAAGGCAGCTGAGGGATTTTGAAAGAAGTTAGGAAATTTTTACATATTGTTATCGCTAAAACTTTGTAGGCGCCCCCCTGTCAATGTCAAAAAAGTGCCAAAATACCCTTGTAGAGCTACATACAATTTTTTTCTGACAGACAACTATTTTTACAATTATTGTTGTTTTTTTATAATTTTTATACATACCTAATGATGGTACATAATATATCTGCATTTTAGGATCTTCAACGGCCATCATACACAGGCCCGTGTTAGGTATTACACAGAGATCATTGAAGTCCGCTGACGCTTCTATATTAGTGTATTGTTTGCCCTGAAACAAATTGAAAACCATCACTACAGTTGAACCTGGATGGAGCGTCCAGTGGACCGCGATATTTGTTATTCAGGTTTGACTGTATACACTTTAAAATAATAAAAAAAATATAATATTTGTACCTTCTAACTAAAGACTCAATAATTCACTTTGTATACTTACAGTATTGCTGTCCCATATTTTTAAAACTAATGAATCCATAGAGTAAACATAGTTCATTTGTCTATGGAAGTCAATATTCTTGATTGGTATTTCATTCATGTGATCCTTCACCAGCAGCGGCTTGCTGGACCTGATGTCGTACAGCAGCACGTGCCCCGATGATGAACCAACTCCTAATTGTAAAGCACCATTGAATTTCAATTTTGTTATCGCAGGTAAAGTTCTGAAAAATTAATAGATTTTTTTTTAAAGTAAGTATTTTCTATGTGAGAATTTTACTTATTTAATTTATATCTTGTATACAACTTAAAATCAATGCCATTTAATAATCAAATAGACATATACACAATCTCTTTTCTTTTAATGAAAAATTTTAAAATACAGTTAAACCTGGATATGCGATAAATCTCCATAAACGAGAGACATTGTTGGGTCCGGACGCGCTTCTTTCATAAGCTACAAACTCGGATTAGAGGGATATCACTTTAAACGAGATACATATAGTGGCCCCTTGGACTGTCGCTTATCCAGGTTGAACTGTACTTTAAAAGTAAAGTAAAAAAATGTATATATTAGACCATTATTATTAAATAAACTAACTTACGTATTATCAATCCCAGAGCAATGTAACGCACAGTCTAGTAACCCTTGTCGTGACTTAGTGCGCGGGTCCCACGCCTCCACCTGCCCGCTCTCCGTGCCTATCACAAGTAACCCGTGCTCCTCGTTCACCGCACATGTGTTTATTTCATTTGCTTTCGTTACGTAAGGTGCCATGAATTGACCTACTTCTAAATTTAACCTGTACACTTCCTGCAATTAGATAAATTAAAAACTTGACTAAAATAGGTATGAAAATGTTTTTTACGGTATCCCATATATATATTATAGTTGAATGGACCGCGATATTTGTCTCACTAATAGAGGTTTTTTCTAATCCAATTTACTCGCATATGGAGGTAGTTCATCGGGACTGTACAATAACTATCGCTTATAGAGGTTTCCCGCTTATCGAGGTCTCACTTATCCAGGTCTGACTGTCTTTACAGCAGTCACATTATCCTGTACAAAAGTATGTTCTGGGCAGAAGTAATATATTTACTACTTCATAAATTTATGATTCTCTCATAGCTTAGAGTTGCATTGTCTTTGGTCTAATAAAATTGAACTTACATTAGAAGCCCCCACGACAAACAGATCACATGAAGGCTTGTGGTAAGCTATGTCTCTTCCAAAATGTGGTACTCTCAAGCGATAGTGCCGGCCGTGGCCCACATGGAACTCAACATATCTGTCACATTGTAGGAACACAATCTGAAAACATCATTTTATTGTAAACAGTTGAAATTGATAAGCAAGTCATGTGACCGTAATGATTTTCTTGCTTAAGCTAGCTACAGGCATTCATTTTTTTACCTGTACAGTTTTAACCGCATAGTTAAAAACACACACAAATTTGGCCGCACAGTTCTCAGTTTTGCCTACACACATTAGTTTTAACTGCGCAGTAGAACTTTGCAGTTAAAACTGAGCATGCATAGCTGACTTTATAGAGATTTCTTCTAATAACTGGACTTTCTCGGCTTATAGAAGTTGCCCACGAGGACTTTATGGATCATTATATTTCATTGCCATAATATCTTATTGATATATAATAAAATACTCCAATAGAACAAATTCTTACCTTTGTATAATCTTCACTCAATATTTCAAATGTAACAACTTCAGAATCCAAGCATCTTTCAAATTTAAGTGATAAATTATTTACATCATAACACTTGATTCTCGGTTTATATATTCCAGTCGCCATTATGTACTGTCCGTCCGCAGACGCCCTGATGCTGGTGCTGACACCGGGCATGTCAAACTCTTGAATGAGTTCAATTCTCCTTCTGAGATCAACATTTTTCTTTAGTATAGCTCTCTTTTTTCTTTCTGTTAACCACTGTAAGAAAAATAGTAATACATTCAATATAAATTAGCGTAGAATAATTTTAAAAACTAATGTTTTTTGGAGGATAACCTAATCGAACAAAATAAATAAATAAACGTAGATTAATTTGCGTTCCCATAACTCAAAATAATGAAATTCTATTAGTGTTCTGAAGTATTTTTCGGAAGAATCACAAGGGCTTGATTATTAGGAATACAAAGTAAAACTTACATCGGGTAAAGATTTCCCCGCGCTGAGGTTATAAATTTTTACATTATCAATTTCTGAAACTTGCATTGTTGTTGTTTAATATTTAGTCATATAATGCATTAAACTTAAATACAAAATAATAAAAAAAGAGTTAAATTGTCCAAATCAACAACATTTTATGTAAACTTTAGGAAATTATAATCACAGGGAAAACAAGCATGATATTGACATAACAGTGACAGGTGACATGACAGTTAATAAGTGCTGCCATTAGGACATGGTAGTTGAATAATCTCAAAGTCCATATGATCTTTATGTCTTAAAAAACTGTACTTTTTGCAAACATCACGAATAATTATCAACCCAAAAAACACAGCTTATAATCCATATTTCCTTTAAATCCTTACTAGAAAAATCTGTATTTATTTGATGTCCTATGGCAAGACAGCATTTTTGTCAAACCAAACTGTTACCTGTCATACTTATGTTGACATTTGTTATCCCATGTTCTTTCTTGGATGGTTTTTGTCGATTTAAGTTTAACTGGGTTTTTGCAAATAGGTTCTAGTTGCCGTAGGTAAATTATAACTCATTGCCTTTTTTTGAAAAGTAACAAAGTTATCTTGAGAAACATTAACAATGCCGAAAGTGGAAATGAAAAAATTACAGCTACCGAAATCTGTTCTGGATATGAAATTCATGAAACGCTCTAAAGACAGGATAGAAAAGGAGTTGGAATATACAAAAGGTCACGAAGAGTTGTACTCAGACATAATCACCAATGAAATGAGAGGCGCTTCCGGGAATTACATATCTGAAGCTAGTTTTATATATTGCGAAGATTTGTTAGAAGGAAGGTTATCTTTTAAGGGTATGAATCCAGAGATTGAACGATTAATGGAACAGGAAAATGCACTGAAGAAAGGTTACGGGGAAATGCAGAAGGATGTTACAGATGAAGTCTTGTTAAGAAATGTTGAGAAACATCGTAAAAGGAAAAGTGATACCGCTACACCTGGCCAATATGTTTTTAAAAAGCAAAAAACTCGTTAGATTTATTATAATCCGGCAATGTACATTAGGTATGACATATTTGCTAAGTGCTTTTTAACTAAAATTATTGTTCAACTTCTTGTTATAATTTTTAAGGGCACTTACTAAAGATGTTTTCTTTCTTTAAAAATCTCAAGATTACAAAGAAAGCGCCAGAGTATGCTTTAGTGTGTTTGTGTAACATGTAGTTTCAGCGCCAAAGCTTTAAGTAAAATATAAACTAAAACTACCTACTAAGTTTTAATCATCGAATTATACTTGTCTTTCAAACTTTTTTTATTCATGTTGAACTGAACTATGCTAAAGTTAGTTGAGAATGCTATTTTCTAGGCATTTCCAAAGATATACTGGGAATCATATTTGTTAGTATGAAAAGTAACTTCAAAAACATGAATTATTTTCAAGCAGTGTATTAGAGAGGGTCAATTGTTGATCTTTAGACTATCAAATAAATTTTAAATAAACCCTTTTTATATAAAACTTGTATTTTATTATTAATACAATACTTATACGGATAATTTTTTGAACGCCACTCAAATATTTAAGAGCATCTTACATGTTAAGTCCAAATTCCAAATTCTATGGTAATCTCATTTAATTTTAATTCAACTTAGAATAAACTTACAAGCAAAGCCATCAAGATCTAAGAATCTTAAACAAGATAGATTTTAAGCGACGCTTAAATTTGAGTGGTGTTTGAACATTAGGGCGTTTGTGTTAGTGTTGTACTTATAAACAATATGTGTGTGTCAAATGTTTATTAGCTTTAGTTTTAAATAAGTACATATTAAATGCTAAAGTTTTAAACCGATACTGGTGGGTTTTGTACAATATAGAATATGTGATGTATATGACTCAAATGTGAATACAGTGTAAAAATGTTAACACAATAGTGTATAACAAAATATACTTTTATAGTCAATAAACATTATAAACATATAAAATTGCATTTTTCGTTTAGTACAGCTTATAATAATTGTAAGTTTCATGTAAGTAATATTTTTTTCTTAGTAATCCAAGAGGTGTGATATTCAGAATAATTTAACAAAAAAAAATGTCTTACCACCTTATAAACATTTTAGACGTTACACTGATCAGATCATTTCTGTTTTTTTTTAGTTAAATATGTTAGATTTTCTTATTATATTGCTTAAAATTTCCAATAATTTATGGAATTTATTCTAATGAAGTAATAAGTTAAATTATTTAATGGCTTTCATTGATGCAACTAAATTACTTTATATAATTAGGGACTGTAACCCACTCATCTTTGAATAATGGAAAAGTTTTTTTTTATATTATTTTGTGAGTGAAAACACTAAAGAGCTGTAGTGACAAGCTGCACTGCTGATATGTTTGTCAGTTTATAGATTTTTTAATAAATAAATTATAACATACGAGATTTCAAAAAACAAAAATAATGTTACTTTATTAATACTTTTGTATCAAAACACAATATTACCATTCAATAATAAAGCCACAAAATTACATAAACAACACAATATTGCCAGTCACAATATATATTTGTTAAAATAAGAAAATACAATAGTTTTGGACCCGGTGGTCTTGGCATAAAATAATATTTTTCAATTTTTTAGTTATACCATATTTATTCAATGCTTAACAAATAAATGGCTGAATTAAGCTTATTTTTACATAAATTGAAGTATGAAATATGTATTGGATATCTTATTTACCTTTAGTCTATGAATAGGTATAGTACTTCAAATGTATATTTTGTATACATTCCGACTAAAAAAAAAAATTATTAGTAATTGTTATAAGTATTAAAAAACTGTTAATACTGTCACATTTATAGACATTTTGTATATTTAATTTGTATGAAGGCAAAATATCTTAAATTCTGAAAGTGCATGGCAGTGTTGGGGACTTCCGATTTACATTTTTACTAATTCTTAGTCGATATTACGGGTGCAAAGTGTTATAATTATTTCAAATAAATTAATGTATTAGGAATCGTTCAAAAATAAGTTAATCCCATCAGAAACTAACATCTAATCTTGTAAACATACAAACGTCATTGTTTCTAATTTTAAAATGATCATAAGAGTATTAATGTATAGTAGTGTGCCAATTTCTTCTAAAACATTAATATTTTAAGAGTTTCAGTATTGTCTAGAAAAAGACTGTTTACTAACATAAGACTATCATCTCTGATAACTGACCTCTATTATATGGACAGGTTTTAAGACATGGTATTTGTGCCCATATAATTTTCTCAATTTTGACGGTTGGATTCGAATTTTTAATAGAGATAAAAACTGTTATTTATATTAACAAGTCTCAATAAACTCCATTATGATAGCTCACCAGCATTCTCCTTTTACGTCGCTTTTTATGTAGGTTTACATATTTTCTGACTTAACCAACCGATAGCAGCGTATCTTAACGGGCTAGACATTCTTGTTTGTGTAAGTAAAACAGCATCTGTCACTTTCAAGTAATGACTTATCCAATTTTTATCCCACGACTTCATTAGACAGAGTTCGCGATAAAAACAGAGATTTTGGCGGCGTAAGTCCGTTTTTATAACGAACTCGGTCTAATGAAGCCGTAGAGGTAAGTTACGGGATAAATGTAGTTTCGGAGGTGTGTATCAGTCGAGGCCCTGCTGCATGAGGGTGTGGAGGTCGCGGAAGGCGGCGCCGAGGCGGCCTTGCAGCGTCTGCCGCTTGAGGAGGAAGGCGCGCACGTCTAGCAGCAGGCGGTGTATGCGCGCGCACTTGGCGTAGCGCTCCTCGCGCGGGATGTCGACGCCCAGCGTGCGCACCGGCGCGCCCACATTCGCCCGCACCACAGATGAGAAGTTGCGCACTATTAGGCGTAATGCGTTGCAACCGCATTGCATGTACCTGTAAACATTAGGGGTAGATAGAAACTTCTAAAATGAACGATTCAGAAAAATAACCGAGATGACCACTGACACATTTTAAACTATTAAAAATATATCTAAATTATAAAGAGGAAAGATTTGTATTATTGTATGTATTGAAATAACTCAAAAACTACTGGACCGATTTAAAAAAAAGTCACCGTTAGACTACATGATGCCCGATTAACATAGGCAATATTTTTTAAGTCCGGACGAAGTCGCGATCATCAGGTAGTATTAAATAAAAATTACTTACGATTCATATTTGCTTTGCAGCAAGTCATATATTTTGGGCAACATCAGTAAACAGATGTCCAGATTCCACAAGGATCTAGAAGAAAAAAATATACATTAATACTAATATAATAAAGAGGAAATCTTTGTATTTTTGCATTTTTATATGTATTGAAATAACTCAAGAACTACTGAACCGATTTCAAAAATTCACCATTCACCATTTGAATCTTTTTATTCCACGCGGACGACGTCCCGTACAACAGCTAGTTATTAAACATAATGGATTATCCCTAATTATTTTTGAATTTGTTTCAAAAATACTTACGGTTTGTGCGCCATCACGTTGAGTATATCCAGAATGACCGATGTATCTTCGAGCGCAATCACTGATTCTAAAGCTGACTTCAGACTTTTATTTACTCTAACAGAGTGGAATATCTGAAATAAAATAATATTATTCACTAGCTGTCCCCCGCGACTTCCTCCGCGTCAACTATAAACATAGTAAGTTCTTCCAGATTATTCTACTAAAAAAAATCATTAAAATTTATCCATTCATCGCATATATAACATTAGTAAGAACTAAATAATTTGGCAATGTATAAAACTTTGAATGCCTAGGCTTTACTAGACCGATTTCGCGAAATAGACGAACCTAAGCCGAACCAAGAAGTCCGTTTTTTTATCGCGAAATCGGTCTAATGAAAGCTAGGTTTAGAAATATAAAATGCAGTGCCGAGTAACTCGAATTAGTTAAGAGCGATTTTCTTAGTTTTACATTAGTGCTGAAATGAAAATGTAAAATGGCAGTATTATATAGTGCATGGTGTACCTGCAGCGCGCGCTGGCGGGCGAGCAGCACGGCCATCATGGAGTCGTGGCCGCGCATCAGCACGCCCAGCACCTCCTGCTCGCTCGGCTGCGCGCCGCCGCCGCCGCCCCGCGCGCTGCCGCCCCGCTACACACACACACATTCTTATCTGCCTATTTATATCGCTATGGCTTCATTAGACAAGTTCGCGATAAAAATGGACTTAAACCGAAGTAAACTCTCCGTTTTCTTTACGTACTCTGTTTAATGAAGCCATTGCATAAAGTATCACAGTAGCACCTAAAGTTATATAGGTACAATTCAAACAGTTGTTTTTACAATGGTTCCCATTCGTGATAACTTTTGAAACAAATATTATTCTAAAACCCTTTCCGTTTGTTAATATTTAACCATTTTATAATTTAAATACAGAGAAAAATGTGGTACATGATAAATTATTCTTAAAATAACAAGTAAGACAAACATTCAAATGTCATAAGTATTATTTTTTATGAGATAAGTTAAATTTTCTAAACACTCACTGGTAGAAACTCATCGAGATCCAGACCGACGGGTCTGTCTGTGGCATATGGTATGAACTCGGGCTCCGGCTCCCGCTCGGGGTCTTCGTTGCGAGCGACGGGGGGCTCACGACTCACACTGTCCACCCTTCTTCTGCAAACACAAAAAAAACATTATAATACTGATCAAATAATACGAAAATAATAATTAAATTGTATAGTAAATACCGTGTATTCGGGTTTGGAGATCTGGTGAAGGACAGTGACCTGGGTCCTAGGGAGGGGGGGCCCAGGGACACCTCGCTCGTACTTTGCCGAAGAGTGTTGCCACCTAAAATGGTAAGTACCGACTGTATGATCGTAATCAATACTAAAAAAAATAGACGTGTTCTTATATAAACGTAAAAATTAGATAAAATTTACAGCGTGCGTACGAAAATCTGTTTCCTGTGACTATTTTCAGAAATATAAATGAGTGCGAATTATTAAATAAAAGTGAAACAACTAGTATCAAAATGTGTAAATCTAGACTTACACATCTCAGTAGATGTTTTGGTTTCTTTGTATGAGTTATGTCGGTTTAGTGAGCACGCTGTTAGGGAATGGGCAACAAATTCATTGGCCGTTGATGTTTTCCTACTCATACAAAAGTTGTCATCTTTACTGTTATCCATTGCACCTGCTAAACAAACAAGTCATAATGAATAACTTTAAATGATAACAAATGTTTGATTTTTTTTTTGAGGTAAAAGAAAATTTTAAGAATGAACACTAAAAGAAATTAAAATAATTTGCACCATTTCCCTCAACAACTACTAACCAATTTATAAAACTAAAATTGATAATTACGTTATTACAAAAATAGAAAATATTTTTACAAATTACCTAACTATGACACGTTAGTAATTTTTATATTTTTTTTAATGAAATTAGGACAGTATTCGCGACCTATTTGGGCTTTACAATAAAGATATTATACCAGCTTTTATTCGCGACATCGTTAGCACATACAAAAATATAGCCTATGTTACTCGGGCATAATATTTTCTTACTGTGAAGGAATTTTTAAATTCGCCCCATTTGTTTTTGAGTTATTTCAATACATATAAAAATACTAATCATCACTTTATAATAGTAAAAGACTAATTAGATATCAAAACACAATTACCACTCATTCCTGTATATTGAAAAACACTATGTAATTGAAATAGTTAAAACTAAGTTATAAATAAACTTACAATTAAATACTTCAGGTTTCTTTTCCAATGCCGCATAATGTTCCTTGGGTGTGGGTATTCGGGAGTATTCAGTGCGCTGTCGCTGCGGTGGCGAGGGCGGGGGCGCGGGGCGCGCGGGCGCGGCCGGGGGCGGGGCCGCCGCCTCCAGCATCAGCTCGCGCAACGACGTGCTTATACCAGAATCCAGTTTGCGAGATGTATCTGCCACTGTTAAAATACACTAATTAGCAAAATTACAAAAGTAATCAAAATGACCCTTCTTCCACTTTTACCCCGCTCCCACTCGTGCCCCACTCAACGCTTACTTCAAGTCACTTCTTCACCCTGGTTATTAACGAACTTAAAATAACACAAAAGAGTAGATTAAATTAATAATAAAGAAATTCCTACTTGGTTCTGGATAATCATCAGATGATAAGCTGGTCGCGGGAGGCGGTGTTCGTGTCACTGAAAACAAAATTACACTCCTGTAACACCTTAAATATTAAAAATAATCAATTGAAATCATTTAAATGCAAAAAAGAAAGGTTATTAACATTTCTGTTATATAGTTAGTTGGAATGTACATGTTATTACAAAGTTTTTAAGTTAAGTTGTACAAGAATTATTTGCGCAAGCATTTATTTGAATTAAAATTTGTTAAATATTACATTTATACAGCAAGAACCTGCTAATAACAATAGTTCTATACTACTCACATGCCCGGGAGGGTCGGAATATTTCAGTGTAATCATTAATATTTGATATAACGGCACCTGAGTCCTCGTCCGCTTCCGTGCCTGAAGCTGACTCCTCAGCCGTCTTCTCATCGAGAAGTGTTGCTCTGTGCATTACTAAAAAAAATAATATTAATTCCTTCCACACATCGATAACTTCCATAACATTTAAAGTATATAAAATCACCATAGTTAATGTAAACGATACCTTCTTTAGGTGGTTTTTCCTTAGAGAAACTTTTACGAACGGAATGTCCCTTTTGAAACGGTGACAAATCTCTGACTACAGTGGGTACTGCGGGAGGCGGACCGCCAAACGGATGCACTTTATTCAGATCTACCACTGACAAAACGACATATGTTGCATGGAATGATCCTGCTATCTGAAATATACATATGTAATACTAACTATCGCCCTCGACTTGTTCTGCGCGGAACTATAACAAAAGACAGTAGCCTATGTGTTCCCAAAGACTACTACAACAGTATAAAATTTCAATGAAATCCATTAAGCCCTTCAAACAGACATCAATCCATTGTAACTCTGGAATTAATAATATTAATAAAAATGTTCTTATTTAAATCAACAATATTTATGAAACATATAACTTACGAGTTGTGTTTGAGCAACAGTCATGTCGTGTATTTGTCCCCAGTGACCTGACACTGTGTCCAGCACTCTGGCCGGCTCCCAGCCGATCACATGCAAGCCGTCATTGCCACAACCTAATAAGGTTGTGCCGTCATCACTAAATGTCATATGTCTATAACACAGAAAATACATTACTTATGTTTAAATACCAATGTTCTACAAGCATAGATGTATGAATCATGAAAGAGTGAGAGCCATGACTACCTAAATGAAAGTCTTTTCTCTGCTCTCTCTCTCACCGGAAACACCATGGTGGTCAACAAAGCCCATGGACATCTGGACAAAGGGCCTGCAAATGCCTTGACGGCCTTTGTATTGTGTTATTAATGAATTCAAATAAAATATTCTTTACCTAATTGATGTATTATCTTTTTCGAATTTCGATACTAATTGGAATTTCTCCATATCCCAGAAATTAACAGTCTTATCACTGCCGCAACTGGCCAATAGAAATTCGTGCGGATGGAACTTGACACATGTCACAGGTGACGTGTGCTCCACAAACTCTTGTAGAACTTTACCCACACGCACATCCCACACTTTTACAAGACCTGAAACAAAAATGTATAATTACTGTAGAACCTGGATCAGCAATAAACTGTTTAGTTTTAACACATTGTTGACCGGTAATTTTACTGAAAATTTATCACATGTCGCCAGCAACAAAATGCACATCACAAGTTTATTTATGGCCGGCCAGCAATGATGGTCTTAAAAACACAAGTTAACTTGTGACTGGCCAACAATGTGTCAGTTAAAGAATTAATGAAATATTGGTAGATATTAACCATCTTCACAAGCAGATGCAATCCATTGACCGTCAGGGCTAAATTGCAGACTATTCACTGCAAGGCGGTGGCTAGAGTATGTTACTATACATCCTCTTTTCCTTGTATCCCATAATTTGATATTACTGTCACAGGAGCCTGTAGTCAAATAATCTCCATACGGATGAAAGTCCATGCATTTTATGGCTCCCTTATGACCTGTGAATGTTCTTAAAAGTTTTGCTGCTTCAAGATCCCATATTTTCAAAGCTCCTGTCTGTGATCCCGCACAGACTAAATCTTCTGAATGACCAAAGCAGACACATTCTACTGGTGTTGTGTGACCACTTAAACTCTGCAATTGATTCATTTTATTTTAAGATTGTGGGTATTTTTGAAACAGAATACAATATAGAGAAAATAGAAGACTTTTAAATATTTATGTCACCTTTGCCTTTTTCAAACCACTTACAAACCATCAGAATATATTGTTGTGAATTATTATAAAATAAAATAGATCATTCTCAATAAAATTGTAACTAACCATCAAACAGCTTTGTCTTCCAATAGCCCAAAGATTCACTTTTTTGTCATCTCCACCAGTAGCTAAAACTTGATTTGATTTGTGTCCCATTGCCAAACAGTTGACATTTGCCTTGTGAGCGACAAACTCTTCTGGAAATTTAATAAAAACTTTAGAGGTCATATTTAAAACCGTGGAAAACAAAAACTACTTTTAACAAAGTTACTTACGAAGTTTCCATGATCTTCTTAAGGTATCCATTCTTGTTTAAAACATTCCATATAAAGGATACTAGACTAGACGTGTAGTTAATACCAAAAGTTGTAAAAACTTTGGTATGATGTCTTCTAAAACTACTGCAAATTTTCTTTGAGTACCACGAAAGTAATTTTTATTAACAGCAGTTACATATATAAATTGTTATAGTTTATTAATATTTATTTTTATAAAAAAATCTTTGTGTTGATTTCCAGTTGGTATGCTGTTAAATTGTCAAATTCTGTCATCTGTCCTTTTTTTTTTTTTTTGAGATTTTATGGCCCGGTAACAAAGACCTTTAAGCCATGTCATCTGTCATGAGCCGTAGAAAGAGAAAGGTTCTCTTTTGTCTATGATTATGAGCATATTTTACAAGCTGTTTTTAAACGTGAGTACACTTGTCTGAATTATTTGGCATTTGGCTTAAAAGTCTAGTAACCAGGCCATAAAATCACAAATAAAAAAATAATTTGACGTTTATTTGTTATGATACGATTTGAAATCAGCTGATTAACTTAATAGTAGTATTATTATAAGGTCATTTCGTTTCGTTTGTTAATTTTTATTTACATTTTACAGTTCATAGTTAATAGAATGCGACTCAAAGCATTACATTCTGTGTTACCAAATTGTACCCAGCGAATTATACTACGACGAAATGTTTCTTATATTCAAGGTCAAGAACCTGAACCAAAAATTAGAGAATATTTTTATTATATAGATCACCAAGGAATGGTAAGATTGACCTTTGGCCACACATTTCATGACATAAATTCTTTTGTCGTCGTTCAATCTCTTTGATCAATGTTACCGTTTATTTTCAGCTATTCTTAGACGATTCTAAAATGAAGAATTTTACATCATGCTTTAAAGAGAAGAAGTTCTTAGAGTTCTTTTTTAAGCGAATTAGGTTAAATAATACCGGTAGATACGAAAACGAGTTTCCCTTTATGTCATTATGCGGCAGAGAAAGAAATTATATAAGATGTGATGATATTCCCATTGTTTACACACATATCACACACACTACTTGTGAGGACTATTTTCTTACTTATGGATATGCAGGAGATCTTTTGAAAGTAAAATTTATGCCTGACAAAATATTTATGCTCCCAGAAACAGGAAGAGTGTATCACCCAGCTGAAGATAAATATGGTGGAGTTGGTTTAGTGAGATCTAAGCTTGCTATAGAACTAAGTAAATATTTTGAATTTAAAAATGGAGAAACAAATCCACCAACACATTTTACATGGCAAAACAATAACTATAAGTTAGATCAGAACTGGCTTCAAGATAATGTAAATAAGTTTAGGATAAAATTAAGAGCCGTTCCAGATTAATGTAAAAATTTAATATTATATTCAGATGGTAACAATGTTAACATAGTTTATATTTATTTCCATACACAACAGGATAATATGTGCAAACAAAACAATAATTCAACAAAATTAGATCAAATTAATCTTTTTTAGATAAAAAAAGTAAAATATTAATTTGTAAAAGCAAAATGTGTAATACTCATTTGATATCATTGTAATTTATTAAAATATATTTTGTCATATTTTATCACAGTTATTGTTATGGCTAAATGTGGCTAAATAATTGATCAATTCTTTTTGAATAATAATACTTAAACATCATGTAGTTTCTTGTTTAGAGAATGATTGATAGGATCCCGGCTGCACCCAGGATATGCCATGTGACCCTTCATTCCTTTGTGACAATTTAAGCATTTCATTTTTTGCAGTTTCATGAAGTTCCGACTCATATGGCTTGAAGGTTATGTAATGTTTGTCTTCAACGGGAGGGTTATCGTAAATATGATCAATACTAGACATTACACATTCTTTTACTTTCTCTAGAAATACTTTACGGTTATTCTTATACCTGCAAAAAATTAAATATTAATAAATATATTTCATTTCCTTTCATTTCATTTAATGGAATATAAATCATTATGGGAAGGAATAAACATGATTCAGACTGTGATTATGCTCATTTATATTTGTTTATTATTAACCGACTTAAAAAACACAGGATAGTTAGAGAAAAATAGCATAAATGCATATCTTAAGCAAATTGATATTTCCCTTTATTTTTATTCACTTTTTCCAAGAACAGCTTTTATCCCAAAGTGTTCCCATTCCTAATAAGGAAGATACAAAAAATAATGACTTACGCAACTGATGCTTCAACATTAGCTGGTGATTTAAAATTCAAGTTGTTAAATATTAAGTGTAAATATTTCAGAATTTGCCAAATATGATTTTGCATTCTATCCCACTGTGGAAATACTTCATTTAAATTGAGAACTCCAGTAGTTGCATTTACTGCAGGGTGATACAGTTTTGATGTAAATGTGACAACCTTAAAACATAAAATACACGAAATTATGTATATAAAAATAACTGAGATATATTATGTACTAAATAAAGGTAATTTACAATAAAAATCTTATCTGTGAGTGTAAATAAAATATGCTCACATGGTATGATTTACAATATCTTTAAATTTATGAAACTTTTCGATGACTTTAGTGTAAACAGAGACAATAAAATGTAACTTACAGGAACACTATCATTAGGAAATTTTTCAGGTAAAGTTAGAGTGAAACGGAACACTCCACCTTCATACACACCACTTCTTACAAATATCACTCCGAACCATACTGCAACAAATA
Source organism: Papilio dardanus tibullus (assembly GCA_013186455.1). Classification (NCBI taxonomy): domain Eukaryota; kingdom Metazoa; phylum Arthropoda; class Insecta; order Lepidoptera; family Papilionidae; genus Papilio; species Papilio dardanus. Next base: position 350,977 of record QDHC01002768.1, on the reverse strand, counting down.
ATCATTGATTAATAAAATTCTACCTTATGGTGAGTGTGTTGAGCATACTGTTATATTTTGAGCAATCATTTGTATATTTGTAATGCATTTCAATACCAGGTTTTATTAAAAAAAATATAGCAAAAATCAGTACAGGCTTAGTGTTAATAATAATTAAACAAATTTAAAATACAAAATACGCACGTAGTGAATTTTCATATGAGGGAATAACATATATTCCTTGTAAATTTTCTGTTTGCAACATTCGGCTGGAACATTAATCAATAATTTAATATTATTTTAATGCAACATAGTAAAATCCTATACAACTTAAAGAAGCTTTAACGAAACAGCTGGATAAAAGCGAGGCCAGCTCAATTCAAAGAGCGGCAATTCTAGAGACTGCTCACTTATTGTGTCAGTTACCATGACTATTAGTTGCTTGAATTCACTTGTTAATAATTTGAATAAATGAATAGATTTAAGTAAGTTCATTTTACATAAATCAAGAGCTAATATTGTACACATATTATGTAGGTGATGAATAAAATTAATTTAGCTCCCAAAAAGAATTTCAGTCAGAATGCGAGAACTAATTTTACTCACTATTCGGCCATTATGTTGTATTCTTGGTGATATATGGAGTTTGAATCCTTCATTTCGCTACTATTTTTGACTCCGTTCATTTATGTTAAATATCTTGTTAAAATAAGCAGATTGTGGTATAAATATTTTATAAAAATACGAGCAACAAATGTTTGACAAATGACATTGACAGTGTACGTCATTTCTGCGTCAAAAACCGTATAAAAACCACAGATTATCAAAATACGTGAAAATCATTTTTTAGTTAAAGTTAACGGTTATAGTTTGCAAATTAAAGTTTTGACTAAAATCAATGCCATTATCATTATAAAAACTAATTGACTTAAATAATATTTAAAACTTTTAGTTACATCAAAATAAAATTTAAAATAAATGAAAAAATATATAAAATGTTGTCCGAGCAAGCACGTATGGTTCGGAATTTTAGGTTCGGGAGGAACAAACATCTACGCAAAGATATACTGTAGATAGAACGTTTGTAGCCTAAAAGGAGGCATTTTCTTTGTCTTCCGTAGGGAAATTTCCCCTAGTCTTGTTCTTTGCATTACATTTGCCGACATAAAAAGTCGACCGAATGTAACCTCTTTACTCGTATTTAAATTTTATTTCATAGCATTTGCTAAATTTTAACATTATAATTAATCGAGATGTTTTTAAAACGCTAATAAAAAATGGGGGAATCCCAACTATCCCCCCCTGTACAAGTGTCTCTTTAATTTTGTTAAAATTTAAACTGACAAGAGCCATATATGGGCCAAACGGAAAAAGGATTTGTAGGGAGATTATGCATAGGATAAGCTAATATCTTTTCCAATACATCTTCTCCGTTCTTTAGAGGATGTACTTAGATGCCAATGGTATGGGAAACGGTCGCTCTCAGTCATTTCGCTATTTTAGCGATATCATTTTCAGGCGGTTGCTTACTTGCTGTGATCTCGTAGTATTAAAATGTACATTATATTTTTTAACCATATCTTACTTACACTTTGTATCGTGTAAAACAACAAATGTGATAAATATTAAAAAATACTGTGTGTAGGTATAATTTATTAAATAATTGAGGGTGTTTCTAGCGTCCCGTATAAGCACCTGATGATCCCCGGGATGATCCGGGAGGGCCGGCAATTACCAAGGATTATCCTGCACGTGGCACGCTTACTATTCAATGAGTTCCTTTCGCTCGTTTCTAGCGCGCGATTACCTGGTTTAATTAATTTTATTAAATTTCTTGTGTGCCAAATATTAAATACTAAATTATATCTTGATAGTTAGAAGCTAAGGTAGGCTATTCTGTACTTTAAAAATAACATTTCCATTAAGTATGTTTATACAATAACTCACCTATTTAAAAATATATATATTGTATATCTTGGAATTGCAACCGGCGACGCGGATTGCGCAAAAGCGCCTACATGTGGATATTCTAAAGTTAAAAGACCATCAGATCAATTCACCTCCGAATCTTCAGTGACTGCACTTTGGCATTAATTATAAAACGGAATATGATTTCCATATGTTTTTAACCAAAACCGATTTTAAAGATAAAATCAAACAGTACTAAATCTCAAACAGTCTTCTCGCTTGTTAATAAAGCACGTCCTCTGCACTTCCAAACATATATTCCTGTGCCTGGCAGCCGACGTCCAAACTTTATTACAAACAAACAGTTATTAAAGTTTTATGCAGTGATCTATGTGTTTTACGACGGCCGTTTTCTTCGTTGAAAACAGACGTTAATTCGAGGAAACATATGGACGCGATGGCGCTTCTCGTCTTCAAAGTGCCGCGGGCGCGTCCCGGCGCAGCAGTAAAACTCAAACATTTTGATGTATGCTCTGCAGCGACGTAATTACCCGTCTGGATAAACAAACAGTTCAATTAGATTTTAAACTTCACACAATTAGAATAAATAAAGTCTCAAACATACGAGTGGGAGATTCATGTAAACCGATCACGTTCTATTATTAGGTGTGCTTGATTTGACTTTACTTATGGAGCTCGAATAAGTAGGCAATAATCTGTAAGATACTTAATGATTATTACCATTTCGGCACTCCGCTTCTATTTGTTTATGCATTTTAACAGTGGATAACTATGTTTTTTTTCTATAAATATTATAGTTGTTGAGTTGGGAAGCCGCATGCAAGCGCATTACATCGCCACTCAAGTGCGATATAAGAAATAGGAATACGGCTAAGGGCTCATATATCGGGAAACCTTACAGCCGCCTGCAAGTGCAAGACGTTCTCATCGGTGCCGCTATTAAACCAGCTCGTCTTAATATCACTTTGATGAGATATCGTTCAATACGACATATATATACTTAGATTGTTCACTACAGTTTGATGTTCAACGATATATACAATAGTTGAATTTTTGAAAACCTTTAGAATACATACAGGCATTCTAGTTTGATATACTTACCGAGTTTACAAACAAAACATGCAAATAAATATCCTTATTTGCACAAATTAACGTGATTTGATACATGAAATATGTTTGGCTTTATCTCAAGTGTAATGCAATGTATTAAAAAATAACAACACTTTTATTTTACGCATAATGTAATGTAATTGTTACATAAGAAGTGTACAAGCAAAACGTTCCCACGGTCCGCGGACGGATTATACCGAATGCCCTTTTGGTGCTTCGCCTTTACACTGACCTGCGCTTTTTTTATAAAAAGAAGCTGATAAATCACGGCTTCATTGTGTGCGAGATCGGGATATCGTTGCCCGATTTTGCCTTGTACTTGTACAAGGTAAGGTTTTTTGCGGATGTCGATCGGATACGATGTCCAATAATGCAGGTACCTGCTCAATTTGAGCGGTCAAGGTGCCGCGTGTCACAATATGGGCTCCAGATAACATCGATATTCCGATACGAGGACTTAACGTATATCTAATGCTCAGTTCCGCGGAAAATTCAGGTAGTCGCTATTATTAGTTAATAAGGATGTGTGGACAGGTTTCGTATTTGGATACTTTAAGATGTTATGATAAAATATTTACGTTGATATTCGATACGGATACTAATCTTTTTGTGATATAACTTAAAAAGTGATGATCGCAGAGTTTGATTCTGTTGTATATTTTTTTTGATTGTTTTTAGCCGACTTGTTCGAATATTTGTGCACCCACTGGAATCTATTTTATGCAAGCTAACTTTTACCTCTTAATCGCAAAACCGTATAACTGTCCTTTATAATTATTACAAAATTAGCTCGCTAAGTGCAAAAAGTAGTTAACAAATAACAAACACTTATAATACCGTGGCTTGATTTATGACTAATTATTTTAAACAATACATAACTTCTCCAAGCGATAGACTATCTTATCTCTGCCCTTTACCTATGTTTTAAAATTGTAATAAAACTGCATTCAAAATGTTTAAAGCAATCAATTATTCGCTAAATCGACGAAGCGTGAATGTGAACGGTTGCTTGGGTAAATTGAGTGTAATAAAGAGGGGTTGTTGCGCGGGCGCAGCGCAGTTACAGGTGCGCCGCGCGTGCAGCCCGGCTCGGCCCGGCCCGGCCCGGCCGCCATGTGACGCCGGCTAATTGCCCCTAATTGCGATAGCGTGAGGATGTGCCATGGAAATGTAGTCACTTCACAACATTCAATGGATATTGTTATAAAGTACGTACATACTTGTAAATTAAATGTGTAAACATATTTTAAAACCATATGTACTTTTTTTTAATTGTTAAAAAACTACTTACTAAGTATAATGTTATACAAATTAATATTTCCAATTATTACCAATATTGGGATTATCTAAATAAACCATGTTGTTTTCCCAAAAAAATATTAAACAAAAACATGTCGTGTGCCTAATTATAATCAAGATTACTTACTTATTTTTTGGGATTAAAAAGTATTCGGAATATTCATCTATACTAATATTATAAAGAGTGAAACTTTGTATTTTTGTTTGTATTGAAATAACTCAAAAACTACTAGGGCGATTAGAAAAAGCTACATTATCCCCGAGTAACATAGGCTATATTATTTAATTCCTTGCGGACGAAGTCGCGCACAACAGCTAGTTTTTAATAAAACACAATTGTTAAGAAATAACTAAATATTTATTTACATCTATCACAATAATTGGATTGTAATTTTCTCAATACATAAGTATAATTTCCGCTTAAAAATAAATAACATGTTCTTTGAATTAAATCAAAAACATACGCAACTTACAACTAAACAAATGCATAAGCAATCAGGGTTGCGCAATAATACAAATATCACACGAAAGTTTTTATGGCAAAATCCAAATGCAATTCTGGCTTATACAACCCTGTTAATCGTGGAATAGTTTTATCCATTTTTATATTCAAACATAAATTATATTTAATTATTATTGCACATTCTATACGAGTAAAGATTTAAATATTTACTGTTTTTGCATGAATATTTTGAAAAAAAAATGTGACAAGCTTCTACGTTATGTACCTATGTGTGCTTTAGAAATATTAAAATCAAGCAAGTTTATAAAATGTACCTACAGGTTCTTAGGCATGACTATTTGGCGCTTCTCATTGACTTTTAAATGTTGACACAAAATTATTCCGTCGGTAACTTATACGAAGTTGAAAAATCTCCCTTAAGCAACTTTCTTACTAAAGACATCAACGTCGCTATAACTACGAGTAACGTCTCAAATCGCGAATCGGTATGTAGTTTCAATATTTGGCATTGTTTATGATATAAGAGCTCCTTGGGAATGAGGTTTTATATGTACAGGGTGTGCGGCGTGGGGGTGCGTAGGGTTGGCGCCGTGGGGTGCTTGTCGGGACTGGTGGAAGCGCTGCGCGTGTACGTGTGAATGCGCGCGCAACTCCTCCCCGTGCTCGCGGTAGGCGCGCTGCTTGTCCTCGAAGTCTCTCAGCCTCTGGTTATAACGTTCAATCTGGTCCCTCAGGGCCGCATCCTCGATAGCCGCTCTCTCCTCGTCGAGCTCCAAACATCCGATCCCTTCGAGCTTCTCTAAATCGATCGAGCCCCGCCATCGGACGCAAACACCATTCATTATAAATCGAGACACGATGTGTACCTGATGACAAAAAAGGACAACGTTACAAATGAATGAACCTTTCTCTGAATTTGAAACAAAAAATAAAGACAAAAAACTAAGCGTTGTAGGTGGCACGCTCTGGTGTACGAATGTGTCCATCGATCACATGTTGCGCAGCGCAGAGCACATGCTCACACTATAATTAGCATAATAAGCGGCCCTATCTTAACAGCTATCATGTAAAAAATTACATATCAAAGCCATCTCAGATTTTATTATACATACTTCATATTTGTCTGTTTGTTGACTCTATAAAATAAACTGTCAATTTAAAGCTTTAACGATGACGATGTGTTTGACTAAGTAAAGGAAGAACTTTCTACTTTTAAAACATTTTAGACCAAACCATGATAAAAGTTAAGGCACAAAAATCGATTGTTCCATAAGTTAAAATATTATCAATTGTTCTTGTTATATCTCAAAGGCAGAGCGACATAAGGCAGGCGTAAAAGTTGGATCGCGTGCTTGCTTTGTTCCGGCGTCCGGCTCGCGTATACCTAATTGCCTCACTCAACAGGGATGCAATTTTATGAAAACTTGTATTTATTGTTTTTTAGGTACAGGAATTACACTTGTATGGGACGTCATCAACCAAGTGATGTATTGTTGATGGTTTGGTATTGATACTAGACACACAAATTGTTTTCGGGTAACTATGAGCGTTTTTTCAGAGTTTAAAGTTGAAGTAAAGAACTACTATAAGTCCTTATTAGTGACTGTAAGTACTCCAAAAAGGTAGGAACAATTGTTTTTCAAAAGCTTTAATATTCTCCAAATAGCTTTGACTAAATCCCTAAACGCTTCGCAAGATGCATTGCAAAATGCGTTTAAATTCAGTACTTGCGAATTAATAGCAGAAAGCTTGGATGAAAAGAGATGGGAAATTAATTCGTACCAAGATTACAAAATGGGGAAAAGCGTGTGTGAAAAGGGAGACTGGAACGGCGGCCATGTTTGAAATTCGGGCGTGGCGTCGCGACGCCCTCCAATCCCGAGTGAAGCTTTTCCGTTATTGATTTTACGATGGCTTTTCCCCGTCTCAAATACTAAAGGGGGATTATAAAATTCGTCCTGGTAGAAAATTTAAAAAACATGCTCTTTATACAAATGGATACCGGTAAATATTCATCATGTTATGAAGTGTAGGCGTAGATTATTGGTATGCGTAGTTTGGGTATTGTTCAAATACTGAAAAAAAAATCACAAATAGACGCTTATTTCTGATGCATTGAACTTCAATACTCGTATAACGGTTTGTTAGAGTTGCTTCAAAAAACTCTTGCGTCATTTACAGAAAATAATAAATCACAAGCATATGTAGACTATTGCTAACAAACATGATATTCTATTCCAGTATCGGAGTGTTCCATTAATTTTGATACATAACATAGTATTGTTGTAAATTCTCGATGCGTTCAATTGTAAGTCGAGGGCTCGAGAACACTCGAGTGTGCTGTTAAATGAACCGAATGTAAATAAATATAAGTGTTCATATAGAAGCGCAGCGGGCGGCCGCGCTAACGAAGGGGCTACAATTCAATAAAAACTGCGACAGAACGGGTCCTTCAAGTAATATTGATATACAACTACATAATATTGACAACATAGTATAAATTAATAGTAAAAGTCCTACAATAAGAATTGCATATGATATTGGTGGCCACGAAAACCTGCGGTTTCAGCTTCAAGTAGCTTATGCAATACAATTAATCATGTCGGCGATGCTTGCATAAGTCACTCGGAGATTCAAATCCCAGATTTGCGTAGCCTTATGTACGAATACAAATAGCTTTTATGCTTACTAGGTTGAGTTCTTTCAAAATAAAATTAAGAAAACATCCTTAAAATAACATCAGCACCACTATAACGAATCGGGGAGGTTGCCCAAAGTACATTCGCTACGAAGCGATTCTATATCAAAAGTAAAAAATGTATAGAACTGACAATGACGTTCGACTTGTGAGATACAAGTGACAATCAATGTCAGTTCTAGTTTCATACATTTTGGTTGATTCCATCAGCATCGATAAGTTAATTTTGATAGCCCCCCTGGCTCGCCAACAGTCAAATCTACAGTTTGAACTTAATTCTGTATTAATGTATGAACATGTCCCATTCCTTTCATACGTTACATTAGTAACAAAGCGCACGTATAATCGACTGAATAAAAAAGATGTCATTCATTAAAGCAACACGCTATAAAATGAGTGCGGAGCGTGACGGCCGCGTTATATTCAACGTGACGGCTTTTTTTCATTAGTGGCCTTAAAGTTATTTATGTCTTAATTTTAGTTATGATAATGTGTACCGGATATAACGTGGCCTGATGTGGCTCAATGATCACTGGACTCTACGTCATAAATGAATCATGGAAACAAACATTCTTTGATCTGTAATTATTGCGTTATGATCGCTGCAGAGTTGTGTAAGCGAAGCTCGGTAATATGCAACACATTGCTTTTTTAACGACTTATTAGACAATTAAATTATGATATTAACCTATTTTTGCCCTGTAATATTTAAATTAATTAAACATAGTAAAAAGATAATAAGAAACATTTAAGTAGGTACGTAATCGTTATTTTACAGCGATAACTCTATTGAATTTTAATTAATTGTTTCATGTTTTAAATTCTCAATAATCATAGGCATTTATTTATATGAAATATTTTCATCCATGTTTTATAGTTAACGCGTTAATCAATACAATTTATTTTATGTAAAATTTTGCACGACAAATCATCAATATGGTTTACATAAATAGGTTATGATTTGTGTATTTTTCCTTATTCATGGAAACTTTATTAAACCAATTTTGGTTTTCCAGTTAAAATTATTTCAAGTTATTCATGAATTGTATTTATATTTTTTTAGGAAAGTAGGCTTATTGCATTTGACAAGGATTGTTTTATAATATTTATAACACTTTCAAAACTTTTTAAAAGTCCGTCTATTAATATAAAAGTAAAAAGTAATGAACTAAATAAAATAATTTTATCATGTCAGTAATATAATTCTAAATACATTTTACAACGCCTAATTCACGAAACATAAACAAAACAAAGTTTTATAAGTGTTATAAATAATTATAACCAATTAAGATATTCATCTACTAGAAGGACGTAATAAAATGTAAGGATCGGTTCTCAGAAGGGTCCATTAACGATTTATGAGACACATTTAGTAAAGAAAAAGGCGTGGCTACTGACTTCACTTTAACACTTCCAAGAATTTAAGTAATTTTGCATTTATAACATGCACTTTGCTTGTTTTACTTTTAAAATAGATCCAATCGTTTAGTTGGAAACGTTTATTAAAATTTATTAAAATTATTTATTAGAAAGGAAAAATTGCTAGAATAGGAAGTAGGAGGTTAAGTTAGATATTAATAGCATGTTTTTACTTGCTCTTTCTTTACTGGGATGGCCTTACCAAGAGATAACAACGCATATAGAACTTTTGATTGAAAAAAAAAATAAACGAAGTAATTCAACGTTACTAAATCGAGTCTTTCCCTAACTAGAAATATGATTAAGGGCCTTATACTTTATACAATAAAACATAG
>QDHC01002768.1:316646-332909 GCA_013186455.1 Papilio dardanus tibullus | reverse complement strand
AATTGATACACTAAAATACGTCACGCTGTATAAAAGTTCGTTTTGCCTTTCAATGTTTTGTTAGCACAATATTATCAAATTTAATTTAACGTACTCTTGAACATGTTTAAAACATTACCATACAAGGCCGTGAAATACGTTTTCAATGAACTATTTCGGGGCGAAGTCCGAAAACATAGTGGATTAAAGTTCATTATTTATGAAAGTTACTTAAAAACTTTTTTCAGACACTTATGGCAACTATATTTTCAATTGTTTCTTTTTGCGTTTATGGCTCTGGTTCATTAGTAAGGCGTCTTCGTGATTATTGAAATGTTATGCAACGGCGCGCCGCTCTCTGCTCCCCCGGTCGGCCAACAATAGGCAAGTGCGCTGCGCTCCTCGGCCCTGGGCCAAATATCTGCAGAATGCGTGTAATTATTTATTTGCCCTTCGAACCCTCGCCATGCCCACTATAGAGCTTGAATAGCTAAACAAATAAATGCAAAGAGAACAATGCAAAGACTGTCAGGAATTTGTACGATTTGCGCTAATAATTTCAATATTATCAAACGAAATATTTTCGTATCATGTATTTTAAGCTTACGGATATGACTGATCAAATGAACCTAAAAACATTTTTTCATCTTATGATGCTTTAACATGTGTGTAATAAAAAACTTTAACGTCTTAACATGCAGGTAAACAAGCTGAGCTTTTTGTATTTTAATGAATGAAGAGCTTAAAAAGGTATCGTTTTCCGGGCGACCTTTACAAATATATTGCACAATGGTATCGGACAAAGCCGGAGACAAATATCTCGCACTACGTCGCTACTATTTTGACATTTTAATTTCACCCTTGCCCGAAATCCTCTTTGAGCGTGAGGGGGCGCGCTGGGCGCAGGGCGCAGGGCGCAGGGCGCAGGCGCTGTCGACGCTCGTATCACGGTCCCGCCTGGCTCCCGCTACAACTTGATTGACGTTTATCGTTCGGATTAAAATACATTTAAATCTAATTTTAAATGGAGCAGATTTTTTTCGTTTAAAATCCAAGTGACAGAACTGCAATGTGAAAGAGTCCTCCTGTGTGCCCTATGTAATAGTTCTTTTATTTCTGTTTCGTAATCATTACAAGGTGGTACATTAAATAGTTTTTTGTTTTCTAAAACTTCTTAGTGCGCAGCAGTAATCTGCTGACGCGAGCACAGCCGAAACACTTTTTTCTCGAAGCAGTTTGGGTAACTTTTGATACTTTTGTAACATCGCGGTAGATAATAAAATTCTCTAACTATACTTCTTCTCTATTAGAAGAACCTAAGTTCGCATAGAATATTTGAAGCATCGATGAATTTATAAAATAAAATATAAATTCAATTACAATGTATTAACGCAAGAAACTCCACCGGCAACGTATTGTATTTTAAATTAGCGCTACAAAATCTATTCTGTACCATGAAATGACGAACAGGATAATGTCCATGTCGAAATTTTTTTGTCGGGATCTCTTTACAAAGTTCTGGCTTCGGAGCGGGCGGACGACGGACGACGGACGAGCGTATCGGTTGTGCGTTGCGCAGGACGGTAACAATAGAGCTTCGATTTATGGGATTGGACGCCGTTTATGTGAAGTTCTCGATTAGAGGTAATTTGTGTCAATCACAAGCGGCATTGTACCGGCCACGTCCGCCTCCGATATCGGCCATTTGCCTTAATTAAAAACCAAGCCCCTGAGCATGTGTACAAAAGTCAATCACAGGATTAATATTTGACGTGGGCACAACGCTTTACAATTCTGTTCTCTTTGTGCTGTCTTCTAATCGGGTATGTGCCAATACGGAAAAACTGAATTGTGGTTATTATTTTTCGTGTTTTTTTTCGTGTAATCAATCCTCGGTGGTCCTTTAGCTTGGAGGCAGGAGGATATAGTTTAAAATAGACCCAGCGTTCGAGGATCTTATCTTCAGTCAGGACAGACAACCCAAATAACTTAAGTTCCCTGTTTTACATTTTCCGAAGAACAAGGTTAATAAAAGTACTGCAACGTAAACGCTATAAATGTATAAAAACTTTGGAAGCCTGTATAAAATTGTTGTGAGAAAAATACCGCAATATTCACGGGTAAATCGTGACACGCTCATTCTTACTAATAATCTATTTTATCGTATTCACAAAACCAATTTCATGACTAAATTTGTTTGCATTTTAGATTTGCACAATGCTTCAACTATGATGACCATCTACTACTGCTGGTTGTTTCCCTTTTTGTCATATTACATGAAGGCTAGGCCGAAGGGAGACAACGATATTTGAGTTCGAAGGGCATGGTCACGTGGGCCATTGCAACCCTTTCGAATCGCCTGCGACTGGTGAACGGTAATTTGATTTCACGCGTGTTTGATGATTAATGCCGATGTGTTATCGCTCCATATTTTACCGATTTTGTCCAATAATATATTTTCCCCCAGCACAATACAGTCGTGTTAATACGACTCAATCCTAAACTTAAACAAGTTACTGTGTGAAAAGTTTTCCATGTGACATGTGTAGACCTTTATAAAAAGTTTCTTCAAAACTTTTTAATTTTTTATTAGTCTATGAACACGGCTTAGAACTTGCGTTCTAAGATAGAACTCTTGAGATGACAAAAGTTAATTAACAGCTGTAAAGAAGACAATTAATAAAAAAATCTCTGACTTTTCTGAATAAGCAAAGACTAGACCAAGAGAGTTTGTTAGCATACCTAATTATGCGATGCCTATTATTTTCTAGCATATTTTTTGGGTTTTTCAAGATTAATTTCCAAAATAAGAACCCTTTGTGTAAAGAATAAGATTAAATGCGATGTTCCCTACTTCATGTAATGTGTGTCTAAGTAATCAAATAACATCGTATCCATCCTAATCCTTGGTTAATACGGTTTTGTTCGACAGTCTCATGCTCTGTTACGCCTCCGCTTAAATATTTGTCTTTTATATGTTTATCGTGATGCTTTACTCTATTGTTATACATTGAAGAGCTTTTTATATAAAAACAGTACTTTTTTATCTCAAAAAATGTAGCACGTGACGGATGATCGATCACCGATTAAGAGATTTTTGTCAATTAAAATGAGGGGCAAAACTCCATTCGTTACATTTTTGACGTTGTTAACAGAATCTTCATTATTGATTGATTGAGACAACTATCAAATTGGAAAATCTAGCATTACCAAGGAAGTAGAAAATCTAACCTACTTGTAAAATCGCATAAAAAAGCTACAGCCAGCAGGTCACGTAATCTTTTGAAGGTACAAGAGCCTATGAACATCTTAATATCCTCAACACCAAAGGATATCTAAAATAATACTTAATTGAGTTTTCTTTTATAGAAGAGATGGGGCAAATGGGAGGCTGGATCCCGATGTGATCTTCGACGCCCATTGACATTTGCAACACTCGAGAAGCCGCAGATGCGTTGCCAGCCTTTAAGGAATAGATAGGCTCGCTTCTTGAAGGACCCTAAGTCGTAGCGGTTTGCAACTAACTAACTATAACTAGAAATTTACATGAAGATATTATAAACGTGTCATATTGTAACGAATTAATATTTTATACAATGGAAGTTCTCTCAATCCATTAGTTTTTATTTAGGCTTATACCGATCGATGGCCGCGCGATCCCTATACATAAGTGCGAACATCTGTATTTGCGTATCGCGCTCCCACTTGTACACCTATCGCTGCAAAGCCGTATTCAAATAACTTTAATCATTTAAGTACACAAATCCCTTCTCGCGAATAAAGAATTACAATTATTCATACGCGGACGCAGCGCTACAATCCTTTCCGTCTGTCGGCCTCTGTTTGCATATCGCGCTATGATTTACTACCGAAATTAAAACTTATTATTATACATGTTACAAAGTTTTATAATAAAAAATATAGTAAATTATATAAATTCACTTATTTTAAAGTAGAAATTGCATTTAAATGATCACTATTTTATCACATTTTCTTGTGAAAGTCCTAGCACTGTAATATACTCGACAGTCTCCACATTAATTACTTCAGGGATGATTTGTTTCTTACAGAAAAAAACATGTAAAACACTTAATAAAAAGGTGTTCAAATTGTAAGAAGCACGCTCCGGTAAGCACCGTGTCAACCATTAAACCCTTATATTCACAAAGTTTTTTATGCAATGTAAGTAGGCGTGTGATAGGTGATCAATAAAATTATCCGACATAACGCTTCTCGTGCGCAATCGGTCGCGAATGTAAAGCGGGCCTCTCCGTTTCGTGCATGGCGGAACTGATCGCTGTGACAACCTAGCCTACATTCACACGGACGCTTTTTCAACGTCGGTGTTGGTACTTTTGTAACGCTCCTTGTCATTACGAACACTGTAAAATCGCCCTTATTTCGTTAGTCCACCGCTCAAAATGTAACGCTGCGATTTTAATTCGCCGCCCTGTGAACAGATACATGGAAATTCATCTCTTCTATCTCAACAGTTTTTACCGCGCGTTTAAAAAGCGCTCGTGTGAATGCGGGCATACACTTTGACATTAACATCGAACTTTTTTACACGGATCGATGCATCGTTTTCATCTATTGCGGATTTGATTGAATGTTCTGCTACATTAATTATGATTGAGCTGTATGAAGGTACGAAAAGAGGAAAGTTTATCATCCTTGGTGAATGACACAGATAGTAGTTGCCATGTTTCACGTCTGGTTCATCGAAGGGATAACAAAGTACAGAGTACCTATCTACTTGTACACATCATGAAGAATCAATCCATCTCTGTATCGTGTCAGCTGCTTTTTACTCTATTATGACCACTGAAACAAGGGTATAAGCTAGAAGCCAAGAGTACAAATACAAGCGTACGCTTGAAGCGCTGAACTTTTTCCACAAATAAATAAAGGTTTATTTGAAAAGTTGTGAATAGAAAAATGTATCTTATATTGAATCTTAATAAAAACGGAGCAATGCAATATAATTTAAAAGGCGGAACAACAATAGTTTTCTCATATCCACCAGATGTGCGATAAACGTTATCAAGAGGGTTAACCGTGACCTCATAAAAAACAGAATTTATTACATCTCACGACCCTTGCATCGAAACTAAGACAGCGGAGGAAATAATAGAAAATAACGTAATTAAAATCCAACCCTTGCCGTTGCGCTGTTTCATTGAGGGCTGGATTTGGAGCGAGAATGCGTGACCGATGCAATGATATAGTGGTAGTAGACGAGCGGGCCGGCGCAGCGCGTCGCTCACTGGGGGCGTGAGTCGACGATGGCCTAAGCGATCTTTAATGGCTCTGTTACGAAGTTTTTAAAAACATCAACATATGACGACTGTAATTTACCTTTTAACTAATAAATATCTGTTTCCGTTTCCGTTGAAACAGGTTAATTAGTTGATTATAGCTTTAAAACGTTTTGTTCGCTTCGCTTGCTATCATTTACAATATGGTGTTGGTGTTGCTTTTGTAGCTTGTATTCTTTACTTCAATACTGACTTTTGTTTTGTTCTGTTAGGGCAATTTATGAATAAGTACAACACATATGGTCATATCACAATAGCTTTCTCATCTTGAGTCATCTTTAATGTTTATGCCACCTTGATAAAAGTGCAATTATAAGTTATCTTAGCACTTGAAATAAACTTATCACGGATTCACTCTTTTCAAATTGGCATTCAACAATTATTCGATTCATCTTTGTTCATAAAATATTATATTCGCTAAAAAGTAATCAACGTCTGTATGATTATTGGTAATATTTTTGTATTACAGACAAATAACAGAAGCCGTGCCGACTTCGCGGCGCACGTGACGAGGCGGGCCCGAGGCCTGAGCGGCCGGCTCACTGACCGATCACGTTTTATATTGTTTTAGTTCATCTCCCATTGAGCGTAAACTGGCAGCCGATAATCGGTACATCATTTTTCTATACCGTTAATGGGATAAAAGCACTGACCTCTATAGGTATCGCTGGACATGTCACTGATTGGAAATCACTGGCTTTGCTCAACGTTTTTTTTTTATCTAAAAGAATATTTTAATAAGGTGTAATAACTAACTAAATATTAGTTACACGTTGTCATGATTATCCAAGTATAAAAATATTGATTATGTTATTTTAAATGCAAAAATAAATTGTTTGTTTGCAGATACAATAAAAGTTAACAGGCTTTAATTTCAATATGCATTTCTAAGTAAACAACTTTGAAAAGATTAGTCAGAATAAAAGTATAAGTAGGTCGTTCCGAACGTCGATTATACATTAAAAAAGGGTCCATTGTGATCACATTTCAAGGTGGAACGTCTTTTATCGAATTACGAACATACAGACAAACATTTCAATAAAAGGCTCTACAAAAACTTGAACTCATACAAAAGATTAGCTAAGAATAACTTTGTGTTATTATACGCCGCCTACATTATTTATATCCTTCGCATTTGAACATTTTCTACGTCTATGGTTATAGGAATAGAGTTACATTTCGCTTGCGGGCTTTAAATCAGGTTAGGTGCGATACGAGTCGTAACATTGTTTGTTGTTTGTTAAAGTACGCGTGAATAAGAGATCTTCAGGCGAGTATCGATTGGTATTCAAGAGCGGCGCGATGAATGGCCGCCGCTGCCTGACAATGCAACGCTCCGCTACCTAAATGTCTTCTTGATTTTGGGAATGCAACTCCGCAATGGAGCTCTTCTGTATGTTAATCGATAACTGCATACGATAAGACAATGACCTGCTCGATGTTTGCATAAATATGCGATCAATGATTCAATGTAACAAGTAACGGACTTAAAAAGGTCGAATAAACTTATTGATTGTTATTTAGCAGTATTTCTGATATTTAATAATGACTTCACATATTTTGTACTTTCTATTTTGTATTTTGTACTTTATTTGTCATCTAATTTGTTCGAGTAGAAATTATTACAATAAATGCTAGCTTAATTTTAGTTTAAAAACGCTTATAAGATCCGATGGTATACGTTGTTACGTATAAGGGTTGTATTGCTTTTAAAATTCAAACGTTTGAATTTTAAAAGCGCAATGCAAAGGCGAGTTCGGTGAATGTAAAAGCGCCGCCCACTCCGGTGGTCTATCTGTTCGCTAACATTTAATCTGTTCCACTATTCTTGTCCATTTAAAAACTCCTTATTGTAAAACTGAAGTCTGAATGAAGGACGTTCGCTGGAACATTGTTATCTAATTCTCAATCGAGTGCATCCTTGCAGACGATGCCGGCCGGAGCGCGCAGACATTGCGACGACTCGTATTGTTGTTTATATATTTGCTCTGAAGCGAATTAAATCGAATTCTCCCATTCAGACACGTTTTTTGCCACTTTTCTTTGCTTAAGTTAACTTATAGTTGTTATCCTGTTGATTTATTTTATAAAAGCAATTTATGATGCCAAATAAAACTAAACTTAGACGTATCACATATTCCGCGTAAGTCATCACAGAACAAAGATTTTTAGGACAAATCGATGAAATTACTTACTGAATTATAAACATAGACTATAACAATAAAAACTTTAAAAGCTATAGGTATTAGTCATAAACAAAAAGCGAGGTTGGAACATTCCCTGGCATAATGCAATCGCAGTAATGAACAAACATAACGCTAATTGAAAACGAAAAGCCCATACAAAATGTTGAGCCATTAAAGGTGATGTGGAGTGACATTGTAAAAGAAAGAGGACAAAGAGTGTCGCGGGCGCGGCGGGGGAGGCCAGGAGCCGCCGGGAGCCGCCGGGAGGGGGCGCCGCACGCGCCACTTGAAGCTCGTTAGCGAAGCACTACGACAAAGCTGGAACAATACCAAACGTACGTTGCCATCACGCTAATTGCGCACACCCATTGTTTTAGTAACGCATTTTAAATAATATTTTGTTTGATGATTATTTGCACAACGATGGCGAGGGCAAACCGCGAATTTTACTTGCGCCGACTATAAGTTTTATAGAAAACGAATATTAAAAAGTGTTTTTTTAAATAGTGCGACAGTAAAATCATAATTTGGTATAACAATTTCTAATTTACTTTAACCATACAACTTCCAATGAGCCGTAACTTCCTGAAACGCTTCTGTTAAGTAGCTTGTTTACAATGAATCCATGTTCTAATTGATACTAATCTATCCAATTTAAAGCTCCATTCAAGCGCCGCCCTCCCCATGACAACGCTTGTGATCTTTGACAACTGTCAAACAAGTCTACAGCTCTGCCCATTGCTGGGCGTCGGCGGCGCGCAGGCGCGACAATGTGCCAGCAATTAAGAGCCGGCGCAGGCGCATTTAACGGCTAATGTGTCTATTAACAAATGTATTTGCCGTGTTCAGGCTCGCTCGTAAATTCCGACAACAACTGGAACAGTTGGCTCGTATCGCTGCACATATATCAACCGGCTTTAAACACCCACTACACTCTGTGACACGGACCAATTCATTTCTCTAATTTCTTTTTTTGTTGTCCGACACAACGATTACTTTATCAGTATGTAGCGCGTAAAAATGTAAGTTATTTTAAAGCTATAATTTGAATGGGTGTTGATTTATTGACTTTTTCATCGTTAAAATAGTTATCATACTTTTCAAAACTCTATCATTATTCTAACTGATTTTAAGAAATGAAAAATATGTATTTCCAAATAGAGTTTTTAATATCAAGCAGGTTTTGTCTCATTTTCAATTGCGCCAGTAAGATATGTACCTACTAAATTGAATCTAAATCTAATCAATTACAGTTATAGGACATTGATGAGATTTGAACCGATAGGAACCGGTAGGCCTATTTTAATTCGCAATATTGTATGATTCAATGTTCAATTATTTAGATTAAATCCAATATCTATAATAAAGGATTTTAACTATACTTATGACATAGTATAAATTACTTAAATCGATCTTACTTTTTCAAACATCATCAATCAGGATCGTGCCTGACCATATGCTGCGAAGGAGTCGTTTGAAATATTTCAAATCGAGTTAATGTGAGGACTAACAAAAACAACATTCCTTGTAGACATCATCTGTCTCCGAAAGCAATTTATTGAGCGTCAGGAGCTAGGAGCGAGCGGCCACCCGCGACACGCGCGCCCTCTCTCGCCCTAATAACTTAACCCCCTTTTGTTTTTCTATACAAAGCTCACAATTTATTTACGAGATCTTACTTCTGATTATGGACGGGCACGCGTCCCGGCCTCGCGCTGCTCAACGGGATTTTACTTCCTCATCTTTAAATAGATTTAGACAATTAACAGAAGATTACCATTGAATATTAATTAAACAGTTTTGAAGTGGGTCAGCATTTGAATAATAATAACACGAATTTAAATAATTAGCAAGAACATTACTGGTGGATATCTAGTATTCTAAGGAATTGAAATTTTGAAAAAGTTGTTTTAGATCAAACACTCGTGGATAATAAATCTATGGACGATTTTAATTAAATTATTCCAAACGGGAATTATTTATTATCGGTGCCAATACATTTTATTCCATTTTAAATTGTTACTTTATCGCTTACAGTTCCGCCAAAATATTGAATCAATACAGTTTTTAACGCGGGTTCGAGACCCCATTCGTAATGAGATGCTGCAGAGTGCGTTGTAAAGAGTCCTTCATTGAATTGTCAAAAGTACAATTCAAATGGAATAGCATTCGAGTGTCGCATTGCTTGTCAACTATTTAAATATGCAACACAAAACAGGGTGACACATCGTGACACGCCATTGTCACTGCAACACGTCAATAAAACTTATTGTTTAAAATAAACGTGAGATGTGATTTAAATAAAATTATTAACGTTGCCTTTTAAAAATAAGAAAGAGTGACAAAGCGAATTTAAATTTCAAAATTGTACACATTATTGGTACTTTCATAATAAAAATATGTATCTGTACATAAAACCGTGTAAATTATATCAAAGAAACCGGATAATAATTATGGTGCCCCTAAAAGAGGAGAAATTTAATATAAAAGAACCGGGAGGACCGCGCCACATGAATGTCCGTAATAGCTGTCTACCCGTCCGGGTTAGGTATAGGAGTAGGTACTTTCAGGATGAGCACATACCATTTAACTAAAGCCACACTCATTCTATTGTGAGCCTAAATAATGCTCAATAATTATGTTTTATATGATGCGGGCACAGCGAAGAAAATTTTGTGGTTTGCATCCAAAGGAAAGCGACGCGTGGTTTTGTAATTTCGCGGTTGGACTCCGGCATATGGACATTCTTACAATAACGGAGGTAGTAAATCAAAAAACTCATTAAGTCTCAAAAGATGATGGTCTCACCACTGACCAATTTGTATAAAATTTATTTATGTACCTCTATAACGTAGATTCTTTAGGAGATCTATTTGTAAGGGATATATTCTTGACGCCATCATTGTGTCATTTATCAGGAGTTTTGAGACCATTTTTTTGAAATCTACTCTACGGTCTTAGGTAGGCTAGATTTAAAGAAAAGGTAGAAAAAAAGATTTTAAAAAAAACGGGCATGGAGTTCTAACTTGATGCCCGATTTAAACAATTTCATTAGTTTTCTTTGGATCTTAGTTACAACTTTCTTTTGTGCGGAAAATATTAGAAAGGTTTCAGTTACAATTCTTTCTATGTTATCGTGCAATCAAGGCGAGTTACTAGTCATCACAGAGTGTAATTTTATCAAGAGTCAATGAAGCCAGTGACAGATATAAAGTTGATATGATGTGATTGTAATTCGATACAGGTTGGTTGATCACGCGGCAGCAGAGCGTGATGTGTGGAAATATCGGAGACCACACGCGCGCTGCCTCTCGTTGTCCACTCCCGGCGTGAACGCTTTACTTCATAAAAATTAAGCATGCTGTTATATTACGATTTGTACGTTTTCGTAAAATTATGTATTACTTTTTAGTAACATGTTAAAATGTTTGTTACATACCTAAACTATTTCTTAACAAAAACAGAGAATCAGAGAATGATGTATATTTTGTAATAAGCGCTCGTAGAATTAAGACCACATATTGTTTTTTTTAAGTATAGTGTGATTTTGAATGACATTTTATATCTTAAAGGTAATGTATTAGTTAGCAGGAATTTGAAATCAAGATTCTTGCTCATCGTTTTCTCAAACCTTACTTCTAGGATGTATTACTGTACGAATACTTGCCTTTATTTAATAATAATTTAGGAGCAACAGTTATAAAAGTAAAAACAAGGTATCGAGCCGATGTTCAGGCGTATCGGAGCTATTTAGGTGGATAGTTTGCGGTTTCCTGCGCCGACCGCGACCATATCCTCCTTCAACATGATACCGTGTACTCGCTCGCTTTAGAAATAAAACAAAACACTATAAAAAGGAGATTGATCCAGAAATAGATTTTAAAACAGTATGTTGTGGAATTCGTTTATACTATAGAATACTAATAATGATGATGAATAAAAAGCAAAAACACAAAAAATCTATGGATAAATCAACAGTGTAAACGTTTCAGAATATAATTATCACAGTCGCCTGAAAACACTCACAACGTTAGTAAGTAGGTCTCAGAGAAATCAATTTAAATCAATCAAAATAATTTCTCTGAGAAGTAGGTACACTAAGGGCTCTATTGTCTTGTCTAAGAATTTATCTCGTATGATTTCTTAGGAAATAATGCTAGGGGACACAAACATTTTTAATCTCTTGTTAATATTAATATCATAATTGCTTTAATTTAGAATTATTCAGAATTATTAAATCTGCGCTCAGCGAAACCATATTTAATTAATTGTAGATACAGACGCTATCAGATTTTATTTAATATCTAGTAAAAAAATATAGTTTTTACATCACTAATGGGTAATGTGACCAGACGTCCCGTTTTGAACGGGACTGTCCCGTTTTTAAAGGAAATGTCCCGTTTTACAGTCATATGTCCCGTTTTCCCGGGAATAATCTCTGGGACGCCAAATTGTCCCGTTTTCGGAAACCGCGCGTATAATTTGGATAGTCGAGTCGACCGGACCTGACGTGACGATGCGGCCTATGCCGTACCAGAGACAAACGCGGGCAGTGCGAGCCCGAGATTGCATCGTCGGTCGACGAGACGACAACAGCCGGGAGCACGAGAGTGGCAAAAAGTTGTTGACTAGTATTTTCACGCCATTTCTTGCAGAGATGGGCAAAATACCTTCAAAATTCGTCGATAAAATGAACATTTTGACCACGGTTCCCCCCTCCTTAGATCGTGAAAATTATACTTGTCCTGTTTTGAGTACAAAAATAAATCGTCACGTTACTTATGGGCACGTCTTGTATAATACAGACACTTGTCTCCCCTGAAACTATTTGCGATGACAGCGCCACATCAACCGGAACCTTTACAAATCATCTAAAATAAAAGGTCATCTTGGGGTTATCCAACAATATTTTCGTAAATATCAAATCGATGGAATATCGAGTTTTCAAAACTTACTTACATTAAAGTTTTTTTTTTTCAAATAATGAATATCTATTTTCACATCACTATCATTTGACAGTGTAATGTCACTTGTCATGTCAGCTGTCCAGTTTTAGATGTTTATCTTTCTGTCTTACAATTTAAAGTAGATTTGAGACAAAATAAAACTTAATAATGGATAATAACAAATTTACAATTCCAAATTTGCCTGCGCCTCAATGTATTTTAGAAGATTTATCAGACCCGAAAGTTATAAATCATGATCAACCATTGAAATTTTCAGAATCGGACAAATCTTTACAAGACGCATACACAACTTATAGTTATTTCAAATCTTTAAAAGCTGATGTATTACAACACGAAGAGATAATAACAAAATTGGACGAGTTAAGCGTGAAGCTTGCGGAGAACCTGGCCAAAATCAGGACGGACACATAATGTAATAGGGCAATTTATTGGGAGAAAGAAATGTGTCAAAGAACATTTTTAATAAATCGTTTATTTTATTATACTACCAAACTTGATCAAATCTTCCTCAGTAAGTACCCCAATGTGGTATAAACAAACTAGAGCCGCTCCTTGTTCTGCAAACTTCTTATTTTTCTCCCAAAATGTTGATGTATATTTTTTACCATTAAATGTTATTATCGTACGAAACAGCTTTTCAATTTGTTGGGTCTCATATGATGGTAGTTTGTATGAATTTTTTCCAGCCCAAGCATGTAACTGTGATTTAGGCAAGCTAAGATCATTAAAGTTAGCACGAATAAAACATACCTGGAAACAAAAACAAATTAAACTTGAGACATTCTTTGGTCATAATAAAATATTAATTTATGAATGCATATGCATCCTGAGAAATTTATGTATAAATTTGGTTTTTGAATATCCACAGATGAAATGAATTAACTAAGCTACTACTAACCTTCATCTGAGTAACATCATGTAAACATACTTCAGACTTGTGCTTCTTGTGCGGAGGCTCCAGTGCACCGGGAGTCACCTGCCATCTGCCTTGTATACCCAACTTTTGATAGTTTGATTGTTTCTCCTGACAATATTCTTCTAAATCCCAAATAGCACTGAAAATATAATAACTATTACCATCTATTTTTTTTTTGCTGCTAAAATCAAGATGACATGAATGTGCTTGTTACAAATAATTGTGCAAGCACTGAATTTTATTGTGTTCTTTTTCACTATTTTTTTTTTAACGCAACTTCTTGATAATGTTATACAGGCAAACCTGGATAACCGAGAGTCCATGGAATTGCAAGATTTGTCTTGTCTATAGTCGTTTCTCTCTAATCTGAATTTCTCAGTTATGAAAATCATCCCTCAGGACCATTTGTCTAGCTTGTAGAGGTTTCTCAGTAATCCCATTCTCGCTCACCCAGGTTTGACTGTAGTTATAATTTATGCATACCATATTTGTTCCATTGTTTGACATTCCAAAAACTTTCGACCTCTCGGTGTCTCTTGTAAGTCTCTTAATATATTTTGTATACAATACTTTGTATTTGAAGGTGAATTATCATATTCAACTGCAAGTTTAAGATATTCTTTAATAACAGTGTCCATGGGCAAAAGACCTTCCTTTCTAAATATAGAGCAGTTCCATTCAGCCGCCCGAGCAATCATTACACTTGTGCAACCTGTCATTTCTTTAAATTTAAAAATGTCTTTGTACTTTTCTATTTCTTTAGAACCTCCACTGAAAATTAATCACATTTGTAAAATGCATAAATATGTACTAAACTATAAACTAACTGATGAGTTGCATTTAGTGATGCTCAATTCTAGTAGATGATTACTATTTGATGGAGAAAAAAAATTATCAAAGAATTTACGTGAGATTACCCAATAACTTTTGTACATTGAGCCAGCTACAAAATGAACTGTACAGTTGAAACTAAGTGTCTGCAGCTGGCCTTAGTGCTATAATTTTTTGTAAGGCAGTTAAATAGCTTTTATTTAGAATCTATAGTTTGGTCCTCAATCAATACATATGTACCATTTTCTATTGTATATGATTTTATACATACATTGTTGTTAGAAGGTCTAATGAATAATAATTTCCTTCTGACCCTACGGCTTCATTAGACCGAATTCGCAATGAAAACGGAGATTTTGTTTCGAATTTGGGTTGTTTCATACATGACATTAGTCTAATGAAGCCATCGGGTAACAATACATATCTTAATTTGATGAAGCTTACATAATGATTGTAATACACAAAATGAGTTTATGTCCATTACTTACTTTGCGATGACAGGAATAGGTATCCTGTCCGCAATGTACCGGATAACATCAGTATGTACTGCATGTTGCGGACGTTCATTCCGTGTCCTACCGTGAATTGCAATTGCCTTTATTCCGGAACTAATCAGCTTTTCAACCACATTATATGTTTCTTCAGGAGTTTGAAATATCCTTATTTTACAAGTTACTGGTATAGAGAGATTATCTACCAATGTTTTTAATATTATGTGTGCTTTATCAGTTTGCTCTAAGAGAGCAACACCCATTCCACCTTTTATGGAAAACTCTTTTGGGCATCCCATATTTATATCAATAGCGGCAACATCATTTTCTCTGTTAAAAATAAATATCATTGAATTTTACATTTAATGGTTATTTAGGACTTGTGAGAACTATTTTTACAAAATTTTATAAATAACTTACACCATTTTGGCAACTTTTAAAGCTCTTTCAGCATCGCATGTACCGAGTTGCAGCACAACTCGTTCCTTTTCTTCATCACATGTGCGGAACACTACAGTACCATCTGACTGATCAATATAATCGACAGTTTTCAGTATATCTACAAATATTAAGATGGATATAATAAAAGTAAGTGATTTTGCTTCATCTATATTAGCATCTTACACATTTTTTAATGTAAAGATGAATGATAACATGCATAACCTCTTAAAAGCCATGATGGTAAGAATATTAAGAGCCTAGCCTTAATTAGAACGGTTATATTTGCTCTCCTGATATTTGATGTGTTATTGAAACTTTTTGTTTTTATATAATACTGGAATTTTACCATTATATCTTCGCTTTGATCGCAGGAACTTCCAGTCTATTAACTCCTCTGTATATACTATATCGGCACCATATCGTAGCGATAAAAGCCTCATAGGCAGAGTTCCAATGCGTACCATTGGTGCAAGAATAATTTTATTGTCGTATGTTAACATTATAACGTTAAGTTTAGGAGTTAATTGTTTATTGAAAATCGTACTCTTAAGTATTTCTTATCAACTTTTCATTTTGACGTTTGCTGTCAATAAGCTATCAAGGTCAAGGTGATTTTGTGGTTTTTTTTAATTAAATATTTTAACGGTCCTGGATACAAGTCCTTTTAGACAGTCAAGGTGAGCGATGGGACAGATTGCCAGCGACTATACTTATCACAGCTCTTCTATTTTATTAATGTTTGTTATTTTTATTGGTATAAAAAAGTAACTGTATCAAACATCTGGACCACATTGTAATATGCAAATAAATTAATTATTGTAAGGCCAATATAAAGTGTTCAAAATAAGTTGCATTATCTTGAACGGCTTTTAAATTGTTTTGTTTTCATTGCCATAAAATCTCAAAAAAAAAAAATTGTTTTCATTATATTGACAGATAAGTAACAGTGACAGTTGAACTTTGTCTAACTGCTTGAACTTATAACTTATATTTGCAATAAAACACTGTTTTATTTATCAATACTTTTAGCAGCTAAATATTCGCATCGAACCTTATACGATATATATTTGTTTCTGTCATAAATTAATACAAAAGCATGAAACCTACAATCGCTGCCGACGAAATGTTTCCGGA
>QDHC01002768.1:270764-314001 GCA_013186455.1 Papilio dardanus tibullus | reverse complement strand
CTCAATAAAATATAACTCTAAATGAACACTATACTATGTTCTGTTTTAACTCCTCGCAGATGGAGTCTCGGATGACAGATAGTTAAAAATAAAACTATTGTATTTTCCACAGAATTCCAGAGACCAGTTTTTTTTTTTGGTGTGTAATGATAAATATTAGGAATCAATACTAATACGATATCAGAGCATTACTTACGTTCAACGTACACTTCCAACGATTTTGGTACCATACTTTTTACTTTTCTTAACTCCTCTTCTGAGCATTCACCTTTATCTAGTCCTGAGAATATTTATTAAAACTGATCTTTTCTAATCAAATAAAATACTAATTTCGCTGCTTTTCATGAATAACAGCACAATCCAACATTTTGAAAATTCGTTGATACGAATGTAAGTCTTACTAAGCATGAAATAAAAACTATTTTGGATCTTGGTGTGTTATAAAAACCAGTATTTTCAAAATTTTGGATTGTGCTGTAATTCATGAAAAGCAGCGATTTGAGTTTATAATTAGACTTACCATAGAGTAGACCCATTCTTTTTAATATATCTATATCATCGTGTATCTGGAATCTCTTGTTAAAGTTAAACATGTACTCTGTCCTGAAATATTAAAAAAAAATAATAAATTTAAAACATCAACTGTTAATAATTAATTGTAAAACAAAAATGACTAGATCACAAATATTAAGATTTTTTCCTTTAGTTCTACAGAGTCGCGGGCGACAGCTAGTTTAAAGGGACATTTTTTTATTAAATTCATTAGTTTTCCATATAAAGAAGAAACTGCATTTTTTTAATTTTTATAAGTACTGGGCCGATATAAAAAATTCTTTTAACATTAGAAATCTACATTATCCCCGTGTAACAAAGCCTATATTTATAACGGACTTCCAAAAAGGAGCAGGTTTGTGTGTTTTTTTTATTCACTGATAACTCTGCTCCTGTTTGTGCATAGCAACAGGATAATACCTCTTCATAGGAAGAAGAAGTGGACTAAAATGAGGCGTCTGGCACCATACTCATGAGACGAAACACGGAATTGCTTCTATTTGACGCCTGTCTACTGTGTGGTCGTAGTAAATGACCAGGCGAGTCGGCCACTTCGTGCAAAGATGTTAAAGCGGGCTCTACCACTCTTAAACATTCATTCCTTGTGGAAGAAGTCGCGAGCAATAGCTAGTATAAATTAAATGGGAACTTACTTGTCATTAGATATACTACAGTCTATCAAAGCTTTGTCGCTTGTGTTTACAACTATGAAGGGTAGATGTATTGCAGATGACGGAGAAGGCTTTATACCTTTCTTTTCTGTCTCCTTATTTCTTTCTATTAAACTTTTAAATGATATATGCTGAAAAATAAATCAGAACATCAAATCTATATCTATTCTAATATTATAAAGAGAGAAACTTTGTATTTATATTTCTGTATCTATTGAAATAACTCAAAAACTACTAGGCCAATTTCAAAAATGTTTTCACCATTAGAAAGCTACATTATCTCCGAGTAACATAGGCTATATTTTTTTAACTCCACGCGGACGAAGTCGCGAACAACAGCTAGTTCATTGATATAAATTAATTAATACTATTATGCATGTTACTAAAATTATTGGTTGCATAGTTTCATTTGCAATATTACCCCATAGCTTCATTAGATCGAGTTGGCGATAAAAACGGAGATTTTATTTCGCTTAAGGACGTTTTTTGCTTGACATCGGTCTAATGAAGCCTCAACGGTTCTATGGTAAGAAAATTCATTATATAGTAATTTAAAAGTGCCAAAGTACCTGTAATATAAGTTCTTGTAATTGTTGTGTTTTCTTCTGTATCTGATCGAGCTTGTTCTGCTTCTCCTTGTCCAGCGCGGCGCACTCCTGCGCGGAGTTGGTGGGCAGGCCGAGCCATCGGATCTCCTTCTTCTCTTTTGATATTATATTCATAGCCATCAGTACGTTCAACGCATCGTATACTCTTCGACGAATATTCTTCTGGTCGTATTGCTGAAATTTTATATAGTTTCATCGATAAATTAGGTGTTGTTTGCAACTCCGTTAATCCGGAAAAAACAGAAAAAACATTGATAACCTATCGCTGCTATTCATGAATAACAGCACAATTCAACATTTTGAAGTATTGATTTATTACACAGCAAGATCCAAAATACTCTTTATTTCATGCTCATTAAGACTCACATTGGTATCGGCAACGAATTTTTAAAATGTTGGATTGCGCTGTTATTCATGAAAAGCAGTACTATGTGTTCTTTCAATCTATGTTCTTCGTCTGTGCCCAATTTCATTAAGATCTATTGAGCCACTCTGGAAATACCTTTAAACAGTAATTTAAAATTTCCTCCTTTATAATAATAATATAGTCTGTAAGAATACATAGGCTATTTAATATGTTTTTTTTTGCTTCCGCATGGATGTAGTCGCGGGCAAGAACTAGTATATAATACAATCAGCTTTCATATATACTATTTATATTTATTATATACACTTTTCAGCTATAATAAATACTATCCTTTAAAAGAGGATAAGTTTGTTACTGACCTGTGTATCTGGAGAGCTGTGCATTCCGGCCGTGAACTCTAAAACTAGTTCGTCAGCAACCTCGTTGTACGATGTGAAACCTTTATTCCTTACTTTCTCACAAACTTTCATAGAAAAATGTCTCAATCCTTTACCCACTTTATCAGCGTGCTTACGTCTCTTTGTTGTGCTGCGAAATAAATACATTAGTCAAATAGTCTCACAGTATGTACTTATGTGTTTCGAAAATATTTTGTCATTATTTTCATAACCCCACAGCTTCATTAGCCTGATGTCACACAAAAAATGGCTTTAGGCCGAAGCAAAATGTACGTTTCTATCGCGAACTCGGTCTAATAAAGCCATAGGGTAAGTGAATATTTAATGTACTATCAAGGAAACTGGCGTTGTTCCACTTTGAGACCAATAGTTGTTTGATCGTTCCGTATGGATAGATGGGCAGAGCAGCACTAGTATGTATCTTACTCCAACCTAATTGGCTATCTGTAAAATGAGTCTCGTTCTAAGGAACAAGGCAATTTGTCTGTAAATGGAACACCACATACTTCTGCAATTGTACATACTTTAAACCTCAGTACATATGTCATATATTTATTGTCTAAACCCGCTACATACTTAATTTAAAATGCAAAGTTTTAACTGTAGAATTCAACTGCGCAGTTAAAATTAATGTGTGTACGCAAAACTAAGAACTGTACAGTTTGACTGTGCAGTCCAAATTGATGTGTGTACTAGACAGTTAAACCTGAGTGTCTGTGGCAAGCTTAAAACCAAAGATAAAATATATTGTAATTTTAAAATGATGCAATTTAAAACTTACTACTCTGCGGGAGGGTCATTATCAGAATCATGTCTTCTCCTTGAAGCATGAGACATTGGAGATGATAATTTAGATTTTCTATTTGATTTGACTGGAGACTCAGGTTTGGGTAGAATTGGAACTAATCTTGGCACACTATGCACTACCTGCTGTTCTAATAGTTGATCCTGATATTCCTGTAAATTGAACAGATACATAATTTTGTCACGCAATATTAATTATTATTTGCATCAAGTGTATTTAACTCCTCAATAAACAAAATTTAGTATTTAACACTAACTTAGATTTTTTTAAATAACATAACTCACACCCGTAACCTAGAGGGCTAAGCAGAGACCACAGACATCTATTGGCTAAATTCTGACACACTTCTCTCGCTTCTTCTACTTTCATACATCTACGCATGTATACACATCGGTTTTTTAGAAAACTACATAAAAAAATGATTAACCAAGATTTTCATTGCTAAAATAAATGTACAAACATATTTTGTCATGTCCTCATGTTGTTATAACATATAACAATTAGTCTTTGCACAGATGTTTTGGCGATGCAAAGACATGACTTTTCCATTACTATACTTTTAATGTAAAATACCTGAGGTTCCACTTCTATTTCAACTTCTAAAGGTTCAGTTTTAGGCACAATATTTTGTATGTTTGTTAATGTTTCAATAGAGACTGGCACCAATTCTGAAAGAAAATGTTCACCATTTGCACAAACTGGACTTGATATACAAACAGTATTCTCAGAGTTTGTATTACATTTGAATATACTATATAGATAGTAAAGACAGAACTTACTCGATGCACACTTTATCTCTGAAGTAACTTTAATGGGGCTAAAGACAGGTGTCTGAAATAAAAAAAATGTTAGCTATTGAGAAATAATATTGCTTTCAAAATTGTTTTGTTACTATCATTAAAATATTAAAGACTGCTGAAGAAACAGGTGTGATTCCCAACCATTTCCAACAGCTGATTTAAAGATAAAGAATTGTCATCCATTTAATACTGGGTATAAAGAATAAGGCAACTACAAGAAACAAAATATAGCATGTGGCTTCTTTACGAAATAATTAGGTGTCCATTAATAGGAATCTACACTAATAAAGAAACTTTGTATTTTTGTATGTATTGAAATAACTCAAGAACTACTAGGCCAATTTAAAAATTCTTCCACCATTAGAAAGCTACATTACCCCCGAGTAACATAAGCTATATATATCATTTAATTCCACTCGGACAAAGACAGTCAATTAAAACAGCTAGTCAATTATAATCAAACTACACTCTGTTATGTACCAATTGTGTTATTAGAACAAGTAATTCTTGCTTATTCTGTACACTGTATACTGACATAGCTCTTCATTTGAAAGATTTTTGTTAAAGATCTGAAAAATTCTAGCTAATAACCCAAATAATTTGCAACATAATCAAAATCAACTGGACTGTAACGTTTGCACTTGTATATTTACTGAATTGATATATTAATAAACTGGTGAATATGCTAAACATCTTTTACTCAGAACACAAATGTGACAAAAATATTTTTATAGAGATAAGCCATTACTATTTGTCTGATTATTATGATTGAAATTTAACAATTTGTGATTGATATATGTACAAACTTTATTATTGATATTTGTTACTAGTTACAAAGAACTGGATTATCCAAATAATATCTCGAAAATTGTCCACATTGCTAATAAATAAATCTATCCACATAGTTTTGATATACAGTTAGGTAGTTCAGTTTAGCCACAAATCTTATTGGAATTCGATATAACCAGCAAATTTTAGAAAAGGTTGAACTTAGAAAGCTGAATCTTTGTTGAAATCATAATCTATTCAGCTCCTGCAGAGTTGTCTCTAAAACTTGGCTTAAATCAAGCTTGGAGACCAGTTTGAGTCATACTTCATACATTATCATCCTTTAAACTAGTCCAGAATAAAGCTATAGTGAGATAAGTAAAGTATTTCCATTGGAAATGTGTTCCTTTCCAAGATTTATTGATATCACATATTGTTGAACTCGTGCAGAGCTGAGTTAGCACACAAGTGAGAGGACTGGATATTGCTTCACCAATAGAGATGCCATAGCTATTAAGTTACAAGAAGAAGTAGAAAAGTGGACACAATGTGGTCCATACACTTAGTAGACAAATACAGGAGAGAACTTCAAATCAAAATAACTAACCTGAGTATTAATTTTCCCTTCAGCCACTGTTGGAAGTTTATATATTTTCACAGGATTTGCCTTGACTTTGAGTGGGATAGTAGTTTGATTATTTGAACTTTGAACTACTTTCACCATTTGCGGTTGCCCTAAAAATTACACAACAAAACATTCAGCATGATCCTAGTTTTAAAGAAAAGGGCTACAAGTTTATAATCTAATCAAACCTATGACCATAACATAAACAAACAGGAGGACGCGTACTTTTGAAGCTTTGCCCACAAAACGCCCCACCAAATTATGACGCCTAATTTACATACAGGACAAAATAGGTTAGATAGTGGTCAAGGTAGTAATTTCTGTTTAAATTATAAGGAATAAAAAGCTAAATTCACGAAATCTAACGTCACTACTTACTAACCATTGGCGTCATGTATAAGGAATTTTACTATACTAGGTTTCTGGGACATTTTCTTCGTAATCTTCCCAAGGGATATCCATTTACGTATCTCACATAAACAACTCAAAGAAACTTATTAAAACGAAAATAAACTATCTCAAATCAACTTGCTTGGTCAAAATGGCGACAACATATTTAGGATATGTTTGAAGGTCAGAAATTGCAATGATGTACGTTCTATAAAATAAACCACCTAATTTATTATAGCTTCATGTACCCTCTGACAATGTAATATCACTAAAATTATTCGGAGGTAATAGTAAAAGTCAAATAATAAACAAGTACTTCAAGTAAGTCAACGATGACCGCCGCCGGTCTTAAAATTTACCAGCTGATTGGATGACGCCTGTTCACGTGTATATCCAAAACCAGAAACCCCCGCCGGAATTTATTTCCGGAAAAGGCGCGAAACTATAGATGAATACAGTGACATCTGTCGTAAAAAATAATGCTAATTTTATCTATGATTATCACCATAGATTATAACGATTTTCTTCAGCTGTTCAGCGGATTCAGCTTCAGTCGTTCAAAAAAGGCAGATTAACATTCTCAGTTAAATAGGCTTGTTGAAATTTTCAAATATTCACCATTTTTATATCAATTAATTGTTGCAGTTGTTTCTAATCTTTTTAATCCTTTTAAAAAGTTTCGTCAAAAGTGTAAGTTGGATATTGTAATTTCAAAAACAATCAATTTTAGTTTATACCGATATGATCAGAAATTAATTTTAACCGCTGTCGGAAGTAGTTTCGTAGTACAAAATATAATTTAAAACTCAAGAAATAACCTGCATCACCAACATGACTCTTCTAGGCGGTAAGAATATATTTAGGCAATGTTTTAATATTTTAATGAATGGTTATTTACTCTGTGCGGCAAGACTCCATTGACATTTAATTGACATTGACATTGACATTTTATTTTATTTTTGTAGGAGTTTTATTTTGTTTTACTTAACTGCAAATCAAATACGAACTTGTAAACTTGTTTGTTTTAACTTATTACTCTCTATATTTTAAATTTATTTTGTGGATAAATTAAAACAACCTTTATGTGATATATTGACGTGACGATGTTTTTAACTTTACACTTAGTACTTTTTTCTATTATAATTAATGTTGTTTACCTAGTACAACTGAAGGATATTAATGTGCCTCCTGAACATATGGGATACGTATTTAACTTATTTCCGAACCTAGCTGAAAATTGTAAAGTTGATTCTAATTGTTTATATAAAAGTATTATTGAACACAAATCTTGTTGGGGTTATGAACCTGGATGCAACAAGAATGTCTCCTATCCTGTCAGACCTCGCTGTCCTGGCGACCACAAAGGATGGGTAAAGACAAAACAGGCCCAGTATGATACATTTTATACACAAGCTGATTTTGGTAATATATTGTTTTATCAAATTTCATGCTTTTTAAAAATAGGTTTTATTTTATATGTATTATAAATTTCCAGGTTATGTAAAAGATCAAATAGAAGAACTACAAGTTATGTGTGAAGCAACTTATCTTCATGACAGTTCACTAGAATGTTCAAAATATTTAAGGTATCAATCAAATTTAAAAATAATTTAAATGATACAAATATATTTTAAAATACAAAGACTTAATAATATGTTGCAGGTTCTGTAGAGGGCGAAATTTAATGTTAAATTTTACTGGTTTGGTCGGCCGCGGTGATAATTTACGTTATAAAATGGATATTCTATCTCAAGGACAAATTGGTAAGTTCCTAAGCCTATCATCACACAAATACAATTATTATTAGTTTAATTTTATTAAATACTGGCTGTTGCTCGCGACTTTCTCTGTGTAATTAAAAAATATAGCCTATGTTACTCGGAGTAAATTTTTGTAATCTGTCCAGAAGCTTTAAGTTATTTCAATACATACAAAAATACAAATTTTTCCTCCTTACAATATAAGTATAGATTATTTTCAATAATGATTTAAATTTAATTATTAAAATATTAAAGATGATAAACTTTAAAGGCCGGCAACACATCTGCGGTTCCTCTGGAGTTGCAGGTGTCCGTGGGATCAACTAACTTAGGCGATCTGCTGCTTGTTTGCCCCTTCTCATATAAAAAAAACAGTAATTGTATTTTATACAATTTCAGGTGGTCATTGTAATTACTATGAAGACAGACTAAAAACAGAAGCGGAACATATGAGTGCTTTACAGTCATGGGCTCCAGAAATGGTGAATTTTGTTAAAACTCCATACAGACCAATCTTCGATGAAAAATGTGATATAGTTATTGATAAACCAACATATATCATGAAATTGGATGCCAGTAAGTAATTATCTAATCATATATATGTACAATTATTGTATGTCACTGTGTAAAATATATCAAATTGGCGCATGTTGCATGTTGTGGTAATCTATACTAATATGAAATTATAAGATTTGGATATTTGTATTTATTGAAATAACTCAAAATGACGCGGGAAGAATTATTTCGCTATTACCCTACAGCTTTATTAGGCCAAAATCCCGCAAAAAACGACCTTACGCCGAAGCGAAATCTCCGGTTATTCCGCGAACTCGGTCTAATAAATCCATATGGTTAGAAAGCTAAATTATCGCTGTGTAATAGGCTATATTTGTTCCTTTTTTTTTAAATTTTGCAACTAAGTCTGGTGTTAAAGTTAGCATATTATACAAATATACAAATCTTTCCTTTTTAAAATACAGTGGAGTCACCAGGTTACCCAGGTTAGAATGTATTAGTATAGATTTATGTTTAGTAAAAATGTAATAACCACAATAAAAGCAAGGTTTGTTTGTCCTAATTTCAGCTGTGAACATGTACCATCACTTTTGTGATTTCTTCAACTTATACGCATCACTGCACGTGAATTCCACACATCCGTCAACTTTCACAAAAGACAACCAAATAATAATTTGGGAGACTTTTACATATGATTCCGCTTTCAAAGATGCCTTCAAAGCATTCACATCAAATAAGATATGGGATTTGAAAAAATTTAGAGGAAAAATAGCATGCTTTAGAAATGTTGTCTTTCCCCTGTTGCCTAGAATGATATTTGGTTTATATTATAACACACCGTTGGTAAGTATCTTAATTATATTTTACTTTTTATAAAGAACACAGTCCTTTTATCAATCAATACACTAAAGAAAACTTTCATCCTCTGCATATAAATGCTAGGTATTATGGTGTAATTTGTTATATTAAAAATATATATATATTAGCCAATTTTAGTCAATTTACTTATCTATCTTGTCTAACTCTAGATTTATTGTTTATGGGATTCCAACCCACGATCCCGTGATCAGTCATCCATACCATAACCATTAGACTTTAGCTACCAATTTAATTCTTCTTTCATTGTTACAGATATACGGTTGCGAAAGAAGTGGTCTCTTTCACGCGTTTTCTAAACATTTATTGCATTCTTTAGAGATTAAACAAGAAATCCGTAGAAATGATAAAATTAGGATTACATTACTGTCCCGAGGGACAACATATAGGGGTATATTGAATGAAAATGAGTTAGTTGATGCATTGGTTAATGTGAAAGGGTATGATGTGCAGCGTGTAGTGTATGATAGGACGGTCCCGTTCAGGGAGCAGTTAGAAATAACACATAATACTGATGTGTTTATCGGAATGCATGGTGCGGGGTTGACTCATCTACTCTTCTTACCCGACTGGGCGGCTGTCTTTGAAGTGTAAGTAGTTTTTGACATCATTTTTCTTAACCTAATTCCCAGAGCACATTATTCAATTCCAGCGATCGAATCCAGGGTAACATGACAGGAGGGAAAAAATAAATGCATTTTAAAACGCCTGTGGGAAATGCACTAGTTAAATGGTATAATGAAACATTAGATGTTTTTTTTAGTTTCACTGAAATCATTTCCTTATGATTATGCTCTAGGAATATGTATATTTAGCACACTTAATTTTAATGAAAATAAAAATAATTCATAAAAGAGGGTACAGCTCTACGGCGGGCTTTTGACCTCTCAGATCGCTGGTAGAACGGACGTACGAACGAGCTTTGTTGACTTAATTGTTATTTTAGAAATTAACCAATCAATAATAGACAGTGGCTATTTAGTTAAAGAGAACGATTGGTGTTTGATTCCTTTAATTAATTATCCTAGACCTTAATTACTTTCACAATAATACATGTTAATTGTTTTTTTATGTCTTTTTTATTGTGGAAGCTTTAAAATGTGTAATATAACTTTTCAGATATAATTGTGAGGATCCCAACTGCTACTCAGATCTGGCCAGACTTCGTGGTCTCAAATACGTCACCTGGGAGAAGAAGGATAAACTTGTCCAACAAGATAAGGTATTGATTTAATGTTATTATAATTGCGTTTTTAAAAAGGTGTCATAACGGCGGTGGTATTAACGGTTTTGTCTTGCGTCAATATGTCTAGAAATGTGTATAAGAAGTGAGAAAATTGTACAAAAACATGTTTTACTTTTTTCAGATATTATGAGAGCGCTAACAATTTTTTTATTAATAGTTTCAAAGTAAATTCATCATCATCAACATCATCATTATCAGCCTTTCTCTGCCCACTGCTGGATATAGGCCTTTCCCAATGCCCAAAGTATAATGTTAATTGTTAATTTATAAATTCCAGGGTAACGGTCCGGGCGGCGCGTCTCACGCTAAATTCACAAACTATTCCTTCGACGTTGCGGAGTTTTTAAGGCTCGTGGAAATGTGTGCCTCGCACGTGAGAGCGCGTAAAGATTTTAACAATTTTATCCAATCTACAAAGAAAACACACGAAGAATTATAGGAATTGGTGAAACTTTGGTACAATTTTCGATATTTAAGCTCAATTTTATAAAATAAGTTTAAATGAGTGATATTTTTGTATGATTGTGTTTTTATGTTTAGTTTCTTAATACTCAAATAGATCGAATCTTTTAGTACAATAAAATAATAGCATTTCCCAGTGCCATTTTATATAGTTTTTAAACTCACAATAATTTGATACATAAAACATATTAAACAATATAGTTCATTATATAATACTTAAAAGTTTATTTTTAATTGATAATATTTTTTTTTATTATGTAGTATCAAAAATAAAAAAATAAACGAAATACACAACCTAAGAATCTCTGTGTATGTAAAACAATAATTTTAATTAAATACAAAATGTAGGCGAAGCTTTTGGGTCTAAAAAAATAAAATGAAATTAATAAAAATAATTATTATGTGATAATAAAGTGATAATTGTATAGATTTAAGAACATAAATAAATAATCTCATAAAATGTTTCGTCGTTTTATTGTTTTATTTTTATAATTCTTTGTTGACATGATACTATTCAATAATAAGTGCCGAAAATTGAGTGAAAAAGCAAACTACATTTGTAGGCGGATGGTGTGATTATTTAAGAGTACGGAATAATATTATAGGAACATTGTATTATCGAATAAGGCGACGATCTGTTGTAATCAGTGTTATTTACGATTTCACGAACGCACCGCTAGTTTAATTGTATCAGCGGAGAGCGTAACTGCCTTAATTATAGGCCGCGATGTCCAGATAAATTGGTCGGCCGGTCCTCCGCCCGCGCGCGCCCGCGCCTCGCCCGGACACTGACCAAAGAAATTATTGATATGTCCTGTTAGGCTCTTCGTACGCAGAGCTACGCAAATGATTTTGGTTTCGATTTTAGCAGTCCCGGATCTAGGGCGGACAAGCTGGGGCCTGTGCCCCGGGCGGCAGGTACAGGGCGCTGCAAAATTCACATTTTATCGATGAATCGCCAACTCATTAACCCAACTTCACTATAGAATATACAATAGTACATCAGACAAATAATCATCAGACATCAGATGAAATTTTAAAGGAAAATAAATAAAAATTGGCAGGAGCGGCATTTTTATTTATTTTTTTACTGGATTTTGTCAGAAGGTCGTATCCACGCGTCACAGACACGAGATTGTATGGCGTGACTAAATTTACAGACAAGCTTACTGTATACAAAGGACTTTAAGGTTTATCCTAACTGTTTATGCAACCGTGCCCTTTGCAGACATGTTAATCACAATCCGAAGCACGCCTACTGTCTACTGACATCTTTTATATCTTAAATCAATGTTTATATTGTAAATTATAGTACGGTACGCAAACTGGATGTTAACATATTTTTATTGCACCTCTCATTTCTAAACACTGAAATGTAACAAAAAGGACAAATTGCTTCAGCATTGAATGTGTTAATATTATTTAAATTCCCCATTCGTATCTGGTATTATATGGCAAAAAAAATTATTCTGAAAAATATCTAAACGATACAAAATGCACTACAAGCTTATCTCTTTCGAATATACCTTTTGCGTAAGTGCCACTTGCCCAATTCGGAGACAAACAGAGATATTGAAAAATGTTTATGTTTGAAGTAAAGAACATTCAACTCGCTGCAACCATTTTAAGAAGGAACCTGTTGATCAGTTAAAGTAGCAGGTTTTGTGCACCTCGTTAATAAATTACTAATCTGTTCGGTAGTTCCCTAAGGCGTTCCTAATAAGGCGTGTAATACCATCTTGGTTAACTTGCGCCCTCTCAAATTGGTTGCTACGTAGATTTCCTGATTGTGGACTAGGAATTTGAATTATTATACAAAAGTTTATAGACTATTTGCTGGTAACCATTTATTTCGCAGTTCCACTGTTTACTTTTTACTAAGTACTCTTGTTTTTTATTGATGTTTATGTATTTATGGATGTTTTTTTTATAACTATTATCATTACACAATTAACTTATTTGTTCTACACACGCCGAAACAACTAATAGATTATCTATTTTGTATGTGACAAAAGTTTAGATTTTACTTTATTAATTGTGGTTTTACATATTCAAATTAAAATTGATAATAATTTTGATTAAGAAAAGAATGTCGGAGGCAGCGGAGATGCGGTAAATCGTAAAATAATCGCAGAAGGAGGCAATATTTACAGAGGCGGAATTAATGCGCGACGCCCGCTCAGCCCCGGGCTTCGTACCTTATAACTTTTCCCTTTAAACAGATCGTATCGCTAAATAAGAATCGAACTGCTAATTGAAATAAATTCGAAAATGTTTATAACTCTGTAACTGTACATATTGAATTATTTCCAATCAATATTTATTATGAGTTTATTTTTATTGTTGAATAATAATCGCGTGCCCAAAATAATTTAATAGTGATTCAAATTGGTTTTTAAAAAAGTTTTGTTATATAACAGAAGTCCAGTGTTCACTAAACCTGCTTCTATCGCACTTTGGTTGTTGAAATAAACTGCAGTCTCGTTGAAGAAAAAAATAATGTCTTTTATTTAAATGACTAACTTTAAATAAAATAAAACGGTTTAAATTGGTTGACGACAGCCGTAGTTTAAATGAAACAAATAAACTAATTTATCATAGCTTTGTATAGAAGTGACAAGGAAATAACAATGTCAAGTGAATTAACGGCACCTGCAATCACGAAGTGTTCGCTCTCAATGATGGAATGGGAACAAAATGTTTCGAGTGGTGCATTTTATTCGATAATGGCCCGCCGATTAAGGCACTGAATCGACGATCAACAATGGCACAAACAAACAGAAGGTAACAGAACGAAGACAAACATTCGTGGCTCTTTCAAAAGCACAGTACAATGGTCGTCATCAATTACAGGCAATAGATCGGCCAACATCATTTGTCCGTCCGTCCGTTACTCGGCTGGGGCATTCCCACGGCACTCGCTCGCGTCGCGCCCGCGCCCGCTCGGGACGATCGTGTTTGTTGTCGGAATATGTCCAACGAGAAATACTTACTAATAGAAAATTGTTTCTGATTGCCTTGTTTGTTGCCTACTTTGCTCGACTTCTCCACGTTTACAACAATAAAACTATTATAGTTCACTTTGAACTCTAATATATTTTTGAAATGTTATGTAGGGTTACGTTAAAGTTCAACGGAAATAAGTTAGATAAGTATATCTACGTATTTCTTCATAATGTATATTATAAGTATGCCTAACAGCATATTTCATCGTTATCAATATGTTTGAATCACAGGCGATTATGATTTTAAAGTATTAATATTTTATATTACAATAAAACAAGAGGTAATTAATAATAACAAACAGGACATATTGTTAGTATTTGCCTGTTTAATTTTTCATATTAAAGCAAGCAATTCATGAATTTTATCTTGGGATTATAATTATGCACAACGATGCGAACCGTTGTTGAGATTTTATCAATACCAAGAGCGGAGAGAAATTGCTCCGATCATGAGATAATCTGTGCTAAGCCGAAACTGATCGTGATATGGGCGCGTCCTGCGGAGGCCCACCGCTGACCAACGCTCCACGCCCACTGCTCAGCTTTGTATGTTTTGACTGTCACTTTATTTTTATAATATCAGTTCAAGGAAATGTTCAAGCTGTCCACATGGAGCGCCGCAAAGCTTTTATAGCTCACTCCAAATGGATGTCCCTGTCTACTCTGGTTCAGGACGTGAGCTATGATAAAATATGAAAATTTTAAATTGAAACTGTTCAACTCTACTGAGTGTAGTGCAAAGCTTTCACATGAGACACTTTGAGGCAGCGAAGCTTGAGCATTAAGCCGTTGTTAAAACCTTTCGAGTAGAGCAACAATAACCACGACTTAAAAGCTTATAATTTAAAATGGAGCAAACGGCTCACCTCAATTCGGAACCTGTACGAGGGGCACATTGTTGCCCTGGCGGGCGGGCGTGCCGCGGCGGCTGCGGCGAGAGTATCGCTCGTGAGCCGCATCGGTCACCGTGTCATTATTTACACATATTAGCTCCAGATTTCAGGTCAGCTCACAGCGTAGCCTCATTCTATCTCTCGGTCAATAAATATCAGATTAAAATGCCGCTATTGTAGCCTTCACGCACAAACTAGTACCGTGGCTTTCAATAACGGTTCGCACTATGCAGATTATCGTGGCGGCGATAACCGCGACGTGAAAGCGATAGGAGAGACACGCGGTGCAGCCGGGGCACGACGGCGCCCACCGCTCGATCATACGCCGCCGCCTCGCCGCCGCGCCGCACACGCATCGCATTGTGCTCGCTCGCATCAAGCGTGTCTCGCGCCCTTTGTAGTCGCATCGCATATGGACAATACCGTCGTTATACCCTTTAGAAAGTAGACCACTTGGAGATATATTGAAAACGAATAACTCACCAACTCTAACGTATTCATTTACACATACAATTAATTTATATCAAAGTCGACAAATTCGATGTAGAAAAGTCACACACTTGTTGGAATAGAGCTTTTACAAGAAACAATATACCTCTATTAGTACTATGTAGATAATAATAACCACATTTCCTTTATTTTTAAGACTTATACAATTTTATATATTAACTCATCTAACAAAACTCTCACTAGAAAAAAACTACTGTTGTTGCTATTTTGTAGTTTGCGCTTGTGACGCAATGACGCAGCCTAGAACTTGTCAGCGTGTCGTCAAACAGTAAACGAAGCTCGTTTAAATCATTTGTAAGGTGGCTGACAACTGTTGAAACACGTGTTGCAAAACTAACTATATTTTTGTAAACTTCGAACATCTGATACTTTTGATTAGGTTATTGTTATCACTACGCAACCGTTTTCACTGATTATAAATTGTATGCGATATTTCCACATTTGTGAATTAGTTTTTATATAAAAAAATTGCTATTCGCGATTTCGTAGCAGTGGAATTAAAAAATATAGCCTTTGTTACTCGGGGATCGTATATTCTAATGGTGAAATAATATTTGAAATCGACCCAGTAGTTTTTTAGTTATTTTGATTTATACAAAAATACAAATCATTCCTCTTTATAATATTAGTATAGATGACAATAATCGACAACAGCTTGCAGTTGCAAAAGGTCAATTTTATTTTTAAAAACTCTAGTATTAGTGAAACTAAAAAAGCTTGCGATGTGCGCTCTTATCAATCCAAATGGAATAAACACAGAAAAATTCCAACTTTCAATTTAATAATATTAACCTGCGTAAAAATAACAGACCCTCGAACGAAAAATATTTAAAGACTATGTAAAGTAACTTCTAACTTTTGTTCTGTTAATTTTGTGTCGAAAACTCAACTTTAGGGAACATAATTATTAATGGTTTATCGCAGTATTGAGGTAACATTTACGTTAGAATGAATCACAGGATAGATTAATGTCAAGTTAACTTACGCTAGTGACATCTATTGTATAAAAACATTAATTTAATATCGAAGTTAAGCGAGTGTGTAATATCGTGGTATATTAAAAGTTCATAGGTGAATTATGATTTGCGTTAGTCAGGTTTAATCTGGGGATATGAACACAAAAAGAGTCAATGGATGGCTGATGTGTCAAGGTGGTGGCATATCCGAACAGAGTCCGAGTAGCGCTCAATTAAGCAAGCGAGGCCACGTTACTGTCAGCTCTATCTCTGAACGTGTGTATCCACGCACGAACGTTGCAATATTACTTAGTATTGTCATCTCCAAAATATTGTGAAAACTTAATTGTTACTTACGGCCGAATTGGAATTTAGCTCTTCCCCAACTATGATTGTGGAGAAGTAAGTACCTACGTATATCAATAGGTAGAGTTAGTCTACAGAACCACTGCAGAGGGATTGCGTGAAAGTTATACTTATAGCTTTGTTGATTTGACGATTTTACTTTCTTAGTGAAAATTTTACATTATATTATATCTAAATTTATTAAAACTTTCGTGAGACATTATACACTAATTAATTAAAAACACAGCTTAACTCACGTTTATTTCGGTGTAGGCCTATTATATCTGGTTATTATTTATATCTTGATATATTTAGTGTTTGTATTGAATTGTCAAAGCACCTGCAGCTCAAGCCGGTGCGTTGAGGTCCGAAACGGGCGCTAATGCCCGGTGACGATCTCTTATCAGCTGACCCGCATATTCCTTTGACTTTTTCATTACAAATACGGAGTGTAAATTATGAAAATAACGAATTTTTGAAATCGGAATACCAAAAAAGATAATTATAATACTAACAGGACGGATGAAGCGAAGCGACTTATGATTAATGTAATTCTTTTATTCTATTGGAATTCAGTTAAAGTGTTTTAAGGGCTGTCAGTGTTCATCGCAAGTAGCAACTCAGTATTAAACTTGTGATATCGGTTCGATGACTCTCAAACAATTCCAAGTGGGACTAAGGCAACATAAGAGCTGACGTGGTGGCATTTTAATATGTGACTGTCTTTCATCCGTTTAAGTGTTGTTCCTACTCAAGTTGGTATTGTCCATATAAGTGGCGGACTGGTAAATATATGATACTTCTAGTTCAAAGACAGATATGCAAGCGAGACGTGTTACACGGTCAAGTGTCATATTCATTGTAATGGACCGGCCTTGAACGAGTTCGTAATAGTAATAAGTGCCTATTTCGTAAACGATAACACGTTGGCTATGAGCTGTATCAAAATAATTAAATTTCATGGTCCGAATTAAAGCGATCTGATCTTAATCTTCGATAAGCAATTTGATGAATTAAACGGACATTTATATAGTTTATAGAAAAAGTTTCTATTAAAAAGATTTAACGAGTTTTAAATCTATTGGGGCAGTATTGTTATTACACTAAACCTTTTCTATTTTATTTAAACCTAGGACCCTATCATATTAAGAATAGGTTTCCGAGTGTTAAATCTTCATAATAAATAGTTAACAAATCAACGGTCAACCTCGTCTTTAAAACATGTGTAACAAAAGTTCGATACGAATCTTTGATTACGACGATTATAAAACAAACAATCGCATGACACGTGTCTTAAAGCTTAGAACAGAAAGGGTCATAGACCATTCGTCTAAGTGGAACGATGAACATGTTGCAGTAGTGTTGACGCGTGTCGGAGCCAGGTCGGCAGTGGCTGGTGCGGGTGTGTCGTGTAGTGCCTCCGACTCCGACACGAGATGGGCGCGATAACCCGACGTGTCCTGCGAAGCGCCTAGCCGCCGCTGCGCCGCCGCCGCCGCCGCCGGCCGACGTCGCCCGCGGCGCATCGTGCCTCACAGTTTAAATCCGACGTCAAACTATCGATTTGCATAAATCACATCGTTACCAATTTCAATGATTTGACTGGTTCGCATTCGGCCGGCACAATTAGAGCGCTTTTTTGTTTCATGCCGATATGAACAATGATTTTAACAACTAATCATATTTTTTTTTAAGAAATTAAGTTTTTGATTGTAAATCGTTATTTTTTATTGCGTTCATTTATCCAAATTGAGCAACACGTTTGTTATCTATTAATTAAGTCTGTTTGATTGCTGTATGTTATTTCAAGGTATTCTATGGTTCATCATGTATGAAGACGGTATTGTTAAACTAGTAGTTTCCGTACCTGCACAAGGACAACATTCGATGAAGCAACAGTATTAAATCATCCACATTTCAAGATGATCGCTTGGTGTGTTCACGTTGAGGGAAAGTTGATGAGGTGAATAATTTTTTATTGCATCGATTCATTTATTACTCGGCTTCGACTTCCATAAATAACGATCCCTTATTTTGACCTTCAACAGTATACTTTGAGTAATATCTACCTTCAATTAGTTTGATAACGGCGCTTAATTTTGTTGTAATGATTTTTGGATTTGCAACATTTTGATTGAGAAAGAAAAGAAAGGATTCCATTCGATATTGTTTGACGATTTTGAGGACCGGAAATAAAGTATGTGGCTATTGTTGACAGCATTAATGTGGCTGTGTGGGGGGTGCGCGGGGAGTGCGGGGGGCTGAGCGCGGGAACAATGGCCTCGCGAGCGCGCGCCACGCCCGCCGCTTTCCGCGAACAACTTGACGGCTTCGATAAACGTGTACTCGTAGCTTATTTAAATATTTATGAATCCGAACCATCTCGTACCGAGTCATTCAATGATAACATAATTAAGAGACAGACAGACGGATCGTAATAACATATGCATACATTATTATACTCTATTCTTACTGAATGAAAAAACCTACACATCATATCCAGGTTAGAAAAATCAGGGACCATTATTGATCATTCAATTAGTACGGAACACAATATTTGGCGTTAGTACTTAGAACCTTTGTTCTATTTAGTTCAGAAACATAAAACAGAAAAGTTTGACCTCAACTTCGTTAGTGGTGTTATTTGAACCAAACCTTTATACTTAAAAACATTATTTCGACGACATGCTTATTAGTAAGTATTTTAAATTAAGTTTGCTGGCATTAAGTTGTTATACCATAGTCACGGATAACACATCT
Source organism: Papilio dardanus tibullus (assembly GCA_013186455.1). Lineage (NCBI taxonomy): Eukaryota > Metazoa > Arthropoda > Insecta > Lepidoptera > Papilionidae > Papilio > Papilio dardanus. Next base: position 294,688 of record QDHC01002768.1, on the reverse strand, counting down.
GCGCATTTTGATGCCTTATCGGAGATGCATGCGGGTGTTCATATGCGTCAGGAATCGTTCGCTACAGGTGATATTTGTTTTTATTTGCCGCTTGGACTTAGAAAAAAATATTAGAGATTGGTTACGATTAGTTTTGTTCGAAGAGAATTCTGCAGTGCTGAGTCGTGATAATTGCTTGTTCTAAAAGTAGACATTGCACCTTTGTTACATGCATTTGTATAGGTATATAAAAATGGAAATTAGTAAGAATTGTTTTCAATCAAATACTTTATGGAATATGTACTGCGAATGTCGCCTCGATTCGATTCAATATCAAACGCCAACATTATTTGCGCTTACAAGATTAAAAAACACAAAAGCTACTGCATTCATTTTCCCTGACCTGCTCATTTAAATGTTATATGTTAAAATTATGCGGCTACCGTTCGTAATAAACGTGTTAACATACTAAAATTACAACGGACGTATACACACAATTAATAGTGGTAACGTTGCGTAGTGCGTATAAATAATTGCCGTGGGGCACGCGCCGCCGTCGCTCGCCGCCACCGCCGCCTGAGTCCGCTAGGTGTGCCCACAACCTAGAGCTTTTTATTTCTACATACTTACACTTAAACGCCAATTATACTGGCTAAGAACTTTGTTTACGCAGTCTGTCTGTTTTCCTTATTTCAGACACGATTATGATTTTTATTTTGAACTAAGGCTTAAGTTGCAGTTAAGTTTTATAAAAGCTCTGTAGTTTATGTTTTTATCAAAAATTGTAAAGACGTATTAAATTGAAATCTTTCACAATATGGTTGTATGGTAGCTATTCCTTAAAACATTTCTTTTAATAAGATCACATTTCGAATCAACGAATCCCAAAGCTGCTAGGTATGTAACTATATGGATATTAAATAAACGACGCGCACATACCATGCATCTTACGCTTCTTACTAAATAGACCTATGACATTCTCGTATAATAGTACATTCTTTACGTACCTTGGAAATTATGTTAGAAGTATGCGCACCGACCGGCGCGGCCACTGTACCCGCTTTAATTAAAGCAATCATAATTCTTAAACAGTAATATAATCTTTAGTTACAGTTAAGTACCCCTTTTAGACTTCATACACTTTGTTAATTTCGCAGTAAATACCACATGATGACTTTTGTATTTAAACTCCTTTTTTCTGTAAAGAAAACGTATTTAATTTTAAGGTTAACATTTAAAATTAACTATTTTTTTCTTTCATCTGGTTAATAAAGTATTACCTTAGCTAAATCCATATTTAACAATACGCGTAAAGAAAAACATTTAAGAATGGTACAAAAACTATAAAGAGTAATTAAGTATTATTTTATTTAAAGTGCGAGAACTTTACAGTGTATTTTTCTATAAGAAATTCACTTACAAATGTGTCGAGCTATTTAATTCCGACTTACGTTCGCTTATTAAGAGAATGGATATGATTTGAGGTTCAGTTAAGGCAACAACTGCACGTTTAGATGGCCGCTCTATTGTTTGTTGGACATTATGACCCAAATATGGAGTGCACACCTGTTAACGCTACCCGATAGCTTAGTAACAAAACCTACTTTCGTGCACAACAGTACCCAGTTTAGTAAGCGGCGAGATAATACGATGTACAATACCTTTGTTACCTTTTTGTCTTGTTACGAAACCGATGCTAATGCGTAATTAACTAACTTAAAATGTAATGTGTTGCCAGTTGTTACTTTAGCTATATTATTTACAAGTCGTATTGGATAATAATATTGCTTTGATAGCAAAGAACAAGTTGCGTTGAATTGAATGCAGAATAGAAAGTCTCATGTTCTAATTCCGCAATAGGAACAAACGCACTTGTTTCACTATAAATTCGGCGGTGCGTGAGAGGCAATAGCAGGAGTGCAGTGTAGATATGCCGATGTGAGTGCCGTTAAGGCGGGGGCACACGGCGCGAGGGCGCGGGGCGAGGGGCGCGGGGCGACAGGGGAGCGCGACGGACTGTTCCAATTTACGGGTCACGAGCGGACCACTCGAGCGCCGACCTATCTGCTTTTCCTTTATAATTGAATCCAATGGCGTGGGAGACTCAACATGGATAAAATAAATATTCCATATCTGTACTACGCATTGTTTATATTGATTACAAAATACTTTATGGTGATGTATTTTCAACGTATACGAAGACAGGTAACATTGTCCCTTTACCGTATGTTTTCTCTGTTCTACTTGTGCTAAGAATCATATCGTCATCATCAGAGGCAACTACTAGTTACAAAGAGAAAGAGAGAGAGAGAGAGAGACGTTTAGATAAAACATTAAGTTATTACTGAGCCGTACAGTCCGAATACAGATTCAAAATATTCAAAGTGCTAACGACGAGTACGTAGAACGCACTAGATGCGATGTTTTAAAATTGAGATAAGCTATTGTATTGCTTTTACGACGCCAATATCGTATTGCAGTACAATATTGTTCCCGGAAAGACGATGCTTATTTTCACTAAAGCTTATGTTACATGGGACAAGTTTTTTGCGTATTATGTTTTATAGCTTTCCTTTCTTTAAATACCTAATAAATTATTAAAATATTTTAAAGAGTTAGGTACATTCATTACAATTTAAAAGAGTTACAAAAAATAAGTAGCTACGTTATGTGCTAACTTTTTAACCGACTTACAATAGAAGGAGGTTATCAAGTCAATGAGTTTTTTTTATGTATATACATGAATTAAGCAGCGAGTTCTGAACCGATTTACGTGATTCTTTTTTTTGTTTGATGCAAAATAGCTGCCATTTGGTTCCGTATTTAAGTTTTAAAAAAACTATTTAGTAGTTTTTCAGTTATTACTAATAAACATGACAAAAACTGGACTTTTTTGCTTTCTCGGCTTACGTAGCCTAAACTATAGGCCCTATGAAAGTTTCGGTTTTACCAGATTGTAGCTCTTTAAATGTGCTGGTTTAAAGTCTGCGATGGCATATATCTATCTTCTATGGTTTTCTCACAAAAAACATTTTTTCATAAGAAAGTTTTATAAGTTTGTAATAAGAACAAACCATTTTATGGCGCCAAATACTAACTAAGTATGTAGTTAGTTTTAAATTCTGTATACATTACTAAATTCCAGTTATAGGGTTAATATAACAAATGTCATTTGAATATGAATCTTTAACGAATATTTATTTACAATAAATGGCGTAGGATGTGTCCAAAGAGTTCCACGAATAAACTAAACAATGGGTCGTAGTATCGTAAAATCTTTAAAAATGTATAAATGTTCGAATTGTGTGCGGCGCTGTGTGTGTCCATTGATTGGTCAAAATATACTTAGACAGTGTACACAATGCACGTGAGTGTTTTTTGAAAGTGCGTCGGCGCGGACGGCGCCTTTACGCCTGTAACACAACCCATAAACGATCCGGAACAGAAGCGAAGAGAAGTTTGATATGAAAGTGGCATTTGTTTCGTTCCGGCGAACCATTTGGAAGACAGGTTCTACATCTACGAGTATTCTAATTTGTATCAAGCTATAACTCTACAAGCAAACTACAGTTCCATCTATATCGCTTCGCTTCGCTTCTATTTGGCTTTGGTGTCTATGTGCTACAGGCGTAGCGGCGCTGTCCGCAGGTGCGCGCGGATTGTGCCGATAACACAACACCGCTTAATTTAAATTTACTCCAATAAGTTTCAACTTAGACAATCGTGTACCGCTCGCTATATAATTTATCAATCGCTAAATTTGCTAACACGGGGAGTGTTGCCGTGTCTATAAACATGCTGTTTTAAATTACATTTCATATTACATTTGATTTAGGTATATTTAGGGATCATAATTTTTGTTATAGGATTGCGCTCATTTTGTTAGAAGACATTTTCATGTGCGGTATTAAAAATAAATAGAAGTTGGAAGCGGCTGCGATAAACATAGACACGGGTAAAGTGAAATTTTGGTCAATTGTATTCCGTACACCAACATCGAAATGTTACAAAGAAACATTAATTAAAGAAAACCATAATTAGTATCAAACTATCTGTTTAAACATCAGCAAATCCAATTAAGTAGAAGAATATTACTTAGATTTAAATAGCCAGAAGCATTGTATAAGGGTACGGAACATTTTTCCTTAATTGTCGGTTGGAAGCTATTGCACCAAATTTAGACAAAAGCCGGAGCCGTGCGCGCCGGTATGGCGATCACATTATAAGGCGTACGAACTGCGATATGGCCGCACGAAAGGTTAAGGGCACAAGGCACAAGACACCACGTGGGAGGTGCCAGTTTAAGAAACCCGAGATCCTGTCTTGTTCACAAATGGCGTCCGTTTTCACCGAGACTTTGTGCAACTACTCGTACCTTCGCGCGGTGTAAACAGTGGATAACTCCGTCGCTTTGTCACCATAATCTTATCAAACCGTGTAGTTTTCGGTGCGAGTGCGACCGACGCGACGTTCAAATTTATTGCCTTATCCAAATCATTTTAGCTGTAAACTATGAAGTGACCGCAAAGCTTATACACATTTATAGTAGCGGACTGGATTTGGCAATGTTTAAAGTGAAACTTAAAACAACATAAGAATAATTCAAAAGCTTATGATTATAGTTATAGTATAGTTAGTCAGCTTGTTTTAAAAGTTGTAAAACCGTAGTCGCGTATCGCTGGTTTACTTAATATTCTTGGATAACTGGAAAATTAGCCATCATATTGAAAACATTACGTAAAAATTGTAAGCCATTGTAAGTTATCCTGACTCCACGTATAAGTTACTTATATAATTCGTGTCACTTTTAATACCAAGTAATACGTTTAATAAATCACTTCCCACTTGTCTCATGATTATGAGGAAAGCTTTAAATGTGCATACGACATTGATTTACTTGTTCCGAAACTTATCTGTGAGAGTGCGAGAGATGTCGGGCGGCGGCGCTGGGTGCAAATGCATCGCGCGATAATGAACCGGGCTCAGTGCACGACTGCGCCTGCGCACTCGCGCTGCGCCGTGCCGTGCCGCGCCGTGCCCGCACACACCATATACAACCCATGATATTCCTCTATCACTGTGTGAATACTACCTTCAAAGGCAATCACTATCTCACCTACCTTATTCAATTCACCTTTTTCGATTGCCCACACCGTGAGATTTATCAGAAATTCCTCAAAAATGTATTAGACGATAGTACTTATACAATCAACGCCTTGAGGTACCTGTTGACAGAAATGTTTAGGGGTATCTAAACTATATGTATACTGTTTCAATCAACAAGTACTCACGTACTCAGTTCATAATTATGTTTCATTTATTTGTCACTGATTATACTATTCTCAGTACCACTGATTAAAAAACAATAAACCTACATGGAGTTTTGTTTTTGTTTTAGACTAGAATGCGCATAATTAAACTTAATTAACTATCACTACAAAATTATACTCTTCAACAGTAGTTAAGTATTCGTTATCCACAGATAAAATATCTCTGAGTGACGTTAAACGCTTCTTTTCACATTTTCCTTCTTTCCTGTTCAAGGCTTACGACGTAAACAATTATCAGGTCACTTACATTGTTGAATATATTAAATGTTGCCAAAACACGTAATAAAGATGGTCGTTTCCTCCTTTCATAATTCATGATGTTACTGAAGGAAATAAACAACTGTAGCTCACTTACATATTGTTTTGAAGTGATGGCGCAGTACAAGTACGAGGGGGAGCTATGGCACGTAAAAAATAAAAAGTTTGTATTTAGAAAATATTAGATTACGACTTATGCACAGATGTAGACCTCTAGGTGGGGCATTTGAAGCCTTAAAGCGAGGCATGTAAGATCTCCGAGGGCCTGGTAAATATACCCGGAATTGTCACTTAGTAATATAGATAAACGAGACATTTTAAAACACTAAATAATAATTTTATAAAAACAAGCATAAACAAGTAGTTCATTTTATTTTTTTATGAAATCTTCGAATTAGAACGTTATTAAATTATCTAGTAATCTTAGGCTACATATCTTTTTTCATCTACTTGAACTAAGCGTTACTTAGGTTAATTTTCATGATAAATTCTACCAAAGGCTCGTTATGACCAAATCATTTACAAGACGTTTTTCTGGAGGAAAAAGGTAAGTTAATTATATTATAATATTAAAATTGTTTTTGATACCAAATTTGCCGAATCTCCTCTAAGGTACCCGACCTACAAAATATATGTTTGCATTTGAAATTGCAAACGACTCCGTTCAAGTTAAACACGTAAACATAAAGTTCGTCGTACGCGGGAAGGACTGTCAAGTTGAGAAAACACGAGGAGTATTTATTAGTATGGAAAGAGTTACATCATTGATTATTAAATGAAAGTGATAAATTTTTAAAGAGGAAAGGTTACTCCGAGTGTAAGCCACCGTCAACAAATATCGTGTTGGCGATTCACCACGATCCTAATTCCGATCGGTGATTTACAGCTTGTTAATAACACAGTTGGCTTAAAGCTCACACACATAAATAAGGATCAGGGTTAAAGCTTATATGAAAATATAGATTGTAATACCTCGCTTACACGCCGCGACTTACTACGTAACTTTTGCTCGGACAATTTTTGCGTCGCTTGGAATTTATTCTGCGTAAACACCGGAATGCATTGTTTTCCTTGTATCCTGATTGCATAATGAATCATGACACGAGTAATTGTTTCGTAACCACTTACTTTATTGTTGGAACTTCTTTCAGTTATAGGTATTAGAAAAATTTATATGTTCCCAGGACCTCGTCTCGTAGAGACGTTGTGTATTTGTACTATACAGCTTTAGCACTTCTACTATATTTATTATAAATACATCTGCCTTTTTGTGTTAAACTAATTGTGACCACTAAGCAATTTTGCCCGTAGACAAAGTAACATTTCCTAGGTTTACGTAAGATTCGTACGTTTTACATTTATGTACTAAGATATCATTAATTTAACCAGATTTGGTCTAGCCCCATACAATGCACATCATTAAGTGCGCATTGTTCAGAGTTATATAATATTTAGAATAAAAACAGTTTGGCAAGTGTTGTTGCTTCTGTTGGAGACGACCATTAAGCTGTACTTTCTCAAACACAGCAATTGATTTGATCGCGATGCGATGCGCCGGCTCGGTTTCTTCCACGGTAGTCATTACGCCGGTGACAGATGGTGGCAATAAATACAATTTTAACACGGTTAGAGGTAAAGAATGACTCGTGAGACCGAGATGAAATATCCGCGTCCGACATAATTAGTAACGCAGGTGTAATTTGTGAGGTGATGGGCGTTCTGCCTTATTGCCGTTTCTAATTGTCTATGTTCATTTAAAGTTCATATCGCGCCTCGCGGAGTAACGTGATTTTTTTGACTAATTAGGTTAGCAGCAAACATAAGTTGAGGTTTTAAATTAGTTTTTAATTATGCTATTACACCATGAGCTGCTTAATCTTTTATTTTTATAAATGTCTTTGTAGGTGGTTTACATTTCTACTTAAGGACTTCAGATTTGGATATAAACAGTCGCAATAAAAGGCATCCTCTGAAAAATTTAAATGCTCCAAAAAATACATTTTATTGGTCTATTTGTAAAAATATTATTTTGTTGTAAACGTTATAAATCAAACTAAAACACGTTTTGTTAAAATTAACATACAAAGATATGGGTTAGAACTATATTTAATAGAGTCAAATGGTTTCCGGCGATGTTTATATGATAAAATCAGAAGACGTTCACCAGCAAGGGTACATTAGTGTTGCTGAATTAATGTTAATGTTGTCTTAATGCAAAGTCGTTAAGACTTAACACGGCTTTGAGATACAATCAGTTTGAACACGGGGAGAGATATCGGACAGACAAATAAATTCTCTAAGCAAGATTCATGACTACGATGCTTCATCTGATTATCACAACATCTTTTATTGTGGGGTAAATTAATGTGTAAGTTCATACTTCAACTCAGCTGACGATCAACCTTCAGGGTTGAAGTTATTGTATACTAAAGACCACAAGCTATTGCTAAATCTGTGATAATGTCACTAGTACATAAATATTAAGTATAAGTTCTCAGGCAGTTCTCTAAACGAATCTTGACATGGTTCATTTTGACTTAAAAATATAATATATTTTTTTTTAATTTTAAATAATTAGTACAGAATGATACAACGTCATATAAGGTCATAGTTAATATGCGCTTTCTATATGTGATAGATAAATAAATCAGCATCCAAACAGTTACTGCTAGAGACGCTAGAAGGGCGCTTGACAGATTGTCTGGCCATAATAGGAAGACCCCTTTTCATGTGAAATAACTAATAACAAAGTCTTCACAATTAGATTTCATGGTGACATAGCGACACGAAATGTATCAACACCATTTTAACAATACGCCAAAGTATTTTAATAGAAACAATAATAATCAATCAAGCTAAAAGGTAATTTGTTCAATTGGGCCATACGAACAGATCCACTTAAATGCGAGAACATTCATCAACGAAAGCTCTCAATCGAAGCGCCATTCTTTGTGCACATTCGGCGCGCCGTCTACCGCTAAACTTACAAGAAATATAAAAGCGATAAATAGATCTATTATCTTAAATCACGATCGTGATAATAACCGTATAAATCATGCGCGGCCATCTGTATGAACCTGTTAATGTGGAGGCTGACATCCAGTTACCTGCTAGCGCTCGCTGCGAGGTGGAACAATGAGATCTGCGCGAGACGAGCGCCGAGCCGCGGCGGACGAGCGGCACGGCGCGGCGCGGGTTAGCTCCGGGGTCACTGCTCTGACCTGCGCCTGCGCGTGGGCGCGCCCGTTTCCGCCCGCGAAACAGAATCATTCAACCATACTAATCTAACCACATATACAACACTCGTTTGCCAAACACACAAACGTGCCAACTTATCCTGATAACACGTTTAAATAGCAATTAATCTAAATAAAGCACAAAAACAAACGATTGAAAGACCCTAAAAGGATGTCTAACTTAACGGCGATGAAATTAAATGAAAATATAATGAAACGCAATTTTCATGCTTAAATGGCATACGACAAATCAGTTTTTGCGTGAATTAATAAAATCAAGTAAGGAACTTATACCTTCGCCTCGTTATAACTTTACAAAGAGATAATGCAGCAATGTGCTTTATTCATTAAGATATTTGCTTATAAAAATCAAAAACGAAAAGAAACGTTTGACTATTGAGATAATACCTAATCTAGGAATAAAACAAACTCGGAGATCAAAAGCTACGCGGTGTAGCAGAAGATATCTAGAACAATGTTCATACGCTTAGTAAATGCGTTGAAAATAAGAATTAGACAATTTATCAGTTTGATTTAGTCCAAACTTTGCTATGTTATAGGACAACTAAGTAATCGTGCGTACGAAACATTCAGTTTAATTTCAGATTTGACAATTACAAAATGATAGCTGAATTGAGTTTCAATTGATAGTTGAATATTACCGTAAAATCTGTAAATGATATGGAGCGAGAACGGTCAATGAAGATACATTTTGTAAATGTAAAGGAATTTTCCGGTTTCATTGTGTCTTAGTGCGTGTATTGTTCTTGGTGCTATCAGCACAATTAATAGTTCAAAACAATTGAGTTTAGGAAAGCTCCGTTAGTTCACTCCATCTGCGTCAAGACGCCGAGCGGCGCCGCGCCGAAATATGTTTATCGGCCATCGTCAGATCGAACGCTCGAAAGTCCTCCACGGTGGTATGCAACTATGGAGTCGGCTTTATGTTTTATTGGATTAATATATATGTAGTGACAAGGGGATATTCGTGTATTGTCTTTTTTAAAATTATGTTTACGTCGTCGTAAATCGCACTCATAAAATAAGTATATTTCTGGCTAAGTTGAAACATAAATTACGAGTCGTTCGATTGTGGAGCATTAAAAGTTCGTGGGTGTAGTCAACTTTCGGATGTTTCAATGCGGATCAGTTTCCATAATTGTTTGTGTGTGGTTCAGTTATAAAAAAATCATTTGCATAGATATGCAGGCATTCACAATAGACCATTTAATTACGGTTCGGTTTTTGTATGGATTAACATCAGATATGTGCGCGGATAGTTTTGCTTCTTTTATTATAATAATGATTGTGCATTTATAAAATTGTATAAGCGTGTATTGGTTTTAACATAATTTATGACATCTTGATTATGGGTTTTATACTGAACTAGCGGTTAATAAAATGCGACGTTTAACGTGAATTAATGGGTCTATTACGAAACTAATTAAATTATATCCTCTTAACTAATACTACCGATTTTTTGTTTCCAATTAACTTTTTGACTTTGTAACATAATTTAATATTGTACGAGTAATATAAATTGAACTGTACAAAACAATTGTAAACTGTATATAATAATTTTGACATAAATTCGATAAAAATCCACCAGGGACGTTTTAGTCATAAAGTACCACGATAACTTCTATAAAGTGAGAGATTTTATGTTAGTAATTTATCTGTGCTTCTGGTTACTGTAATGTTTATCATGTTCGAGCGTCCAATGCAATAAAACTGAAGCTCATCGATATGTTAATAGCAACAATATTACTCAAAATACTACTATCGGCGATGTTCGATCGTTTCTACACAAGTTTTCGGATGTTTAAGATTAAATTGAAAGCGTGCTTAACATTTTACTGCGGTCCTTTTAAATAAAAAAGCGATAAAAGTAAAGGAACGCATCGGTGGCGTATGAGTTAACTCGAAACACGTTTAGATATGCTAAGAACTTTCATATATGCCTTCATGGCGAGCGTTTACACTCCAATATTTTTTGGCACCGGGCTATTGTATGCAAATGAGGGAACGAATGTTTTCACTGCAACAAATCACGAGTAACGGTTCGCTAAGTGAAGATTTGTCGGCCAATAATAATTATCACCGCCAAGGAACGATTTCGATTGTCGATGCCTAGTGGAGGCATTTTGTACGAGTTGGACGTGGACCGACATATTGTATGGCGCGATTGTTATGAATACACAATTATTCTTGACGTGTTGTATGAGAATTAAATGCACATTTTAGAAAGTTTTTTCGAGAAACACTGTAACGAATCTACAATAGTATAATCTATAATAGTAAGTACTTAGCTATTGTAATTACGTGCATAGGCCAATCAAAGTATTAGTCGGGTCGGCATTTCTATTACCGTGGCTGGCCACTCTAGTAATTTTAAGTACTAAATAGCATTCTATTGTCGTCTCGGTACAAGATTCTAAATAATATTCGTTTCTACATTTTTCATTCAATGAATCCCTATTTACTGAATAACACGTGTACAAAAAACGAAGTAGTTAATGTATTTTATTATTTCTTATTCCATTCTAAGATCGAGGAGGCACTACCGCGCGTCGGTATCGCATTTTCATCGCGGATTCTTTAAAATCTGACGGCGCGATAACGTGAAAGAAATCATAATTTCGTCAACGGAAAGTGATACCGTGGAAGCGTTGCTGCGCGGCGGTAGCAATGACTGGCGAGTGGCGACCGATTCAATTAGTGATTGTGGTCGCTTGTCGCCGCTGAACGCCCGCTGCCGATACTATCGCCTAGCGCACTCTGCCGGGACAATGTCGTCATCTTTTAAGCTGCCATCTAAAAACTAAATGGATCAACTTTTTTCAAGTACCCATTAGTCTTGCGCTTTTCATTTTAAATTACGGTTCTTCCAATACCTTAAGTAGTTTATTATTCGTCAATTTAATGCTTTTAAATAACTCTGACTGGCGCCTTAGAGCCGTACAATGATAACTTAAGTGCTAGATTTCTCATACTTAAGGATATTTTACGACTTATGCTTTATTAATTTATATTTATAAGTATACTTGCAAGTCACTGTTGTTTCAAATTTAAATATCATTGGTCATCACAATTTAGATTGGGTGGGATTGCCCTATCTCTGAATCTGAAGAGGCGAGCTGAGCCGAGTCCTTGTCGCCTCGCGCTCATCGTTGATGTTATGTAATTTAAAGGTATCGATAGTTTGACATGTATGGGCTCACCGGCTGTCAACTCGGTCCAAATAATCTCCAGTGAAAAGTGGGTTTAGACGACTTAAGTTGTCTATAACTCTGAATACTCCGTTAGCTTAATACGGCCGCCAGTTATTGTTTTATATCGCAATTTAGGTGCATATCATTACTTATAATTTTAAATGTAGGCGATCGGATTAAAAATCAGTCTTATAACTTGAAATTGGTTTAATCTAGAGATAAAACGACTGTTAAATCCATTAAAACAACGGCTAAGCAAGAGCCGTGATCAATTATAGATAATCAGTAATGGCATATTGTTATTTCTGATGATTCGAAATGTAAGTTATAACACATTTTGTACAATATTTAGAATAAATCCATCTTGTCATCAACAGCTATTTCGCCAGTTAAGAGTTATTAAAATTATAACCTGTTCCTTGTAAAAAATAAAAACAAAATTATTTTTTGGCTAACTCATCATCGTTAACTTAACATTTTTCATCTAAATTTTTTGTACAACTAGCTGTTGTTCGCGACTTCGTCCGCGCGGATTTAAAAAATATAGCCTATGTTACTCGGGGATAGTGGAGCTTTCTAACGGTGAAACTAATTTTTAAATCGGCCCAGTAATTCTTGAGTTATTTCAATACATACAAAAATACAAAGTTTCTCTCTTTATAATATTAGTATAAATATAGATTTTTAGTATTTATAAAAAAGCGACATTGATTCAATTTATTTTCAGATTTCGATAATAATTTATTGAACGTTGAAGCAGTGACACATTTTAATTTACAAATTATATCTTCTATCCATTGACCCTATTCCAATTCCAAGTATCGAATATTCGAAAATGTCCGACGTTATTTTAAATTCGCAACCATTAAATGCAATCGATAAAATAAATATAGAAAAAAATGTGTGTTCATTTATTACTGCCCACATTATAACCGCACCTATCACCTATCATACGGAGAGTATTATTTTAAATCGCCATGAATATTTGAACGGCTCTAAGATTATTAGCTATCTGTCGCTATTATCCGATTAAATGCTCATTCTAATTGATGGGGGGTCCACGATCGAGCGAAGAATGTAAAATCAAAGCCGCGGGTGCATTGACTACAGATCCCAGATACACTACTGGTTTATACAGTACACAACTCTTGATCAATTTCTCATTAAGACTTTGTCTTGTACCAACGTTACTGTCAACTGAATTGCCAGCTTTGTCTTTACTCATATTTATTACAAATTGGTTATACCAATTTATTGGAGTTCTGATGTACAACGTGGAAATTATTTTGTATGATTTTTTACTCAAATGCTGTTTAATGTGGTTTTGATTGCATATGTTTAATTAAGTCTTTAGTTTAAGGTTAAAAATTTGTAGCCAATAACAAAAAAATAAACTTATCCAGTTGTAGCAGTGGATGAGGTGGAAGAAGGCCTTAAAGAGCGCCACGTCCGAGATTCGGTCGGGACGGAGCGGGATCGCAAAGAATTGAGAGATTTGCTGACAGAGGTCAAGGCCGGTCTTCGGGTCATCGCATCACCCTAGTTAGTAAGTTATAGCAGTATCGTATTTGCGTCAATTAGGTATACTTCGGTACAATTGTCATTGAAATCTTTAACAAAATAAACAATACAACAATAGCGCCGAGGCCTTGACCCCTGGATTGTCATCTTAAAGGAACTGACACCATGAATTCTTTATTTTTGAAGGTCAGTACATAATAAGCGTTTAAATTGTTACGTGAGGTTGTCTTATTTTACAGTCACATTATAATGCTGACAAATCGGCAGCCAAATTAAATAAAAATAAGCTCCTAAGACAACGAAATTTTTACAACAAACTGTCGTTATGATTTAACGTATGCAAATATATGCTTTTATGATAAATAGGGAATACAACAACAAAAATACAATTACAAATGGCATTGTCACCATGGTTTATGGTCGCAAGAGAATGCAAGTTGTTACAATTGCGCCGCGCCGCGCCGTGTTAAATGTCAGCAGTCAAGTCTCCACAGTCAGTTGAAAGTAAAAATACAAACTAATTATGTACACGACTAAACGCTACCTCGACATTCAACTAATGAAGTTTTATTACGTACATTTATTAGAACAAATTTCAAAATGTACGCCTTTCATCAGATCAAACGTAAATTTGTCTGAGAAGATATACGGTGGTGGTCGGGCCCTGCCATCGTCCACTGCAATTATTGTCTTGTCACTCTACCGGAGTTACGCGCTCCCTCCGCCTCCCGCGCCCCCTTCCCCCCGCCTCGCCGGCTGCTTTATGTGAGATCACCAATCTCCGCACACCGATGGCGCTCAATCCAAGCGGTTAAGAGATCATGAGTAACTCGGACTACGTGCTTACACGTTGGCCCGCGCACCGAGTGGTACCAGAACACGACCGTTTTAGATCAAACAATATTAACAATGGTGAGCCAGCACATCACAAACCTATAATAAAGATAATAGTCGAAAAGCGGTCTATGACGTGTAATTTAGTTTCCCGAGCAGGTTGTTGGCGCGAGACGCGAGGTGGTGGCGACCTCGCGGCGCTGAGAGACCACTCGTGGGCGGGACGGTCTGACTTTTGGTAATTACATTCGGACACCTTAGACGGACATTTAGACGAAATAGCTAATTAAGTTTCTTATTGTAACTATTGTTTTTATCTATTTGTTGTACTGAGGTTTATTTTTTATTTCCATCGAGTTAAATCTTCAAATTTGTTTTGTATTTTTGCGACTTGAAACACCGTTATGAGTTTCGGAGACTTAAGTATGCTTTATTATCATGATACTAGATAAGTGGTTATCGTCTTCGTTTCAATGCAACAAATAGCTGTGAGTGGGTTCGGAGAAACTGCCAACGATAGCATCACAATGATAATTTATTATCCCAATGAGGGGAGCCGGCGACCGAAACGATAGCTAGTTAAAATATTATAACATAAATTATTGGGCTAGAAATCACTAATTGCCTCGTTATATCACGGTCGTGTCGATCTCTTTTGTTTCACAACACGAACAATGGAAAAGGTCACTTCTGATTCGTTACATTTTTTACTTCCTATCCTAAACTTTCACTAATAAAATGTTTTGTCTATAGTCCTCAATTTCAATCGAAATTACGTTTACTTATGTCTTTGGTAATACATACTTAAAAACTACATAACTATAATCCAGTGCTCATGAAACGTAAGTATAAGTGCGTACCCGTAACAAAGATGTTTCTATTTTCGCAACTTGATTATGTTTGTGTTTGGTATGATTGTGATAGGATATCATAGGCTGCGCGTGCGCGGCCGGTGATCATGCCCCCGGGCGCTCCGAGCGCCCCCGCCCGGCCCGGCGACGAAACACGATCAGTTTCCAATTGATCTACAATCTTCGCATCTTTATGAACTTCAGACAGAGCTATTGATTTGCAACTATGTTAACTAAATTGGTTTTATTAAAAACGATTGGTTTATAACGATGTGAAACTATTTATTTTTCGCAACTGTCATTTTTTTAGTTTCATACTAAAGATAGGTCAAGTATTCTGTACATAGAGTTCTATAAGTAATATTTCTTATTATTTCTAGTCCAGCATTGAGGTCCAAAATATCAGGGTCTCTGAATTAAATTGTTTTATATTTTTTTCTTTTCTTATAAGTACTACTATAGGTATTTGTGCCATTTCCTCAAATGCAACATTTAAAAGAATTGGTGTATTTTAACCATAATCCTTTCACGTGATCGCTAAGATCGTGCCACGCGTCGTAAACAGAAATGAAAAACGCGCGAAGCTCTCAAAATTAAACATTTTAAACGTTAAAGACTTTTAGAAACCGTATTTTTGCTCTGGTTACTGTCTAAAAACAAAATATTCAAGTTACTTCATTAAACTCTCATATTTACTTCGCTAACCTCCTTCTTGAAAAGATTTTTTAGACAATTTTTATGTATATTGCTTATGAAATATGTTACAAACGTTAATTTATTTTACGTTAATGTCTAATTTAATAGGTTAGTAAAATTATGTTGGTAATAAAAAGCGGTATTTGTGATGTCGACACATAAGATTTGGTCCTTAGCTGCTTCCCAGAATCGAAACAAAGAGTTGTGCTCGTTCCGCCGTGGACCATATTCCGTCGTATACTGATGTGTCTCTAACTGAACTTATAGCCCATCTATTATATTAATATATAGAATGAGTAGCAATATTTGAGCCACGTAGAAAAAAATGTTAAATATAGTTAGTGGAATGCGTAATCAAAGCTTGCCGCGGCTTGTTTCGTTTGTCGGCTCCTCTATACCACTTATTAATGACATTAGAGCCGTATGATAAAGTAATGTCGAGGCCATAAATTGAACAGATCAACGCAGAAAGAGTGTTTGTTTTAATACACGTTAAATTTCACTTGAGTTATTTTTCTTTTTATCTAATTAGTGCTATTTTAATAATTATTTCGGTGAGAATTTTAAATTTGTTTTTTGTTCTAAATATGAATCTTTAAACACAACATATTTGTAACTACCGGATTAGAAGCTTTAACCTTCCAATTTTTATTATAGTAACCGGAAATCGTTATAGTCAAATGTAACAAAAGTTCACGTTTGAAGTAGCACTTATAAAAAGCAACAAAAACGTATTTCGAGATATTTATAAACGATGCAGGACACATAACTTGAAGCGTATAGAATTTCTATTATACGAAAAGGCGGAGAGTACCCTTTATTCGGGTTATTACCCTAAAAGTGGTCGGACAAGATCAGGTGCATAAAGAGTTAAGTGAGACATTCACCCTGCGCCAGCGCACGCCGCGCGCCGCCGCCGCACGCCTCTCGCCTATGCATGTAGATCTTCCCACGATTTATGCGCTATCCACCTACATTTATAAATTAAACCTATTTCACTTCCAACAATAGGGACGATAATAGAAATACAAGCGGATATTTGATGCAAGAAAGGATTACAAAGTCAACAATATAGACTACTAAGACGATAAACGAACAAAATTACTTGATGGCCATGGGTAATATGCTGCTGATTGTCAACATAAGCAATACTAGCATTAGATATAAATGAATGGGTACTTAATAGCGCAAAGCATTTCAATCACATTTTCACTAAACATAAGGTGCGATCGTGATCAAGAACTAGTTTATTTAAAAAAAAAACTGAAATTATACTTAACGAATTCATTGCAAATTAACAAGTTGGTAGTAAGGTTTATTTCAATATAGGTAATTTATCTAATTTCAGATACAATACCGATAAAGCAAACGTGAGTTAGCTAACCGCGTTACCTAACGCGAGCTTACCGCGGCCGCGTACACTTTTAATACAAAAGAAGTTCCAGATAAATGATGTTAAACTCATTTGTGTGTATCATTAATTTTAAATTATGCATCTGTTAAAATTAACATATAATGAATTGCCTTTGTATGAACTTGCACAATCGTACGCATATGTACCGAGTTACCGGTACAACTGTTCTCTTATTATGATAAGACCATAATTACAATTTGTCTTTCTGATTTGACAGGTCGATGACCGCTGCTCGTATTTTTAAAAGGATGAACTCTTGACCTCACATTGTATCAAACAAAAAATCAT
The DNA here is from genome assembly GCA_013186455.1 of Papilio dardanus tibullus. Lineage (NCBI taxonomy): Eukaryota > Metazoa > Arthropoda > Insecta > Lepidoptera > Papilionidae > Papilio > Papilio dardanus. Next base: position 277,069 of record QDHC01002768.1, on the reverse strand, counting down.
AATAAGGGAAGCTCGAAGTTCTTTTCTACTCGTCAGTTAATTCTAACTGACGAGTAGAAAAGAACTCTTTAGCAGTTGTCATACGGTACGGTGATTTTGGTTTGTAGTTTAACAGTAGTTTAGAAATGTCTTCAAAAGAAAGAACAAACTACGTATGATAAAAAGGAATGTATGTTTGCCATAAGTGAACTCAGAAAGTACCTATCTAATGTATGAATGATTATGGCTTTTGATTGTTACTACATCCGAGTGGAATTAAAAAATATAAGTAGTAAGATTGAATAATTCCAATTAAAAATACTGCATTATTCGGAATGTATTCTAAAAGTGGCTATTGCTAAGTATCATCTTTAATTTACTATCGGGCAAGAACACATAAATGACGCGTGCTTTCAACGTCAGTTATGTTACAGTTTGGTCCGTATTAGTTCTCAAGGCTAGTCTAGGTTACATATTAGAGTAAGGAAGGCGCACCGTTCCATTGAGCGTGAGCAATCCTGGTAGTGGGCAGTGGGCAGCGGGTAGCGGGTAGCGGGCTCAGCTTACGTTCCGGCCGCGGCCGCAGGTAACCGTTGCAGATTGCGGTCGCCGACACCCAACACCGATTAAACATCGCCACGTGTCAGGTTCGCGGCTCACTACACAGCTCCCGCTTTCTCTCCGCGACACTTGAGCGCCACCAGGACTCCGCAGCCTGTCTAGTCGACCAAATTTTGAATTTCTTCCTGGACCGAAGCTTAACTAGGTACGAGTAATATAAACTATAACCGTATTTAAAGTGCTTAGATGTAATTTAAAAGATATTTAAAAGGCATACTGAATCGAGGCAACAGTAGTTGCACGAATACGTATCACGACCATATAAATTACGAGCATAATCGTCCTAACTTATAATATCTCATCAATCCTACCTTCGTTTTCTTTTCGTAGTCCTTCTTTGGCATTATATTTCTAAATACTATTAATATTAAGTCTTATTGTTCTCTCCTGAAGTTCTGTAGTCTAGTCTATTGGGAGACTGCGTCAGATACGAAGGCGAATTAAGATTATGCAACAAAAGCTTATATGCGTAGGGGAACAAATAGCAGCTAAAAGACGACGAAAACGACATTTGTTGTTTCTCTTGTCATTTAAACAAAACGTATAAACTTACTAGACGGCCGCAATCCTTAGTTAATATGATAATCATTTACTTATGTTGGTAATTTTCCATTCAATTTGAGTTAAACGACGAAAGCTTTCTACATGACAAAGCAAGTCCTTGAGAATTGAAAAATTAAAATTAATTGAGATACGAATTAATGTTTCTTTTTTGTTAATTCACATATTTTACTACAATTACGACAAGAATTGGGACTCTCTCCCAGTTTGTTTATGTGTTTTGATACCATTTCACTTAAAAAGTTGAACTCAGTGATAAATAAAAAAACATTAATTAACAAAAGTTAATTGAAAGGTTTATTATAAAGGGTACGTTCTAATCTGTTACGCTTCTTTATACTTTAGTTTTATTGAAGGTAAATTACTACCTTTAAATTAATTTGCATTATAATTTCAAATTATAGTTTATTATAGCTGGCTCTTTATTGTCTGTGAAGCACTTAACTTTACTTGACTATTGACACGTTTACTTATCTCGATTATTGCTTTTCGTCTGGTAATACAATCTCAGTTAAATGTCGCTACTGCCACTTTCGTACTTTCCATTTATATTTTTGTATATAATTTAGTATTAGAGAGAAACCCATAAAAGTGTAGTAATAATTTTGCTAATAAATACTTACTAAAAAAGTAAAAAGGTAATATTTGTTATATATAACAAGCCAATAAGGTTTCGTACGTACTTGGACCTAATGTTGAACTGTTACCAGGGTTTTAGGCATCGAAGCTGCAGAAGCTCCGACGTCTTACAAGTTCTCAAAGTTAGGTACTCGTACCTATTGCGGGCGTTAAAAATGTTTTAAAAGGCATAACTAAGTATATTTTCAATATAATAAATTCTCAATTATCAATTTATCAGGGATGATGATTATTCAGTTAATAAATAGGAGTGTAACAATAGTTGTTTGAGAATGGATGTTGCAGCGGGGCGCTGCATCGATGTCTCATGGGCAAGGCAACCGGCAGCCGCGCTAATGGCGACTGATCTCAATCTATGGATCTATAAACATGGCAATCGCCCGCTAATGTTCGCTGATCGCCGTAAAAATACTCCCCGACTCGTGTTAACAGAAACCATATCTTATCTACAGCAGTAATAAAAGTACTACTTTGCCAATATTTATTCAATCCTACATCTATTCTGGAATTAAATTCTTTTATTTAATGCAAAAATCGTGTAATCTTAAGCGATAATTCATGTTTATTTATTTTTTTATTTTAGTTTCATATCCTTGAACTATCCAAAAGCCGCTAGCGTTGAAAGAACATAACAAGATATCTCGAATAACGTAACCCCTTAAGCGTTAATATTCTGGCGTAGGCATAATAGTAATTTAATATCGTTAAAATTAGATAATAAAACAAAGCATTGTTCCCAGCGGTTTTTGTTAGCACAATCGTTGAACTTTACTCGGCCAGATCTAACACGATCCTCATAACGGATCTGTTTGAATCTAATGAACGTACGCCACGAATGACTTTTTGGAGCACGCTTCGTCGATAATAGGCGTTAACAATGTTTAGTTATAGAAAACCGAATGGAAGTCGATCACGGCTACACTTGAATTCCTCGCGAGAAGATAATGGCTCACGGCGACGACGCCGCGCGCCGCCGCAGACAATAACGAGGGCGAATATTTTTGAATAACTTGCAAATATTGTTATATCGAATGGAGCCATCGGCACTGACTAACGAATACCTGTCTAACTATTAGGAACCTTCACAATTGGTATTTATTGAGAACACACGCGTACTCTATCGTTAACTATGCCGGTTAAAGAACTTAATGGGTTAATGGTGCTACTGTAAAATAAAGGGGATAAGTAAAAATGGTTCGAGAACAAATATAGATTTGGGTCGTTTTATAGATCATGGCATCCACGTCTGACATATTTGTAGAGACGGTTGTTCACACGGAGTATCCCTGAGAGACGTGTCTGAGCGCCAAGTGCGCTCAGCCTGAACCTGTTTCAGTATAATATAGTTCAAGGTCCCCGCGTGAATCTCTGCTCAGCCAATATAATGGAATTGAAGACTGGTGTATACCATTTCCCTTTGTAAGGATAATTGTAGTACATATTAAAAAAATGTTAACATCGTAAACGACGGCGATCGAATGATACTTCATATTTTTGGTTTTGCGTTTTATTTTATCACATTTCTTTACCGTAAAATATGTATAAATGGTCAAGTACAATACTTAAATTACAGTAAATGCAAGTGATTTTATAATTGTCGCTTAATGCTGGCAACTTTCACACGATTTCGATACTTACAGGTTATATAAGGGAGCCATCGATCATGTAATATCACAAATTTAAATGCAGTGATTAAGGGGAAAATATGCTTATTAATTTATGTGCATTTTATTGTTGTTCTCAGTAAAGAAAAGAACTACGCATCCATTGATATTTAACGTAAGGTTACGTCAAGTATTCTCTCCGTAATGAACACATCATCATAAAATGCATCTGCAAGAATATTGATTTATACCGTTTTATTAGTGATCACCGAACGATTACACTTACCGTAGTAGTAAAAATAAAGTGTTAATTAATAATGAAGCAGATTTTTATAATCTCGGTCTTTTGAGTTTCCGACTTTTTAATTGCAATAGCTTTGCATTCCTATGCAATTCCTATAATTGCGCAGTTCAAACATATCTACTTATGCTTCACTTTTGACCCTTACAATAAATAACTGTGGTCATCACATCTATTGTTTTCTACACACGACGCGACGCGACGCGACGGCAAACGCTAAACTTAAGTTAGAACTAATAAATTCTCTGGCTACTAAATCAAGCATGATGTAAAATATCCTAGGTCGAATAAGATTTAAAAGAGCTCTTAGCCTGTTAATTATGCAGTGGAGAGGAGGCAGGTTTGTTGCCGAGATAAAGCGTAGATTAATAGAGTCGTATAAAAATGTTGCGAAGCTTATCACGCGACAAAACGTAGGCAGTCTATAAATATCTTGGCCATTTAAGTGTGGTGCCTGGTACAGCTCGTATTCAAAATAAAACAACGTAAGCGCTATGGAATTTCCAAATTATACGCCAGTTATACTTTTAAAAGATACCACATTAAAACAAGTGATTTGTGACACAAGTATATATCATTTACGATGCAGTGCGCTGCATAAAAATACGACACTGAATATTGTGTTTTGTCTATAAATCACAGTCATAAATATAGGCTTTATTGATGTATTAGGTTGAAGCCGGTCACGTTTCTTCGTCAATAATAAATATATATTTTACGTGTTTCAATAGTGCCCGACCACCCGTTATTTATTACAAATCATTGGAATTATAAAATTTTACTACTGATGTATGGCCGCATATTGTAACTTTGCTGCTTGTATAACTTCGTATTGAGTCATGAGACCTAGTTACGAATCCTTAGTTTATGCGCGCAACTGATTATTATTTTCAATAAGTTAGATATTTTGTGTAGGAATAATTTGTGGCAAAACTAATAAACAGAGCCTAGACGCATCTAGGTTAAAAGATAGGGTTGTAATGAATAGGCCTTTTTGTCTAAATAGGTAGCTATTTACATCGCAGTAAAATAATTTACCCAAATGAAGTCAACTCAAAGTATGACAAAATTTAGATTTTGCTCTCACACTGTCCTTTGACACTTTAGTATCAAGTTTATATACTTTTTTACATTTTTCAAACTTGTCGCATGTTAACTCTTCCGGCAAACGTTAGCGGAATTAATACACTACAAATCTTAGCTGCGCTCAGTAAATCACAGCATTTATGAGTCATTCAAGTCGCCGGCCGCTAGGCAGTAGGTACTAGGGCGCACGACCTCCGTACTCATTTGCAATCTCTCCAACATACACTGGAGATTCGACTTTTCTATAACAAACAAACATCAATAGCTGTAATCTATATGATTTGTTTAATATAACTGCCTACTATGTCACTTAACGAAATCCTGATAAACTTTGTATGTACTATGTTGTCTTAATATTATCATTTAATAGGCACCTCGTCCCCGTGTTAAGAAATCATGACATAAATACGTCAAGTTGTGATAATAGCCAGTGATTACTGGTCTTATGAACTTTCACACTATTAAAATTCATCGCTCCATCTGTTAACTAGACAAACCCCCGCGAATCCAGCGCCATTGTTCCGGCGACGAATCGAAAGTTCTTTATTTGCATATCATATCTCGCCTCATATTATATTGTGCCATATTATAAAATAACCCGGAGATTATCGTGCCATTCTTCGTCGTTTCTTTGTGCCTTCGAACAAACGAGCAACAATGTTATACACCTATGTACCTTTTATGTGATGTTTTCTAGAAGATACGCACAACAATATGAATTCAAGATGATCGTGCGGTATTGTCAAATTTGAGTTGTTATTAGACATTTGTTGTTGGCGTTTGTATTGTTTACAGTCTAACAACCTCATGACCTGAATTTACTGGTGATTTTTTCTGTAAGAAATGATGAAAAAACATAATAGTCTCTAATTCTAAAATAAGGGCGTCTCAATTCGATTCGTTCGATGCGGAACACACACTTGTTGCTATTTCTAATAAATCACGATCCTTATTACTGTTTTCAATTACTTACACGTTTGGAGGTTAAACAAGTTGTGAGTACAAAAAAAATATATTAATCGCTTTTTATCAAATCAGACGAGAATAATGTTATTTAAAATGTGCAAATAAGTTTATTAGTGAAGTGTCATACGAGGCAAGTGGTCTGACAGTGCAAGTGATAAGGGTCTCACTTTTGGATTGCGACGAGCTTAACATTGTAAGTTACGACGTCTCAACTTATCAATAAATTCATACAATCTTTCTTTATTAAGAAAAGTAAGATCGTTGATTCATTGTGCATTTCAAAAAATATGAAAGAAACGTATGGGCAGATGACACAAAGTTGCGCCGCGATCGGCTGACACGAAAACGTCACGCTTTAAATCCTTCGATTAATTTAAGACGGCGCAAAGAAAATTGGTTACGAAGAGGCGAGACACGTGCCTTATTGTTGTTGAACATGATGAGTTCTTGACGTTTGCTTATTACAATTGTGAAAGTAAGATATTTAAGCTGGCGTACGTGGCGGCGTTGACACGGACACGCGGCGGCTGCGGCTGCGCGGCGCGGCG
>QDHC01002768.1:227143-248566 GCA_013186455.1 Papilio dardanus tibullus | reverse complement strand
ATGTATTTATACACATAATATCATAACAAAGTTTATACTGTTACATAATACTTCCATTAGTTGTCATTGACCCTTACAAAATGCTTGCGTTAGGGTTTTTGCATAAATATTGTTTGTCGCGCTCATTTTATCGATGCCAAACTTGTGGAAGGATTCCTATAAATGATGTCCTATGATTGTTTTGTCACAAAAAACCGCCGATACAAGTGTAATTTACTTATGCAATTTACCGATTTAGCATCGGTTTGCGTTATTATGCAGTAAACAACGTGACTTCATTATTATGCAAAGTTATTGTGTAATAATTAGTACCAACAAAAACAATGTTTACGTAACATTACAATATACTATTTTTGATATAAATTAGTATAAGGAAATTATAAAAGATTAAGTTATAAAAATGTGTAAAAACGAATAACGCTTAAGTATATTTGTTACGCAGATAACAACATTATAGACTGATACGTCTTATACGTATTATCATTGATGTTAACATCCGTCCACTAGTTTTTGTATTAAATAGTAACAAATCCATCCCCTCGAACTTTCACATTCATAAACATACCTACTAGGGATATACAATATCTTATGCGTGAGTTCTTCAACAATGGCTTTAGAAAGTGCACAGCGTTCATCCTTGCGCCTGCTATTGTACTTATATACATATGTAAAGCGACTTTCGATTAATTTAAGCTCATATAGGTTGTTATTAGCATTGTTATTCGGCTATTGTTTGTGAAAGTATAAAACGATGATTATTGAAAATCATTATGAAGATGTCAGACAGTGATCGAGGTTTAATATGAAAACGTACGCTCGAACGGGCAAATATAATAGCTGTAATGATATGAAGACAATGGCTGCCTGGGTGCAGCTCCACATCCAATGTTGAGGAAAAGACGATCGCGCTTTACCACTTGACTGGCGCTGCCTCGCTCTGCTGCTCTCTTGCCGATGTGCCGCAATCAAAATATCTTTTGTTATTCAAATCGTAAAATATAATGCTTAGACTTTATGGACGTTACACTTCGCTGCCAATGATCTAGTTCCAGCCGCGTGAACTACGCTCTACGAATAGCTAACTGAGAAGTAACTAATTAAACCTTATTATGTATTTAAAGTTTAGTTCAGATGTTAGTTTTCTTAATTGACATTGGATTCTATGGAAATTACGTCAACTCCCTGGATTTTCATCGAAAAGCTTTATGAAGAGCATCTAACGATATATTTTTTAACTTTATTTTAAGTGGTCACATTAAAAACTTAAGTATAGTAGCGACCAAATCGCGGGTTTTAGTGATTCTATGTGGAACAGGTTGTCCAGGTATGGCCTGGCTCAATGGAGGTGTAATGAGCGCTATAGAAGCGAGTCGTCACCTGCAGAACCCGTCGCTATTGTGACGCGCTCAATGACGCCGCGGGGCCGCGGAGCCGCGGGGCGGCGGGGCTGCGGGGCTGCGGGGCAGAGGGGCTGTGGGGCTGCGGGGTCGCGAGCACCACTGAGCTTCATTCACGTCATACACTCAACCAATCTTTAACCATTTTGAAACATTCTTTATCAACTCACTCTACGTTGACATTATGATTAGTGTATAGAATCTTATTTCACTTAATGTGGTAGAAAAATTGCGTCGCACCATAAAATTACCTTCTACATTATATTTGAGCTAGGTTAGGAAATAAAAAATTATTGGTTTTACCAATACCATAGGGGTTTAGTGTCGAACCTGATATCCTTCAATATTTGCCTATAGCTAAGTACTATCGCAATCACCGTAAAAAAGTTCGATATTTTTTACACAATTAGTTAATATGTACATATGTACCTATATAAATTACACAAAAAGCTATTCATATTACGTGCCTACCTTTGTGTTTTATAGGAACTTTAATATTAACATAAGGGTAAGGCCCTTGCATTAAACTTAACATCAAATAATAAGTAATGCATTTGGGTTATATTGAAAAGGGCCGAAAGTACTTCATCCGACTACCAGTTGCATTGAGCCGCGCCGGATATAGTCGTATGACCGGAAACACTTGTTTGAACGCTCCGCAGGTACATTCTCGGTAGTTTAATACAAATACATACGTCTGAGGAGCCCAGCGGGACCCTCCGAACACGTGCAAGCCGCGGCCCCGAACTGATCCCCTCCTCGAGATCCGGATTTTATTGCGTCGTTCCTCACCAATGGAACTCGGAATGATTTTCATTGTGCAATAAATGAACTCGTTGACCCAGGGCACATCACTACTCAGACTTAAATTTGCTATTGTTAAAATTTTAAACGATTTTATCTTGACAGAGCAGTGCTGCATCCGATTTTGTTTCATTTATTTTATTCAAGCGTCATTAGGTAATCTATTCTTAAACACTACGTTTCTATTACTCACTGCTAAGTAGTTTCTCAAAAAAATGGTGTGACTAAAGCCCGACATAGCACTACTAATATTAAACTTAAACTTCTAATATTTTACTTGGTGTTCATAATGTAGTGTAGTCGACGTGCTTTAGAAATGCAGTTTTTATGTGGAAAATCTTATGTGTAGGTAGATACAAAATTTCAGTTAGGTATAAGACAATCTGCTTGTTTACATAGGCTTTAGTTATGAAATAAATAAAATATAAACACAATTAAGTACGACACACTCATGCGATGCGCCTACTAAAGGTCTATTTGTCATTTTACAAATTGAATCGTTCAATTGCCGCAGTGAAGTATCAGATAAGGATTTTAATGTAAAACCTCCTTACGAACATGCCCGCAGTGTTCCAAATAGTTCCCGGCGAGAGGTGCAAAGTCTATTAATCAAACAATAGGCATTCCGTGAAACAGTGTGTCGACGAGATGTGCGATAAGGGTCCGGTAGCCGCCGCACCGCGCCAAGCCGGGCCAAGCCGCTCTACAAACGACTCTCCTCTCGCGCCGCGCACTCTCTCGAACCCCGCGACCATTACCTTTATACTCGAATGCTTCTGAATAATTGAACAAGTTATTTATAAGTTTCCTCTTTAGAAGCGAATCGTGTGCGCGATCGGAGCCGGATGCCGCCACCCTTCGGAGGGCATGCCTTCACAAAGGCATTTAGTCTATTTAAAGACATCCCGGTGGGCGCTGAGCGGCGCGGGAGCCCCGGCCTCGTCGCACGTGCGCGCCGTGTCCTGCGCTCGCCGACCTGTCAATTACTGTCACCCGCACCGCACCTAGCGCTGGCGACTGCCTCGCGACTCGACTTGACTGATAGCTGAACCCGTCGACGTTTCTTCCGAACGATGTCGAAAGTCGCTTTGTACTACATACATTACAAATTGTGTCACAAAGTTACCACTGACTTTGGGTAAATTGAATAGGTAAGTACATAACCTCTGTAATCTGAAAACTCACCTCTACCAGGAGGCTAAGGTTACACATTCTGCGATCGAAATATTCACTACAAGTTAAACATAGTTACACATATTTTAATAATAAGCCTCATTTAATCTAATAAAAAACATGATCTAGTTAGGTTATTTAGGTTCGACACATGATGGGCTCCATTTTCCGCAACTCCACGACTAGCGCGTATTTTGCGTGACTGCACACATATCTTTGAATTTCTTCGCCGATATGTTGTTTGCAGGTTTCATCACGATGTTTTCCTTCACCGTAAGAACGTCGCGTAAATATGTACATATGAAAATCGAAAATCGAAAAACACATTGGTACATGGCAGGATTCAAACTAGGGACCTGCAGTTTACAAGTCAAGAGCTAAACCCCTGAGCCACCGACGCTCTAACAAAAAAAAATCCTCAAAGGAAGACGACTTATCAACAATCATGACAAGAAATATAACCATGAGACGAAAACAATGGTCATCGATTATAATAGCCAGTGATGCGTAAATTATTGCGTTCGCATGAAGCGGGCGCGGGCGCAGCTAATGGCCCGGCTGCTTACACTCCAGAACATGTCCTTCCATCACGCATCACTGCGACAATCCCTCCGCTCCACAACCAGCGATATTTTCAAACAACAATCGATCTATTGGTAATATAATGAGATGCTCCTTTGTATACATTTTATTACATAAATTATTAAGATGTTGATCAAGCGTAATTGTCATTATCATTAAAGAAGTAGGTACTTACAATCAGTAAACAAACCCAATATGTAATACAATAATAATAATTTACTTGCTGCTACTTAGCAAACGTGAGCTTTGTTTCCGGCGTAGTTAAGTAGCGAGCACTCCGTCGTAACCGGGAGGTAATATGAAGCCCCAATCTCGTCGCCGATTTCCGCCTCGACCCCTCACCTGCCCGCCGTTTCCCGAGCTGCCGCACTCCGCAGCGCCGTCTCCTCTCTCGCGCACCACATTCCTGTGACAACCCTCGCAGTCGTCAAGCGGAGCAATGACCTCAATAAGCACGCTCCCCTCATGAATTTCAAAATATCGGAACCACATGTTCCTGACCTTCCTTTATATTTTTCTGAATGTATCGACAAATGGCTTTCGCTTCCTATTTGAATTACTCATACCTTCTGTGTGTGATTTACCTGCTTATTTTTATATTGTAAGATTTTATGCTAATATTTACCGCATGAAATCAATTACAATAAATTAAATAAATACATCCCTTATTCTGATTATTTAATTTGAAGTTTTAGAAAAACATCTACGTCAAAGCGTTGTTCTTATTAATTCACGTCTTGGTCATTTCATGTTACAACATGTTAGAAACACAATAAACAATCGAGACATGCGAGATGAAGTTGATAAACGAAGACTAAGAGCTTCAAACAATAGAAACTGATCTAATTATTTAACCGGCGAAGTAACAATAAGTTATTCGATTCTAAGAATTCGCTGACATCGTTTCCGGCATCGATTACGTAAGTAAATCAATCGAGTTCAAATATCGCACAGGCCATCTCATTTTGTAGTCGAGACACTTGCATAATTGGACCGATTTGCACAGAGCGGCCGCATTAGCCATCGAGTTAGGAGACCAGGCCGTTGCGCAAACTAACAATAATCGATGCTTTGCCGATGAAACAGTGAAATCGATGTTCCGCGGCCGAGTTACCGCATCACTTGTTCTATATTTAATGGTTAGATTGATCCCTTATAATGAGAACTGCCATTAATTCCATTGCAACATTATTTATGTAACTGGGTGCTTCAAGTAACGTAACGACGACACAGTACCACACTAAATAAATTCTTACGAAAACGAAAAAGAAGTACGAGGGAATTAAAAGCCATACTTATGTACTTAATTATGGATTTATTTCCACAATAAGTGAGTCAGAACATGAGATAACAATAAAGACTGATCTTAAAGAGTACCCCGTCACATTGATCGATAATGAGAAAGGTAATTGTGTCAATGATGTACATATGTATATTTGGCTGCGTTCATGGCGCTCCACATGATCCTGAGCGCAGAACGTGGGCGACGTCGCGTTGATTAAATCAAACCGCACAGGTCGGCGCGGTAACGGGCCCGCCGTAATTTCTCGCGGAGTGGCGGCGACCGGTGACCGGCGACCGACAACAGGCACATGCAGAGGCCGGCTATTCGCATGTCATATTCAATCACATCAGTACGCCACTGGCCGCTTGTTCCTAATACGCGATTAGGAGTAATTAGATCAATACCCAGACAAGGTAATTAATTTTCTAAGCAAACAAGTTCAGAATGAAAGGGTAATTATTTTATAGTTGATTTGCTATATCTTGCCTCATCGCGTCTACACGCCTAATGAAATGTAACACGTTATACTGTAAAAATGGCTAATTATCTTAAATCGTGAATTATTAAATGTACATTTTAATAGATGGTAACATAATTTACTAACATGATATAATTTTCACGGTTTGATTATTTCTTATTTTATTTTTTCCGCTTCTCTTTTTCTTTTCTGTATCTTTTTTATGTATTCATCTCCTAATTTCTACAACTTCTACTATCGCTTCCTCATCCACTGCTAGTGCAGGTGTCCATGTAACCCAGGTGACCCGATCGATGGAAAAATGTGTGAATTCGTAGCCTTTGGAATAATTACATGTAAAATACGAAGATCTGTAAACAGGATGTTTCTTAAAACCGCTACTTCATGTAAAGATCGGTTAGCGTGTCGTGATCTGCGCTCGTATCTTCTCGCGAGCAAACGGAACAATTGCAAAACAATTTGCGCAAAATGTATATTAGCTGTGTATTCGGGATGTTGGCGAGGTCGGTACCTGCGGCGGCGGCGGCGGCGGCGGCGGGCGGCCACCCAGCGCGTCTCAGCCAACAAAGGCGCGCCCGTGAACCCATTCACGCGATCCCCCGGCCCGCTCCAATAAGTTAACCGCATTCCCTGGCCGGTAGCGCACCACCGTCCGACAACGAGCCATTTAAATCGGTCCACTCGGACACCGGACCCACTGCTGGATACGTTCACGAACATCCAGCGTAATTTAACACTGCAACTAAAGGACGCCGAGATAACAAAATGAAGCCCTTATAATCGGTACACGCGAGCCGGTATATCTAACATATCCGAGGAATTTATGTGATGGCTGTCCGCGTGGCGACCGTAAAACATGGTGCGGCTAATTCAACAGCCTCTCGACTGCATAATGTAGACCAGTGCGGTTACAGGACTTCCACTATATTTTATGGTACAGTACCTGATGTCTGTACAGGATGTACTTACGTACTTATATTTGTCATAATTAGAAAAGGTAATATATGGGCAAGCGAGTCCCCGGATATTCCGTAACCCGTAACATTCGCTTCTGTCAAGAATTAAGAAGTGTTTCATTGTTTTATTTTGAAAACTTGGCAACATAATCCGACCAATAAATGATTTTCTATGTATTTAATGAACAATAAATGTTTTAAACAAGCGGATATCCGTTTAGTCCATTGAAGCCTTTTCGATCTTGGAACAAGTTAAAGGCTAAGGTAGAATTATGAATCAACAATAATATACAACACAGTTGTAGATTTATGATAGGTATTTGGAATAAATTGAAGCAGCATGGCGCTTTGTCTGAAATAAACTAGACAAAGATAATTTCTGTTGTCTTTGGATAACCGGTACTGTGAGTCAGACGTGATTGTTTAATTCAGTTCCACCGAACGTGTCGCGGCCGAGCTTGCCGCGCTTGCCGCGCTTGCCGCGCTTGCCGCGTGCGCACTCACAAGTCATTCCCATTCTAGTTCCTTCAACGAAATAACTTATTTGCATTTGGACTTATCAACAAATAATTGAAAGACGATACTTACTATGCAATTAAAGTTATTAATCTTAAGGCTGGCGTTACAAGTATAAGAACACCGAATGCTTATCCTGGGCTAAATGTAATCTTATTCTATTTTTTATTTTAAACCCTCAAAACCAATTTATTTAAGACGGATATAAAAACAGTTGAACAAGATTTAAAATGTTTTCAAATGAAGACTTTATTAATGTTCTCACGCACAAGGTCTGCGTCCCATTCTACGCTTAACCCAACTCGGGCTATATAATTGAAAAGCAGCGCATTCAAAAGAGGCGAGTGCGCGTCACCTAAACTAGTAGATAATCGCGGGGCATGTACCTGTTGCGTTGCGCGCTCCTTTCATGGAATATTCTTCTTGTTATAGAGAGCACACGACACAATGCGGGTTTATCTGGACGCATTATGAGGAGCATCTCCGCTCCCAGATGGCGCGATAGTGGCCGTCGCGTCGCCGACGAACAAAGTGTACGGCTGTGATAGACCGAGGCGCGCCGCGTGACGGGGCGAGGCGCGGCTGAGGTGCGGGCGGCCGCGTAAGGTGATCTCGAACTCAAACCAACCTGACCTTTGTGCCCGCAACCGACCGCTGTCGATCCTCTTTGTCTCGATCCCCGCTTGTCACCGCTCCACTACGAACTTTGTTGTCTTTCTCCAAAAGAAAGTAGGTAAAGATATCGACGAAGCCATTGTTCCCTTTTCGAGTTAATTCAATATAATGCTGCTGTCTATCGAACGCCATTTTTATTTAGCATTAGAATGGGCCTCATTGTACTCGTCGTGAACGCTTCAAGTCGAGCAGGTGTGGCTTCAGTGCTTTCATCTTTGTAGGTTACGGTGCTTTTTGTTACCATCACTACTTATTTTCAACGAAGTTAACCATGTTTGTTAAGTTAAAGTCAGCCTTTTAATTTATAATTGGTGAGAGAGAACTACTATTAAGTGTGTAAGGTCATGTTTAGACAGAGTAAGTACGTAAAGTACTAATTAAAAGCTCTACTCCAGTCTCGTTTGTAACGTCAAGACTAATTTACGACGTGCAAACTTTCTTGTCACCGCGATAATCGTATACAAAGTCTAGTTTTTTTTTTATTACATATAACTTTAAAAGTAGGTATCTACTTAGACTGTTCTGTGCAGTTAATAAAGTAATTTTCTATTTCTAACAAGTAAAGTAAGTACATAATAATATGTATATGTAAAACTTTCTCATAAACTTTTCCATTGCAGAGATTAACTCACGGTTTGTACCTTACACAGAATTCAATTTGTGTTCAAGATCTCCACTTATGATATAATTGTTTAAATTATCAAGACATTCATCGCGTCGAGGAATATCGCACCTAATAACAACAAACTTGTAAATCAAGAAAGTACTACTTATTAACACATCAATAGGATAGAAAGCGTTTCGTTGGCGCGATTGTAAGGGAGTTAGTGTGTTACTGTGAACAATAAAAACTATAAAATTCCTCGCTAGATTATCATACATTTGGTCACCCGTTTCAAATGAGCGATGAAGAGCGGAGATGTGTCATCGAAAATCACTAAAG
Organism: Papilio dardanus tibullus; assembly: GCA_013186455.1. NCBI lineage: Eukaryota > Metazoa > Arthropoda > Insecta > Lepidoptera > Papilionidae > Papilio > Papilio dardanus. The sequence goes on along the minus strand of QDHC01002768.1, from coordinate 239,757 downwards.
CGAGCGACATGTTTGTCAAATGTAAGACTTTGTGAGGCCGTGAGATCGGCGCAGCGAGCCGTGGACGCGCATCCCAATAAAGGCTTATTAACTTCATTCATATGCTTATGAGGTAAGGCTTTACAATCTAAGAGCACATCAATGCATCCTATATCTATATTCGTATATTATTGTTGTTATTGTATATTGCGTGAATATATACTCATTTCATTTGACATCACCAATGTTAATGTGATAATGTAAGACAAATATGAATATTATTTGATATCAAAATGGTTCACACTTTCGAACAAGTACATGTATCTCAAATATACAATACAGATCTGTGCACTTCAGATAACTTTAATATTGAGCACAAATAAACATGTTACTCATTGTTCCCCTACGAGTCACAAAACAGATAACTAACCTACTGCATAAGAAAGAAACTGAGTGAAAGTTATACAAAACTTAAAACCTCCTTAATATTATCCTTTTAATTACTGGCCACGCCAACGCTATTAAGTTAAAACTATGACGATAATATATTAAAAGCAGGTAATAATGGTATGGTAGTGGGCAACACAGATGACGCTTTTGGCCACCGGCCACCGAGACAGGTCGGGCAGACAGATGGACCGATTTCGGACGGTGTCACCTAGTTCATCCTTCCCGTTAACGATTAATAACGGAGCTAGGGAGGCGGTCAGCTGGTGAACTTTTTGTAGCGGTTGTGCGATCTGTTGGCCGGCAGCTTGAATACCTCACAAACGCCCATATGTCACTTAGCTAACCTTCACATCTCTCCACAAAATGTACGGAATAATTGACAATATGAATTACTTATATTACCAAAACGTGGACGAACTAACTACAATACAAATACTTAATGTCCAGTTGAGTACCTCAGTGCTATCGTTTTACTTCTAAGAATGATTAAATATGGGTGTAATTTATACCTATACTTACTTTTACTTTCTTAAAAAGATTCGTTTAAGAAATCTCGAATACAACGGTAACTGATACGGCAACTTTTCCTCGTTGATTGTGATTGAGTGCTCTGCAAATATTTACATAAAACATTGTAATATAAAATTCCAAGATATTAAATAAATTATTATACTGCTGAAGGTCATCGCAGCGATAACTAATGTAATCGATGATATAAATCTTTGCTTAGGTTCTCAAAGAATTCACCACGTTATGTAACTTGATATGTTCGGCTTATATTTACATCCTTTATCGAATTCAAAAAGCTAACAGTTCTAGGTAGGAAAGATATGTTTGCAGACACATATCATGATCTAAACAAGTGTTATTCGAATGAAGAACGCAGATGATGCGCGAAAAATACATTACTTACTACCAATATTACATACAAACCTTACTCGTACATAACATTTACACATTAAATACAGACAAGAATAAAAACAGAAAAAGATAATGTAAAGGAAGGAATTCGAAAAAGTGTAAAATAAAGTGTATTGAATGAATGGTAGCGCGGAGAGAGGTAGGTGCCGGTACCTGCGCGCGCGCAGACGACGACGCGCAAGGTATTACACGAATGTGTAATCAGAGAGTTTATTGATCGCGCTAAGATTAACTCCAGCTCGCATTGTCTGACTTGGCACGTCTTAAATTTTCCCTTTTTGTGCCAATAACTTAAGGAATTCACGAATTAATTTTTTTCTCCGACTTTATGAATGTCGCCGTTTATCACATTGGTGCAAGAATTATTCCTTCGTATGTTGCGCATACGTAACCCTTTTTCAGTTTTAAATTGTCGATTTGTACGACTATCTCTCGTGGTCGTGCCCCAAAACATAGAATATATTTATATACACACTTCAGTAATAATTATACTAATATTATTTAAAAAATAAAGAACTAATAAACTTCCCAATCTTGGGGAACACTAGCATAGATTAATTCAATCGTGTGACTGTGTTCTCTTTATCATATTATCAATAGTTTACAATATCATTACACCATTATAATAATAATATGTGAATTCGATAATTGCATCAAGGACCCACATATTCACACGCTGCAGCCTGCAGCTGAGGGTGGCTCCCATGACTTTTTAAACAAATTATTGAAATGATGCGCAAGCGCATCGCACACGCGCGCGCCACGCGGCGGAAGCGCCCGCCGCCCGCCGCCGCCACGCTCCTGACCTTCGCGAATGTTTGTGTATCTCCCGCTCAATATGCCACATAAATAAACTCGACATCACTATCGCCTCACTTCCGGCCTCGGGACGTTTTGCTATTTACTAGGCTATCGTATTCAATGTACATAAAATCACAATCAACTGATGTTATGTATGAATGAAAAACATTTTAAGTAACGGATTAGAACCACTTTGAATTAGAAATTGAAGCGTGTGCAAAAAAAGTCTTTTACATGGTTCTCGAGTGGTAACTAATCAATTTATTAAAGTTAGTCGCGTAAATGCTAAAGTAATCTTTATGTTGTTATAAATACTTTCATCTTCTATCTTTCTTAAACTTTATTACTGTGGGTTAGTATTTGGGCAAATATTTTAAAACCCACGTCAAAGCACACCTGTTGTATGACAATTGGGCATTTGAAGCTTTTCTCGGCGTCCCACAAGCGTCGCGCTGCGCCACGCAACGCCGCTCGCCTTTGCATCGTATTTTTATTGAGGCGCGGTCTATTAAGATAGCCATGCATGTAACGATACAAATCGCATCACGATCTCTTGCTTAGACTTTGTAACTAAACCGACGGCTTTTTAAAGAATTGTAACAAGGTAAAATATTCAATCTTCATGTTTAACTTAGAAACTTTATGATTACATTCATTGAATCTTGAAGAACATTTACGATTACTTTTATACAGTGGCATTGGATGCTGTTAGACCGTAGTTTACTATAACTTTCTTCTTCCTTTCTCATTACATCAATACAAGATTCTTCACGTCGATATCTTAGCATCGAGGAAGCTAAATAAAACTAACACTGACCGCGTGCTATCTCGGATAATAAAATGACATCCGCTATTAAATATTAACCGAGTTACAATATTTTTCGAGCTTAACACCTATCACGTATTTGCATAGGCAGTGTTGACAAGGCCAGCCGGCTAGATAACGGGGGCAGGTTGAGGCTTATCTCGGTGAGGATGTTCGCGTCGCGCGGACGTGCGCTATCGGCCCCGCGGTCCGTGCAGTCGGCACCACCGCGCCGCCGCGCCACCGCGCCATCTCGCCCCTATCTCAGCACATCATCGCGATATCGGTCACCGCGTGATTGCAGCGCTCGCGACAGATAATGCAACCTAGTCGCCTTTGTACCGCATTATCATTGTATTCATTACAGCAGTTTTTCAATTTCACTTCTGTCCCTTTGAACACGTATCATCTATCATCATTCACAATTATTGGCTTCACTTGTACTAGTACTTGTAATGTTATGTTTTTCTAGCGCATAGATAGCAGAGATTTTAAAGATTTTGACACAATCGCGTTTTACATGTGATTTGGTCATTTAGGAAGAGGGAGCACACGAATATAACACTTTAATCCAAAGCAAACTGCAGACTTTAGGTTATGTTGTAAATATTTACGTAAGAAGATGGGTTTTAAATAAATATACCATGTGCTCACATTTTGGTATAAAATTTTGCTTAAGTTTTTTTTTATTTTGCACGTTTCAAAAAACGTGCCGACTTCATTTGGCGAGAGCAGAGTACAAGTAATTTTTGAATCAGCAAAACCCGGCGCCGCAGATTAAGCAATTAGTTAATTTTTATTGCACAATTCTGTACATTTGGGAGAGGCGGTTGACACGTGACTTTGAGTCTGTAGTTCTTTGACCTCTGAAATCACACATATTTTTTAATTAATAGACATAATGCTGAACGAGATCTATGTCACTGTACCTTTACAGATGCGTGGTCACGTTTCCAGTGCTATGGAGAGCAAGCACTGACTAAACATATTATGTTTATAACACATGCAATGTCAACAAATACTTTAGTAAAAACAAGTCCGGTTAAGACTAATCAAAATCTTCTGCTCTTGTTTTAGATCATATAACTCACCATCTAAGAAATATTTTATTGATATCCATACTGGTATCAAAGTCGGTTGTTAAATGTTTGATCAAAGGACAATGGAATGGTTAGAATAAGTGTATGTGTGATTGATAAATGAGCTGACTCAATGATAATCATCAATGATCATAAATGTTAAGATTAGGGCAAGAGGAAACTTTTGACATTCGTAACTTGATGTGTGATACAAAAAAATCTTTATTATTTTGCCAGCATGTTGTTTTCAGACTGTAAAATAAAATGTAAAGATTGCACTAACAAACTCTTTTTAACTCGCATCTCACAATACAATTGTTCATTCTTAACTCTCGAACAATAACCTGTTGGAGAGCGTTGTCAGTTTTTTTCCTCCAATATCTTCCTTCGTTCGTATTCAAAAAGCCTAATGGAATTTCGCATTACGCAATTCGTGGTATTGTAGGGCGCGGAATGTGGATAAAATCAACTGCGCACTAAATCACACATACCCGCCGCCGCTCACTGCGGTATAAAGGGAATGTTTACGTTTTGTATTTTCGTGAAGGGACAAAGCGTCCCCATCGCATTTTATTTTCGTAACAAATTAGACGACGTTTGATGTTCTGTGGTGCATACGTGCTCACTTTCACTTGCGCACGCACGTTTGCGCGGCGCAGGTAGAGTCGGGATGTGCACATAAATCGGTCGGCGTATCCACTGCCGATGTCGAGTGTCGACACCCACGAGCAGCGCAGTACACCGCCGAGCGCGCCCTCTTAGCATATCTGAATCTGCGCACACGCGACGGCCGGCGGCGGCGGCGACGGCGGCGCACCACCGCTTCCCGATATGGACAAAAATTGAAACACGGAAAGTACATCTGAGTAGGTCCCGGCCTACACATAACGTTTCGTGCTTTCTTTATGTTCATCCTTTGTATGGGAAATAAAATAAGATCTTGATGGCAATTTAAATTCCTTTCGCGTCCGTTCTTAACAATTGGATAAGCGAATCGACTTTAATTTAACTGTTTATTTTTACGATAAATTCGAGAAAAAAGCCTTTGTAAGCAGATTTATATCGCACGTCGTAAACAAAAAAGTGTATAAGGATCTTGTGAAGGTAAAAATGTTCTTATGTTATAGAACAAGAGAACTTTTGTATTGAACGTCTTTGTAAAAGTCAGCTGGGATGCGGTAAGCAAACTTTACTTTTGCAATTGTATCTAAAGGTGGGATGCTCAACTTAGACACGGTCATCGCATTGGTATACACTCATTTTTTAACGAAATAACGAACTTTTTTACTAAAACACGAAACTATAATAAAAACAGATAATCAGTAAATAAAACATCGCTATTTCAAAGTTTGTGCATTTCATAGATAAATATCATATTTCGCGGTTAACTGATCTTCACAAGTAAGGAGATGCTTACCTACTAGGTAATGTACAATTTGTGATTTTTGCGCATCTCCTACCTGCAGAGGTATCACGTAATCCCACGGTGTCGGCGCCTTAACAGGTGTGCACCTGAGAGTGAACGAGTTTTTTCACCCAGCCGAGCCGCGAGCAGCGAGCGCCGAGCAACGACGTACAATCGAACAACATGCCCGCTTCTATTGACGAACGATGCTCGGATCATTCATCCTTGGACAAGGAATGCTTTTATGTTTGTTGATGAAACTCGGCCCTGTTTTTTTTTTCTTCTTCGAATATTTAAGTCGTCAATAAAAAGCAAACATAGTTAACATAATATATTAAGTATGGCATTAACATGCAGTACCAATAGATATAGTATAAATGATTAACATCGATCACTAGATGTTCGATCAAGATTTTGTTTGTTCGGTGCACATACTGTACTATAGTGTTAATTTATGGTATCTCTTCTAATCCAGGAAACCCTGAACCTATATTAGATCCCTTTGTTACGAAACAATAGAAAAGCATATAAGATAAATAAGTAATAAAAGGACACTATATCTACAAAAACTACTAATTGTTATGATTTGAGAAATTTTCATCGAGTCACAAAGATGTGGTATTAGATGTATAAAATGTGTATAAAATAATCTTTCCGTTCACATAGTAACACGGTAGCTTGGTACATTGACATTTGTAACAGAAACGTGAACCTGTTTATCCAATGTTTTTTGTCTTGAAGTTATTATATCATGCATTATATTTAAGTGGAGTCAGCACGCGGCACACGTGACCGCTCGCTCACTGCACATCTGAACTGACGCAGTCACGTGTTGAAACAATTGGTACACTTTTAATCTGGACCAATGAACTTACGATCTAATGGATTTTTACAAAACTCATCAATATCACTTTTAATACAAATTATCAAGATTTACTAAAATTACGCTTAAACCATCAGATTCGTTTGCTTTGATATTTTTGAGGTTATTGAATCATCACGACAAAGTTGCGTTAACCTTGAACGTTTTCGACAAGATATGGGTTGGTTATATTTATTCCCAGGTATTTACATTGACACAAGGATCTGCGTTATATCATAAACAAACAAACCGACAAGTCGTACTATTAGCTTTATACCATTTTATCGATAAATTTGTTTTTGATTTACACTATCCGTAGAGATAAACCTATCCGTAACCTTGATCTGTAACGAATACATATTGAAAACGTAAGTAAAAACGCCTTTACTCGATACCACCGATTTGTGTGAAACATTTTGGGTGACCGATTACTTTCCCACAGAACTTTTATTCGTAAAACGACCAGGTGCTCGGGTAATAAGCCGTTTTTACGTAACTTTGTACCTGAATTTCTTCATATTTGTTATTATAAGAATAGAATACAATTAGATATGGGAATAAAAATCCCACCTCTTCTACGACTATAACTATCAGACTTGCGTTGACTAGACAAACTCATGTGTTCGTTGCTAGTACCTAACAGTTAAGTGTCACAATGTATGTTGCCACATAATATTTTGGTAGCGACATCGTGACCCAGCGCCTGAAGCATTGTTACAATATCACTTATGGGTTATCAGACAGTCGCTCTGCTCCGGTGCTGCAATCTCACACAGTACTTAATTACTAAATATTTAAAAGTCCTTTTTGAGTTCAGCTTTCAATCATGTTGCACGTTTTACTAAAGATGGATACTTTTTTATTTAAGTAATGGTTATTTTTATGATCGTTTGGCTTATAAATAAAACAATAATTATAAGTTTAAAATATTTATTACTTGATTACGAATAATAAATCATTTTGGTAGATAATGGGAAAGGAGAAATAAGTTAAAATTAGAGATCATCTAGTGCAAATATTGTGTATGAAAGAGCTTACAATTATTAAGTAAGCAAGTGTAGGTTGAGTGCGAGTCGCTCATTATGGTGCCGTGCGGTGTGGCGCGGAGCCGGCCGGCGCTCGGCGCTCTATCGACGCCCGATCGCATCGTGTTAATTACTTTCATTAGACGCAATTGTCCTGTTCAATCACACTGATCAGTCAGTTTGCCGCCGGTCAATATTTCCAATACTCTGAGCCGACATTCTAAAACATATAGTATATTAGTACACTTAAATCGTTCCAATTAAGAGTAGTTTTCCATCTAAATTAAATAAAACACATAAAAAAATATGTACAGAATAATGATTTTAATTTGTATTTTGGACTTCTCAATTGAATAATACTTAATTTTGAAAAAAAAGATTTTCCTGCAAAAATTTGGTAGCATTTGCAATAGTCGTTTCATTTCCTACTACGATATTTCTCACACTTTTAAATGGGCAACAATCAGATATTGATGGATCATAAAATCACAACGTATTGAATATCGGTTTCATTTATATATGGTATCAATCGACAAACGCAGCATCAATTAAAACTTGCCACTAACTTGATATTTGAGGAAAAAAAAGTTAGGTGAAAAAAATGGCAACATGGTAAAAAAACTTCTCGAATACAAACAAGCGATCACGTCAAGAATAGTGGAGAATATTATTTTCTGAATATTGATATTGCAAACCTAAAAGCTGATTAACAAATATCTCTGAACAAAATATCCACAACATAATTATGAAGTACGAAGTATTAAAAAGAGCAAAACTTATAATGAGTAGTCTTCTTTTTAAAGATATAACATAATAAAAATTCAAAAATAAGATGATTGCGTTATAAAATTTATGAACTAGAATAAAATTGGTCATAATATAAAGTGTAGTAATTAAACGGCGCTGATGGAACGGAACGAAGGCGAGGAGTGGCGCAGGTAGACCATAAAGTACGTATCGCCAGTGGTCATTAACATATCATTTGGCTGCGCGGGCGCAGGCGCAGAGTACTAATCGAATGGCCGCGAGCCGCGAGCCGCTCGGCACGTGCGCCTGCGCCGCGCCGCTTCTTACCTCACCCGCCTACACGAACCCCATTTAATTATAAGGCTATAGTTCAATGATAACAATACCTTTTGATTTAGAAAAACATTGATTTAAACTTTGTTTATTGGATTTGGAGTGGAAACTGGGCGTTGGTATTTATTTGCGTTTATGAGGCGTCCATTTAAATTTTGTTTTTGTCGATTGAATGTTTATAATAAAAAAGTGAAACTGCTAACTAAAAAAAAAATATATTTGAACCGTGATTAAGGTAGATTAATTATTTACTTGTTATAAGAATTAATAAGCAAATATCACAGCAATATAATGCCGTAATGTATTCATATTTCATTGTTATAACATTTATATGTCGCGTGAGAATATACGTAATTCTATTCTTGGTTATTTCATAAGGAATACGTAGTGAGTCGGGACAGATGGCGCGGGCGGACCGTTATATCAAAAACAATACCGGCTAATAGTGTCCAGACATGGTCAGGTACAAATCTGGTACGCACAACATATTTGTTCACTGATGGAATACATTGCTTCAATGCTTTTCTAATGATATTGCTCACTGCTTATTGACAACTATTTCTGTTAGGGATCTAATCTAATATTATAGACGTACCAAAACTTTTGATGCATCTAAACTAGTACTACATCTTTATTAGAAAGTATTACATTTAAATCTATACTAATATTATAAAGAGGAAATCTTTGTATTTTTGTATGTATTAAAATAACTCAAGAACTAATGGGCCGATTTTAAAAATTCATCATTAGAGAGCTACATTATCCCCGAGTAACATAGGCTATATATTTTAATTCCACGCGGACGAAGTCGCGAACAACAGTTAGTATTACATATCAAATGTGAAGACACCTCAATATCGTAAATAAGAACGTATGTATTTGTCCTTCTGATGTTACCTTCTACATCGAGTAATCAAATATTAAATCTCTACTACATTGATTAAAAGTTCAAGGTTAACTATACAGTTTCCACTGCGAAACCGTTAACAATTCACTGTTGCTATGTCTCTATATAAGGTAAAACTTCGCTCGTGCTATTGTATGATTCCCTTCGTCATCTATATCTATCTATTAACTTGAATCATTGCCAGTATAATTCTAATTATCTATTAATAACTTCTTAGTTAAGTGTATTCTAATAATTAATAATGGCTCTCATCCAATACTTCTGGCATTGAAAATAAATACTTACCTTTAATGTAAGAGCTTACAATACAAGACGCTCTTCGGCCTGTTCATTCTGAATTTCGTCACAATCTAATAAATAGTTTAGAAAACCATCGCATCTCGGGATCAAGGACAATAATTAAAAATCATCTCATTCATTTGTTTAATTATAAAAGACAAGGAGATAAGAAAATAACGAAACCACTGTGTACAACTATAGCTGTTGCTCGCGATTTTGTTCGCGCGCAATTAAAATATATAGCCAATATAGCCTATGTTGCTAACAATAGTTTTTGAGTTATTTTAATACATACATAAATGCAAGTATTCCTCTTACGTTAGTATAAATAATAAGATGAGAAAGAAATTAAAGTCGAAAGGCAACAGGTAAAAATGTTTGTAATGCTAGTTTAGGTTAGTTAGTTGCATTCATTACGTCTAACACAAAAGTATGATTCATACTTGATAATTTTTGTTGTCAGGAATGTAAAACAACGTATTACAATTAGGTCAAAGATTACTATCGGCTTGTTTGGTATACGGACCACGAAATACATCATGGACACGGGCACGCAGAAATATAACTTTAAAATACTTAATAACTTAGTTTTTAAGTATCTACAAGAATTTATGGCATAGTGATAATTTTTGGAACAAAAAAGTCATGATTTCATGTTATTTTAACCAATAAAATGTGATATCGTTTTATTTCAATGATAAGTTAATTTAAAATGAAAATAACATGTTTGTCATTAACAGGGGCTCGGGAGCCCATAGTTAAGGTTCAATAATTTCAACACTGTGTCCAACGCTCCAGTGGCGCAATTGGTTAGCGCACGGTACTTATAAGTCAGTGTTCGTGAGCGATGCCGGGGTTGTGAGTTCGAGCCTCACCTGGAGCATATCTTTTTGTACAATTAAGTTTTACCCACAGCGATAAATATTTTTCAATAAGTTATATCCTTAGTCCTCTTATTTAACTCTGTTTTACCTTAATATTTTAGTTCGTTCGTGTTAAAAACATTGACTTAATACATTTTTAAATTAATTAAATTAAGGATCAAATGCTTGGATTAATTTCACAGTTTTGTAAAAAATGATTATTTTTTTTTAAATTTAAATAAAAATCTATTTAGAAACAAAAACAGCTTAAAACAACTCCGCCGGAGTCTTACAAATATGAAAAGAATGCTTATTGTTTTCGACATAAAAGTGATATATTGTATCGGACAGAATGCTTTCCAAGTGTCACCCGGGCTGACCAATGATCGCCTCGCTTGCTGTGGCCCGCTGACCGCTGGAGAATACTGTCACTTTAAATTATTTGCATAAGAAGGGAACAAGTGATAAGTCGCCGAGCCGCATTCATATCCTTACACCTAAATTGTGGTTTTGCTGCTCCATTCTGACACATTCTTCACATGCCTTTAACGTGTTATGTTGGTTATTTTGTTACGGGTATAATTTAATGGATCATCACTTAAATATCTAGCAAATAAAATCGGAACAAAATGCGGTTCGGGTAATAAAATACTTTTATCGTTTATCATTGACTCATTCTGTGTTCTACGGTTCAAAATGTACAGCAAAAAGAAAACATCACATTCTAAAGAATGCTTGCTTGTTAAGAATGCTTGTACAAATTCTTTACGTGATTGAGTTTTTTCATAAGATAGTTGTAGGAATAGAGACGACCCGAGCCGACACGCCGACCCCGAGTCGTGAGGAATGTAAATCGATGAGCGTGCGGGAACAACCCCTTCACACAATCATCCCCTATCACGAACGTGGAACTATTCGAATCTTAACTGTTTGAATACTTGCGGAGTATTTTTTAATGTTCAATAATGTCTTTTTTAAAATTCACATATGTACTCACATGTAAAATGCCTCGTGGTTATAAATAAAACTAGTTTTTTTATTATCATCATAGTGCATGTGTATCAAATATTGTACAAAAATGATAGAGGACTGAAAGCAAACAGAACAAAGATAGAAAGGCAATAAAGATAAAGTGTTGGCCGGGATATCGGGACATCAGCTGTGTTGTTGACCACGAACATAGCACCGCACCGCCTGGCAAATATCGAAACACACCAATAAAATTTGATATATGCACACAGACAAAACATGTAGGTAGATATTGTTTTATTTTCATATTTTCAGTAGGCAATTTATTTCTAAGATTTTTAACTGTACTCATTTTAGCCAGGCTACAGATTTATTGCTGAAACTAAGTAGCAGACACTGATCTTGTAAATATTTAAGGGAATAAGCTCAATGATAAGATATTATTGCTAATATTGTAATAGCTAATAGACCGGGATCCTGGAAGCGGCAGACCTCAGTTAAATTTAAATGATTTATTGATATACGATTAGATAGGACTCGTATATATAAGGTCTTAGCGCCAAAGTATATCTTATATATGTTGAGGGTAAGTTAAAAATGAGAATAAATCAGTTCGTTGCCACCTGCCGTGTTTTATTGACGTTTCAGTATATACTATAAGCGATTGGGCATTAGTTATCCTGTCCGGTTGGGCAGTTTCGCGCAATCACGCGCTAAAGTTGCAGTAAATATTACTGAAGTTAACTTACATTCACAAAGCTGATTTTCACATATGACGCTCAAGGGACTATGACAATACTCCCTGCAAGCTTTGGATGGAGCGAACGGCCTTCCAGACACTTTATTATTTCGCGCGGCTAAGGATTCTTAGGTGTATTTAGTGGACTATATTTATTTTTAAACGCCTGATTTTCATATACAATGATCAGGAGACTATGGTAATACCGCCTGCAAGAAAAAAGTCATTTTGGATGAAGCAAACGGCCTCCCAGACACGTCAGCACTCAGGAGCCGCGCGGATTATTATAAGTGGCTTTCTCTTTTCAGGGGTTATTATCATAGTCTCCAGAGCATTATATGTGAAAATCAAGAGGTTAAAAATAAGTTAAGTTGACTTTAAGCTTTAGCGCTATAAGCGCTATCAATAAATCATTTGAATTTAACTAAGGTCTGCCGCTTCCAGGATCCT
>QDHC01002768.1:214001-226807 GCA_013186455.1 Papilio dardanus tibullus | reverse complement strand
GGCCGGCACCCGAATTGTACTCGAATACACCATTATTCCATAACGAATGAACTTAAATCACCATAATATTATTAATCGCCTCAAAAACTTCGCAAACCGGTGACATATTTATATGACAACTTATTTGAATACTAAGTATTGTAGCCACTTTGTTTCGTAATAAATACGAGTAATACTTGTCCAATAGTTGTCAATGATGAAGGTTGGCCGTTAACAAAACATCTCTACGGAAGTCTAAAAGTAGTCTTCTGAACTTTATTAAACAAGTGTATTACAAACACATAAACATTACGGTACTTTAATAATGGTAAATTCTGATATCGAATGAGACAATCCGTGCGTTCCGAAGGACAATTTATAATTGACAAACATTTTTCTACAACTGTTATTTCATTAGCAAACGTGAATTGATTAGTTGCAATCTAAAAATCGTTAATTAAATTTTTAAAGAGTTGCATTAAGTTCACAGCGTGTGTTAACCTTACTTACCACTAGCAACCGAATCACCGGCGGCCGCGGCGGAGGGGCGCTGTTTCATTAACACTGCGTCACTGTTCATTGTTGTAACGGATAATAAAAGTATCGACACACAAATTAAAACGTTGCAAATTAATACAATATTCTAAATATATTTAACTTTTGCTATTTACTCGTAAATTCAGAGATCACGGATTTCATCCAGTAAAGAGCAAACTTTAAGTCTATTAATTCATTCATTAATAAGGTTGTCAAGTATCAAATGTTATCAATTAAACTGTGATAAACATAATTATTTATTATACATAAAAGGCAGAAGTAGATTGACTAATAATTGCTAATTTAAATCATTAGATACGAAGTAGTTGGAAGTAATTAATAGTAAGGCACAGGTGTTGTGTTTGCAACAAGTTTGTACAATTCCTATTATGTATCCGTGCCACTCAGGTTGGCTGCGCGAGCGCAGTAACGACCACTGTTAGTCAGATCCTTGATTGACTCGAGCAATTTGCCTAATATCGCAATATCGCTGCTACACTGTTGTCATTGTTTTACCTACAATCTGAATCTATTAATAGACTAATGTTACGAGATAAGTTTATACTGATAATAGAAATACGATATTCAAACTAATCATTCAGTTAAAAACTACAGTTCGTATTAATATTATTACAGTAATAGTTCTTGGTTGATTTAGTTTATAAAAGCAATCTGTTAGGCTGCGTCTAAAATCAGCCATAGATAAATATTTACATGACAATTAGATAGCAAATCAATCAAGTAAGACCCCTCGCTTCTCAGTAGATGTGTAACAATGTGATCGACAATGCAGAAGCAAGGAACAAGAGCGAGCCCTGGCCCGGCCAGCGACGCGTAATACGATATTTATTGATTTCTGTCGGAGCGTCGCGTAATGAATGTGAGGCACATTTCATTATTTCTCACGATAGCTTTGGGAACGAGATTTTTTTCCCGTTTCATTTCTCCCGCCAAACAATAGATCACCGAACGCGGATGAAGGGTCGGGAAGTTGGAAGTGCCGAGTGCCCACCGCGCTTGCCTTAACACCACTCCAGTGGGAATGCTGCTCATTGGCCTGTTTAACAGATATTTTGTTTTTTGATAATGTGTATAAATAATGAATAGATAATAAAATAACTTAATTAATTCTTACTTTAATAAATCATTTTATTTTCTTTTTTGAAACAAGTAATTAAACAGACAGAAATTATTAGTATAATTTTATTACTTAGAATATTAAGTAAGCATTTAAATCCGTTAACAAGTTATTAAAAGGCTTTTTGTCGCTTTAAAATGTTAAGTTGATCAAAATATTACACATTCAAGGGCCAACCTGGTGCAGCGTACTATACCGTGGGTACTCCCATGCGCCGGCTCCCACTGTGCGCAACTTGTTGCCGTGAACTAGTTCCACCGCCACGTAACCTGCGCCTGCGCCGAACACTTCCTCATTTAATTATTCATATTGTAATGTATTTATTGCTGTGGGATCGTATGCAAAATATCTTCATTGAATATTGTAATGTTGATTATCACTGGAACATTGTCATTGAAATTATTTCCGTTGCAATATTTTAAAAAATGTGCAAATTATATTTCTTGCTACATTTTTTGTAGATGTCTTTTAAGACACGCATGAGTATAAGGTACTCATGCGTGACTTAAAAGGGTTCAATTTAACTAAAAAAAAATATTAAAAGCAGGGATATACTTTTTGTGATTTTAAATATACCCAAAAAAACATTCATTTAGTATTTTTGCAAAATGTATGGAACTGACAATGACGTTCAATATCTCACACGTGACAAGCACATGACTTATCGAATGTCATTGTAAGTTTCGTACATTTTTGTCGATTACATCAGAGATATCGCCAATCGAAAGAAACTTTGGATAACTCCACAGAGTGATACGTCTTGTTAATTTTACGTGACCATGTCTCTGGGCCGAGCGCGGACTGCCAGTCAGACACTCACAGTCTGTACACACACTGTAATTACTGTCCCGATACGACTGCGTAATAAAAAGCCGACGGAAGCTGCCTCTACCTGTCTCGTGAGAGTTTTAAACGGATGTTGCAAAAAGTGCCACACATTTTTTACACAACAAAGATTTGTTCCGAAAGAAAGTCGAGCTTAAGGACTTAACGCGTTCAATTGGCTTTTTTATGTCCACATGTGTTTATTTCTATTTATACTTCTATCATTTCTATTTCTCAGGACTATATTTACGTTACTTATTTAATACGTTTTTTTATTGTACTGTATTTTATATTTTTACTAATCATAAAATTTTGATGTAGTGTCGTGACTTACGGTTTTTTCCTTATTTGATACATAGAAAAATCAATTAATCATTTACCTATGTAAATTAATCAACTTCTCAAAGGTAAGAACAATATATCGTAAAAATTTAGCAAGGTTTGAGGTTTATTTAAATTAAAATAAAACACGGACCCAATTTATTCTTTTCAGTTGTTTTTTGTCCGCGCTCCGTATCCGTGTGAAACGTTATCCCTTCACCTGTTACCAGTTAGACGCAAAAAGCTCTCGCGACAAAAACCGCAACAAGAAAGACGCGCTTAAATGTTTATCGTAAGAATAATTGATTTTCGTACATCGAAAAACGATGTGGGCGGATTACTTACTATGATTAAATGAACTATTGTACATCCCGAAGAAGTAAAGATCACAACATGAACACTGGAAATATTAACAAGTTTGCATTGTACTTATAGCAGATAAGCCATAGTAAGTCCCTTGATATTGTTATCTGTATCATAATAAGACATTAACGATATAAATACAATCTATCATTTGAAATTAATATGATCAATGATCGCGAGGGCGCGGCGGCGGCGGCGAGATATCTGCATAGCTGGACGGAACGGCGGTTAATCAGGTGGCCCGTTATTTTACATTGTGCTCGGCGTGAGTTCGAACCCGACCGAACAGGTTGCCCCAATGACAAAGGAGCAGATTCCATCGTCCGCGAACCGCGCTCGCGTCCGCCGCTCCACACCGTCGACAGTTTGTACGCGCTCACTCGAAATTATCGGACATGGCGCGTCACCGCGGCGCCCGCCGACCTTGATACGATATTATTTACAACTCTTCTTTCACCATTCATCAAATAATATACTGAAAACACTAACAACAAAGTTGTTGTTAATGACAGCAAACATTTGGACAAACAATGATAGACACATGGGCCGGAAACGGATTTACACTTGTTTATCCGCTTTTGTTACGCCTCAGGTCCACTTTTTCCATCCTCCGATATCTCACAAACAAGTAATTAGGAAATAAACATGGGTTGTTTTTAATGATTTTACAATAGAAATCTGCGCACCACCTGCACACCAGACATGGCTCGAATGGGTCTGCACTGAAGCGCTCAGTGCTCGCGAAACAATGGCGCGCCAGTAACACTATTGTAATCCAAAGTGTAGTCCGCACAAAGCCGGCATAATGTCTGACGGAACCACCTGATTTCGATTACTTTATGAGAGCAGTTCCATAAACGTTTTGTTTTGTGCATGCCGTTGAATATCCCCACAACGATAAGTTCCCATGAACTTCTTAATCTTAGAAACAAAGCCGTTGAGAACATTCGCCAGACAGGCAAGCGAATAATACTTACTTATTTGCATTATGAATACGTTATCCACACGCTACAGATTCGAAGGCCGTGAAACGACAAAACGAGATAATGACCAATAATCACAGCTGGTGCCAGCCATCAAAAGATCCAACTAAGCGATTACACACTATTTTAAAAATATAAATGCTTGTAACGCCCCGACTAAAGGGTTCAGCCCGTGGCGGAAATTGATTTAAATTACGTTATTAATAATTTTAATATTACACGTGGATGGCCGCATTTTTTGTTTCGAAACTTCTGTTTTGGGCCCGTGTCCTTAATAGTATACGCTTATTGTGTTGAAAAAAAAAACAACGCTTTGAATTCATCCTTTCTCGAGTTTCGTATAATGTTATGTTATTGATTCTTAATTATTAGAACAAATATGAAGGCGTGTTGATATGGAAACATATCGACAGACAAAATTATATGTTGTTTCATTTTTATAAATGTAAAACTTTAGCTTAAGGTTTTTTTTACAAAATATCATTAATAGAATTTTTTAATTCGATAATATTTGTATTCTGACGTTGAATTCATAAATAAGTAGTACTAAATTATCTACGTTTTTTTTAATATAACTGAATATTAAAAGTTGTGAACAATTTAATACTTATTAAAAGTGGGTAATATTCTCTATCATATATCTTCTTTGTCCAAATACTTATTTTAACTACAGTATGTGTTTAATCTTCACCTTATATACGCATTCAGAATTTACTTCCCAACTTCTAGTACGATATGTACATATTTCTAATTGTACGTGTAATTAGGCGGGAGACAAGAACAAAATATAGCCCAAAAGGTGTTTGTATGTTAACATCAGCCCGTCAAAGGAGAGAGCTAACAACCGGAATACACAAATGTATAAGCACTATAATCAAGTCAAACACAGATAAATTGCCTATTGACCCATTTATAATGTTTTGAAAGCCAGCAAAAAAGGTTAATTTAGAATATACTGTGTCGGCGGTCAATTACTGACCCAGCAGGCGTTATCCCGATTATGGTCCAACAGATGGTTGTTTTTTATGCGGGGCGAGAGAAGGGTCGCGAGCGGGGTGAGCGGGGGTGCGTGTGGTAACCGTATAATTACATGTTGTAGTTGCGCGGGCGCACGCACAATTGCCCTAAACGAATGTTTGCTTTGATCTGCCGCCGACCGCCGCGCCGCTTATCCACGTGCGGTCGCCTCAACCCGATCCTACGTTACTACATGCTACTCGTTTTACGGTTGTTTGTACGACAAAAAATCTAACTCACGCCGTCATATTATGAGTCTAGTCTAGACGGTGTTACCGACTAAAGCATTAATAGAAATGTCGGACGGAGCGTACCATGATTGTTAGATAGTAAATGCCTTGGAATTAACTAAAGTTTTTCTAGTTTTTGCGTTGCCACATGGCTGCCCAAATTAACCTTACTTCTAATTAATCATT
This sequence comes from Papilio dardanus tibullus, assembly GCA_013186455.1. Taxonomy (NCBI): domain Eukaryota; kingdom Metazoa; phylum Arthropoda; class Insecta; order Lepidoptera; family Papilionidae; genus Papilio; species Papilio dardanus. Next base: position 221,228 of record QDHC01002768.1, on the reverse strand, counting down.
GATATCATCGCAATTACTCTTATTTTCTTGAATTGTCAATTATGTATCGAGTATTTGTAGGCTGTCCACAGATGTTTTCATCTGAACTATGCGACCAACCTGCTTTTGCGATAGTGTAGATACTTACTTATATGTTAATTTAAAAAAAATCTAATAAAACCTCACGAGTTTGATGGCATCTAATATACAAACTATTTAAAAATCCAGTTCCGCGCTATAATCTCCGGCGACATAGTTCATAATAATAGGTACGAATGATTTAATCAGTACGAGCACATGTCAATACACCGCGCGCTAACTAACCGTGTCATCTGTACTTTACAGTTATATCTCACAAATGCCAAGGGCTACATCGATCAATTCGGCGTTGTCGCAAGTGATTCTTAATCGGCGGCCGCAGTCGAAAGTTGAGTAGCGACGTCGTGATTCCAAACTTAGCCTATTTCCCCGCGTCCGCCCCGGCGGCGGCGGCGGCGGCGGCGGCCGCGGCTCGCGTACCTACTCGTACGTACTAACCGGAGGCAGCACCGCCCGACGACGTATAAAAACAAATTATTAATCTCATAGTCGTGACTAACGTTTTTGGATCATCGTTTACACGAATGGAGGTTGCCAGCGGACGGATTTTGGATCGGAGTTCGCGGTAATGCTTTCGAATGTCGCAGCGGCGGCGACGACGACGACAGCCCGCCGGCAGCGACCGGTCACGAGGCGGCTTCATATGTTATTTGTTGCAGTAACAAATCGATCAAGCGAGTATAAGAAAGTAAAAGGCGTTTAAACACTTCAGACACAGGGGATAAAATATAGCTAGCGGCGCCGAGTTGTATCGTAGCACCTTCAATATTGTACAACACAACAATAGTGATGATTTAATGAGGGCGCGGGAGGCGCTCGCCACCTCGTACCTTATGATTGGTTATCGGCCATCGACGGCAGGTGTTCCCGCGCCCGTCTCCTCGGCGTTATATGGACTTTTTGCTTCCAAAATTCTACTTAACACCTTGATGGATCGCTTTGACGGATCAGTTAGTTTACAAGGCTAATGAAACATAATAACGATCGATAAGTATCACAAACGGACTTAACGATATTAATCATAGACCGTAGCTTGGGCGATCGAAAAAAACCGGCGCTCGTTCGAACGAACCGATGAATATCCGTGATTTATATTCACCTGCGACTGCGATGGACCTTCTCTCGGCAACAAATATTACAATGTTTATGTCCGGTCTGAACTCCTCGTAGAATTTTTATGTGCTCCGTTCTAAATAAAATTGTTAACAATAAGCGAGCTTCAATTATATACCGTTACAATGAAGAGTGATTGCCTGACATTTGAATGTGCCTTCGTTGATAGTGCTAAAGTAGAACGGTTAGGAACTGTTTATTACATTACTTTTTCGGAATTCTATATATTCTCACCGATGATGTATTATACATAATTAAAGTAAACAAAATCAACATTGATCGAGGATATCTGAACGATCAAACAATTAAAACATGCAAATTAATTTGTAAAGATGCTATAAAAAAATTACCTCTTAATTTTTAATTTCGGTGTTTATATAAGAGTTCAGTTAGAATATTCGCGATAGCCCCTGATGAAGTAAAAAGATATTAACGTTAATATAACATTAATACTTCGAGCGCTTTTAATAGCCGAATGCCTCTAAAGTTAGACAATTATTGACGAGTTTCGATAGTTGAAAGCTAGATATTGCGTCCAGTGGCCGCTTTATAAAAGCTTATTGTTTTAAGCTGCACATTGCTACATACGTTATGGAGCAGTGTATATCTGGACTGGCGTCTCGAGATAATGATAGATAATGCGGTACAATGCAGCACGCGCCGTGCCGCGCCGCACCGCAACGCACCGGTTCGTTAGTGTTACTGTTGAGTCACGGACCCAAAGATCACCTGACGGGGTGCCTTTGACTGCTCGCGATCACATCACACAACGCCACACTACACCACGCTACAGTACAGTGTCATATATACATTCGGTATATGCTATTAAAATTATTTAGTGTACCTACTCGCATATTTTGATGAATAAAATGACTTTACATGAAATGTAACTAACTATAGGTCTTGCTATTTTCCCCAATTCTGATTTTATATATGTTCACACCAAATTCGAGCACTATATTTAGTCTGTGTAGTTTTTGTGTGGTAATCTAGTAAGTAGAACAAATGAATCATTCAAATTGAGTTCGTGAATACGCTTTCTGTTGTGTAAGCTTTGCTTGTTATCTATTGGACTTGTAGCAATTAAAATTTAACTCTTATTGAATTAAAGTGTAAAGGTATCTACGATCTGGCCATAGAATGCCTTTATGTAGGTCATTATAAAGCGGCTCTATCGCAACAGATATCTATTGTTCGCTCTCTCGTATAAAAGCAAAATAATCACCTTTCGCGCGTCCTCTTCTATTATGATCAGCGGCGACCTTCTGTGGCGCGCGGCGACTTCACGACTTCACACAAAGACTGTCAAGAATAATTAAAGTAATTACTGTTTACAGTAATTAATGACCCACATAACGTGATATGGTTTGATAGACCTCGGATCTGTGACGAGATAATTGTGGCTCGCCCGCGCCCAAGCGCTGCGCCGCTATGTGCTGTTGCGTATGTGCATGTACGTAGTTACGTAACGGGTAAAGCTTTGTAGACATTTTCATAACTATGAAACGTCCTCTACTTGACCTTAATCATTACTGTGTATTGTCTTAGTACATTTAAAGTGGAACTCTTTGTACTTACAATTTAAAGCTATTAATGGTATGAAACGCAGTAAAATATTTACCTTCGAAATACTTCATGATAACCAAATACGTGACATTTAATGTTGAATAACTTGCTATTAAAATGATTAAACACAATTATTCGTACTCGTATCTTCAAAAAAGTTTAAACAGAGTAAGGTCCGCGGCCCACCGATTGTGATTCAAGGCGTGTAGAGTCAATGGCGCGGAGCCGATAGCCGGCAGCTATCCGAGGACACCGACAGTACATTAGGACTCCTACGCCGGCCGGCGGCTTCTTTGCCCGCGCCATAAGCGAACCTAACACGTAACCGCGCTCTCGTTGCTCTCACAAAATAGAAGAAAGATAAGAGCTGATATAAAATGATACCATTAATAACAAACCTTCACCTGAACCCTACATACATATTAGTCACGTAAGCATCGTAACACGTCGATATGTCAATGAATACGTTCGGTAAGCGATTTGTTTAGTCATTATCATTTGTCTTTACAAATTACAAGCGAGCGGTGTACACCATTTACTGAGAACATAGAGTTTTACACCCACTTTGATAATAAACCAAAAAAATATCACATTGTTATGTGATATTTTGATGTCTGATAACAGTGGTTCATAATACTAATACGAATGGTATAGACAAGTTAATAAATATGTACCTACCTTCATAATTATCCCACAATATCTAAGAAAAAACCTTTGGGTATAATGATCCAATCTCAATGATAAATTGAGGCTCAGTAGAAGTGCGCTTTACTTATTCCGAACAAAGAATTTGAACAATTGCCTCTAGCCGCGAATTGTATTACTCGTATATTATCACCTAATCTTATGCAGATAAATCTTAATGGAGTGTTTTATCCTTTGTTGCCTTATCTACACTTATCCATTGAGAACATCTTTCGGATATTAATAAGTTAGTTGGTTGCCGTTGCCGCGGACTAATTCATACTAAACTAATTAAAGCTTTATTGTCTCAACTTTAAGCTCGTTAAAACCGAGATCCCCGACACTTGATAACTTTTAGCCGGTTCCGGGACCGACTAAAGCTAAATACTTACGTAAAATGTTTAACCACAATTTACCACCCTTTATAATAAGCGAATCTACTTTGTTTATTTGCATAATATCTTAAAGAAGAGTAAATGGGATAAAAAAGGAATATCTAAAAATGGAGAAATAGAAAACTTTTTCTTATGCACCTATACGGCATTTATTTTGTATACTGGAAATGAAACTATACGAAACAGAAATTAAAAACCACTTATCATAGCCCGAGACGTTTTTACATGACTTTAAAAATGCTGCGCAAGAACTATTGAATTTACAAGTTACGGAAAAAACAAAAATAAAAGTTTTCGGAGTAATTCGATTATTATAAACTAGCGACCCGCCCGGCTTCGCACGGGTGCAAAACTGATACTAAAACACTACAGAAAAACTGTGAACATTGTATGTAACAGCCATACTAACAATAATTGAACCCGTGCGAAGCCGGGGCGGGGGCTAATTAAATAACGTACAACCTTCCTTTTAAATCACTTTATCTATTAAAAAAAACGCATCAAAATCCGTTGCGTAGTTTTAAAGATTCAAGCATATATAGGGCAAACATAAAAAAAGCGTTATTGTTTTATACTATGTAAGGATAATACTACAACATTTGTTAAATTAATAAGTGTATCTACATGCAGCAATAATACTAGTCCGATAAAAATAAACAATTGGAGCTTAATATTGTAATGCAGTTGAGAATAGCGAGTAGTTGTTGAGACGACGGCGCTGAAAGCGCGCGTGGGCGTGGCCGGAATTGACTCGTCGTCGGCGGCGGCGTCTGCGAGCTATCGGGCTCTACTTAGCACACTGCGAGCTTTATCGCAGCGCCACCACCGCTCAGCGGCTGAGTCGGGAAACTTTACAAAGCTAAGCTTCACACTTAACGCATTTCAACACTCAAACGTTCGCTTTGATTTCACACCGTAAGTTAAAGTTAACGCCATTCATCACTACCTATACAATTATTTGTCGTACATACGAAATACATATTTGAATAATGATTAAGTATTGTAATTTTATATATTATAGTATTCATAATAGATTTTAAATATAACAATTCTCAATATCCATACGCAGTGAATAAACAAATACTATCGAATCAATTGTAACGTAAACCAGTAATTTTGATCGTCGGATCGCTCCACAATGGCTCTCCCCTGTGAACTTAAAATGAACCAATTACCAGAATCCGAAAGTGGTGGGCTTGTGAGAATATTTGTACTCATTATTCAGATCGGTATTGTTCCACGGCGAGGGGATCAAAGGTAATGGCAGGTTACGTTTACATTGTTAAACATTTCTCAATGTGAACCCGTAACCGATTAAAATTCGTAACTCTTTATTCACGAAACTGTAATAAAGGCGAGTCGATCGCTTAACGGTCACAAACCATAATAACGGGTACAATATCCTTCTATACTTTTAATTTGATTGAAGCCCACTTATAAAAACATTATTATCCTAATATAGACCTCCGTTAGGAAGTTGATTAAAATATCTTTTTCATCTTAATTAAATAATCGATTAAATAGACCATACCAATAATATAGCGAAATCATCTTAAATTCATTAGTGGTTGTAAATGGATGTTGTTTAATGAAAATTAATGTAAAGTGGTGAGCAGGGGCGCGGCGCGGAGCGGCGTGGGGGTGGTCGAGACAGTGATGTGATGAGCGTTGCTAACGCTAACGCATCGCGACTCGCGACCAGCCAGCCGCCACCCGCCAGCCGCCAGCCGCCAGCCGCCAGCCGCCAGCCGCCACCTGTGGATCGCAGCCCTAACGTGTATTTCCGATCACAAGCAACTTTATCAAATTGAAATGCTTACCTCAATGTTTCTTTTCTTTAATATACTGATTAGTAACAACGTACTCACGACTATCCTATTATTTTTTCCAGGATATAAAGTTACAGAAGAGGACTTGAACTGAAAATTGATGTATCACCAAGTATAATTAATCAATTACATTAAATTCAATCAATATATCAGAAAAAATAGAATAGCAAGAGCAAACTTTTCTTAATATTAATGTAGGTAAATGCTATTAGCAATTATCGTTACTATGTTGTATGTATTTTGAAATAAGTCAAAGATAATGAACGATCTGTAAAGTCGTCTGACAAATAATATGACAAATACCGTTGTACGAATTAATATTGAATATTTAAATAGATTTCATATGCGACTATTTCGAAATATCAAATATAAGAACCTCTGTTTATTACCATTATAAATCTACAAACGACTTATTGATAATACACTGCAAAATGATACTTACTGAAAAGCATATTGGTATCTTGGAGTAAGTTTTTCGAAACTTTGGACTTGTTTGCAAGGAGATAATACAAGCAAATATAAATTTAAATCAATGTTTAATTTGATCATGTTAAAATCATCCTTATTGCTATAATAATAAGTTGAAGTTAATATTAAAATGCAATGTAGACGTAGCAAGGTTATGTTTGTATGTCGTAGCTTACTCACCGGGCGCCGGGCAGCGGGCGCCGGGCAGCGCGCACGTGCGCTCGCACAGTAGTCGGTGCGCTAATCGCTGCCTCTACAAGCTCTGGTGTCTTGCCTTACCTTTATAGCGATTCATTTCACTACTAACAAGCAGCCATTTTAACCTAATATACTTGTAATATAATAACATAGCTGTAATCAATAATCCAGGCTGAGTACTTCTGCTTTCAAAAATTACCAAACAAAAGACATCAACGACCTATCAGAGGTATATTTACAAAATTAAAATTAATGTATGTATCACATTTTTTTTAACTTTTACTACAATTTTAATCATATTTTTAATGCAAATAAGAATTACATTTTAGTTGAAAAAATGGATTTTTAATTTTTAATTCTTTTTTAATCAGTGAATCCAGGTGGGCGCTTGCTCGTTTGCCATTTTATAATATAAAAAAATGGTTCAAATAACGATTAAACGTACCTTAATAACTATTAATATATTTGTAAGTAGTAAATATATCAAAACTATTGAAAGTGATCGAAATTTTATCAACTAATTAATTACATAAATTAAATTAATATGCATGTTAAATCTATTGCGAGTAAGCACTATTGGCGGTATCCGAAATCGTAAATATCGGATATTTAAAGCACACTGTTTCCCCCCCCCCCCCTCCTCCGAGACACGAAGACCATTATAAATAGATTGTCGCGATACGGTCGACGTGTTTACAGCAGCTATCTGTCGATAGCCAATCCACTATCGCACGGTAAAATCTCACAATTAACTTATTAGAAGAACACGATGCCGTTCCGACAACTTTACTACCGCATTTAACGTCAAACTTGGACCTTAAATGTCACTAACCCTATGGCTTCATTAGACCGAGTTCGCCATAAAAACGGAAATTTTGCTTTCCAGTTTTTGCGTG
>QDHC01002768.1:203173-213582 GCA_013186455.1 Papilio dardanus tibullus | reverse complement strand
CATTAGACCGAGTTCGCAATAAAAACGGAAATTTTGCTTTCCGTTTTTTGCATGACCGTATCGGCCTAATAAATTAAGTAAGATACGATTTGTACGTATTCAATTTGAAAAAACGACATCTAACTTGATACAGAAAAAAATAAACTGGACAGACATAGTGGACAAAAAGAGTTGTCGCTATAGAGGGAAAAATAAAAACGATTGAAGTAAAAAGATCCACAGTAACAAGTACGCGCCAATTAAGATGTTCACTTTGTTATTTGTGCTGTCAATAAGGAGAAGTAATGATTCAGGAAGAGCTTGATGTGCTCGCGTACAATATTACTAAATGACGTGTTGCAATGTATCATCGGGTACACAAATTAAAATAATATTTTCTTGAACTCAACTGCACAACAAACAATCTTGTCAACTAAGGCTTACTTTACATGTACTATACCTACTTGAAATTATAGATGCGACCAAAATAAGTTTAGACGGTACATAATTAGTGTTCAGGCGAACTACTTATATCGTGGAAGTTGTTGCATTGGTTATCATCAATGCAACAACGTCAAAAGTAGGCAGATCGACAATTAGACGAACAGTTAAGTGCGCTCGTTAAAAAATCTTCTCAAATTCAACGAGTTTGTCTCACTATTTCTTGACGTTTCTACATTTCTAACGTCTTACGAATATGTTAATAAAACAAAGTCAATAATTTATATATTTTACTACACATTGCAAAGTAACGTTTATATAAAATGCGCTAACCTGATACACGTGTATCTTTTTGTCCTCATTTCGGTACAGTACTTATGAAATACCGGCATATCTATAAAAAAACAATTTATACATTTACCTATATCTTGAAGGTTATATTCTGTATATTTTGCCTGTCCCTCATAAGGTCTATACATAAGTAATTTAAAAAAAAGTGTTTAAGTAGCCGAAACGTATCTTATACATATTAACACATAAAAAAGGTGCTCCGAACGAATATATCAGAGCATATATTGAATGATATTCTTTAATACTAGCTTCAATAAAACGGACGGGACGTATCTATTACCTACAGGAATACATTTCGAGTCTTTTCAATGCACATGTATAATCTATACGCATAATGGCACACACATTTGTTCGGTTGCTCCGTCGATATCTATTGCTTGATCTCTGCGTACTGTATACTGTGCGCGAAGCTGAGGCCACGTCGCGCTGGTTGTGTCATCTTAACACTTGGACAGAGTCACAGCGATTAACTAGTTCATAAATAAATCGATACAAGTCTGGCGTCTGCTTCTTCACAAAGTGACATAACCTCTATAGCATACTTGATTTCCTCCGTTTGTATCTTTACGTACCTAATGTTATTATCAAAACGAAGGCCACGGTTCCGAAGCAGACTTCGTTCTAATAACAAAGTACATACAAGTTGGTAAAGCAGTCGATTGTAAAGACAGTTAGTTGTTTAAATGAAATAGTGCGGCGCCAAGAACCAATTGTCCGGCTGCCGAGCGCCGCACCACACGGCCCGCGTCTACCGGCAAGTGGCCCTGCCTACGCCGCGCTAGCCCCGAACTCTAATTACCTACAAATACTATGGAGAGACATTGTCCAATTACAATGTGTTTCTATTGCCAAAACACATGAATATAATTTTGTCTGTTTTTCCAATATATATATGATTTTTACATCAGTCAATACTCGTAAGTCAAGAAAAGCGTGTGGTTTGTATTGTCAATAAATAATCTTACAATAAATGCGAATATCATTGTGTAAATCAGGAAGTTATAAACTTTTATACCTTTTTATTGGATATGTAGCTTACAAGCTAGGCAATATAATATACCTTTTAGATATCGACAATCTAATAATACTTACATATTTTAGCACACTTTATGTCTGCAAATGAAATAAATGATGGCGCCATTGTCAAACATTCGAAGATCAATAATGATATCTACAAGTAGGCGGTCGAACGCGCGGTCAAGTTACAGACGCTAAAGCTCGTAGCACATTGTCGCGGACGCTGAAAGGAACTTGAGCAACGCGTAACAATTATAACAGAAAACGAAGTATGAGTTTATCGGCTAACCGAGTTTCCAGAATAAACCAAATCGTAAACAGTTTTATAGCAAACGTATCGCATGGGTTTCGCTTGGCTTTCACAGGTGTGTTCACCAAGCGTAAGTGGGAGTCGGCGGCGGCGGCGGCGCGAGCTAATGAGTTGCAGTAAATTATTGAACACCGCGCTGCGCTGACAACGGCCGGCCACTTGTTGCATTGTTCGCAATCAGACCACAATTGCGGAAATAACACGCAATTGTGTAAGCGTACGCCTCTACATTTGCTATCAATTAATTATTATATTTTATTGTTATCTTTACCAATGTAAGTACTTTTGCATTTTAATACGAATTAGAATGGAACATTTTGAAAATCTAAAGCTTTCAGGGGGAATACCATAAACACGACGCGTAACTTTTTAAAGTTATCTATAGTAAGATAGAATGTCGTCGTCTCTCCCCTAATCCCGTTTTAATAAACTGAAAATATTTATTATTACCAAAAAATAATTATCATTACCGATTTTAACAATATGCAATATTACTATTTGATCTTAAACTGGAAAGATCAACGACATTAATAAAGAGTCGAAGCTAACCAAATCTTATTTTAACAGCCTGACAACATTAGAATAAAGCGTGACGAATTTCTGAATCAAAAAAACTGTTACGACATTGTTCATAATAGCAGCAATAATTATAGATATTGTGCGTTGGGTTAGACGTCGTGCTTTGCAAAGGATCAATATCGGCACGAATGCGAATTTCGTAAGTCAGCTGTGAGGTGAGCTGGTCAAGTTGATCGATGATGTGAAGCGTGCGCGGCGCCGCGCTTGTCAATTACGTCCTCGTCGGCGACGGTGGCGCTGCCGTGGCCGCGCGCGCGCCCTCTCACAACTATACTCGTACTCTTGCGCAACTTTATATTAACAGAGAACCACCCAACAAACTAATTTCGCCTTTTAGTTTATTGAAATCCTTATCATACTGCTATAGATTATTAAAACAAAGTATAAACAGGTACTTATACTATACAGCTTATCCATCGTTAACTTAAATTATGGCAAACTATATGTTAAACGGCGTTTACAAAATTGTATAACAATCATTTAAGGCGTGTTGCTATTAGTATAAATACAAAAGGAAAGAATTAACATCATTTAAATATCGCGCTCACGAAGTTATATCTGAATACTGTCAAACTAACCTGCTGGGTGAGAGTCGCTTGTAAACTCAAACACAACGTTGCGTCGGTGCAAACCTCGAAACTCGCGGGTTAGCGAATTTAATGTCTGGCAGCTGCGCCGGGACGCATTCTTACCCAACATAAGAATCTTTACAGGTTGCTGCAGAACTAAAGGACGATCTCTCATTCAAAGAAATTCACCTTCAATCTGAGCGACAGCCATTGCGCATCTCCCATTGTTAACATTTTGTTGTGTTAGGTTTTTCTACAATAGAATCAGCTGATTCCGTCAAACTATAAATAACTCGTCGTAGAACTTAAGTCATAGCTAAGTATTAAACATTTAGTTAAAGTATTTCATTCCTTATTATTTAAATCTAAATATCTCATAGTTACGCTAAGATATAAATTCATAGGTTATATGTGTGCTACGAGTACATTATCATAAAAAATTAAAAGTCAGTTCAATCTTTATAAAAACTAATACGTATTATAATAAATTTAAAGTTATATCACAATTATTATGTTAACGTTTACTTTATTATAACAATTATAAATTCTTAAATCTTATTCCAGACCAAAAACGTAACATACTCGTAGAATAATGTCATTTTTGAGAATTGAAACTAAAACTACGCACTAATAATAAAAGAAATAAAATGTTCACAGAAATAAAGAAAAAGAATAAAATAACTTGATATTGTGCTTTATCCGTGCAATGTAGGTAAGTTGTGAAGTGTGAAGGCGGCGGCCGCAGCTGTACGCTCCCCTGTTACCTGGCCGGCACAGAGCCGCACGTGTTGTACGCCCGCTGCCTGCTGCCTGCTGCCTACTGCCTACTGTCTGCCCTCACTCTTGGATAAATAGCATTTTAAGTCCTCACATCCGGACTCGACGCATGTACCGGCGACGACGAAATTATTTACTCGATTTTAACATTCCCTAAAGTTATTCGCGGTTCCCGCTCTTATTTTTCTATTTTACAAAAAATTGTTTACACATGAAAGATGTTAAAGATTAAAAAATATGACAAATATTATCAAATCGGCTGTCCGATGTGGACATGGAGGTGCCACATAACATTAACACCTGCCCGCGACTTCCGATAATTGTTTGTCCTGTAACACGATCGTTTAGAGATCCGTCCGAAATGGAACCCCCATATCTAAAAGCAACAAATAAAACCGTTGCGTTACCCAGACTGTGCTTGCATTCACATTTACATTGTCTATTTATGGTGATTCTATTTGATTTGATATTCATCCGGTAAAAATCAGTTAGTTCCCGAATAGATCAGAATTCGATCAGCGACAAAAGAAATCGGACCAAAAAACTAGTGCATATTTATAATGAATATATTTAAAACTTGTTTTCAGCCGTATCGTACTCGACAAAACCATTGCGAGGCCATAAACGGGTCTCCCTTTTGAAAGTCAACAAAATAAGCAATCGGAAGCTCGGGGCAGGTGTGCCCGATCCCTTTCCCAGGACTATATTACTGGCGTCTATTACAAAAAGTCGTTCACGAATTAATTAACATAATATTTAATGAATCTGGTGCTACTGGTCCAATAAATCCGTTACAGATATTGATAAATGAAGGACCTCACCGGTGTTAAAGTATGCAGTAGAAATGCTGAGAAAAAATGTTTTATTTGTGTATTCAAAGTTAAGCTTGTAATGTTATTGAATTAATCAAACCGAGCAACGTGTAAGTCTAGACCCATTTCGTGCCCGATGATTGGTGGAAGGCAGGATGAGAGCTGTGCAATTACATTTTAATTGTGCTGTATCAATAGGTCAAAATAAATGAATGATGTTTTTCAAATTAAGTAGTGCTATAAATATCGTTCCACCCACTATAACCACGTATACTTAGCTACTTAGTTGAGAGGGGAGAGGGCACCATTGAATACCCTTTCGCCTAAATATAGATACGTCATTAAGGTCATATTTTATAGCGGTATACGATAATAATTTGAAATATATTTGTACTATACTTTAAGAAAGGTTATATAATTTTTGTATTCTATAGGATTGTAGGTTCAATATAAAAATCTGTCAATTTACCAGTCTAATAATTTACGATGAAATAAAACTGTGTTTTTTATGGTTCGTTTATGAAAATTCAAGCTTGAAGGTGTTTGATACCTACTCGTTCAGTAGAAGCAACACATAAACTTTCAGACAGGAAGCGCGCGACCAACATGGATGATGTTTTTATGGTGCGATATTAGTACTCAATAATGAATGGCTGAGTGTTTTTACGATTATCGTAAAGTAACACGTGCGGTCTGCGACGAGAGCCAGGGTGACGCGACGCAACAACAAGACGCACATATTGCGCACAAGTGCACGTACCGACCTGTATTTTATATCGTTAACTCATAAAAATATATTTAATTAGAATCATATGCTAGCTAATGATCGCTTTAAAAAATACTTCTTCAATCCCGGACAACTTTGATGTCAAATGAATCGCTATAAACAATGAAAAAGATTAGCAAAGGTCTAAAAGCAAAGATACAGATCTTAGTAGAGGTAAGTAGGGTTTTAATTGAAATTAACCAAATGATTAATTTTAAACAGTCTTCGTAAAAATTCTACGCCACTCGAGCTGGCCATCCTTCACGCTTTAAATCACTGAGAACTAATTATTTTCACAGCTCGAGTTATCTTATCTAATCAGGTCCTGAAAGAAGCCGATGTGCACCGGCCCGGGGCCGGGGACACATGTGTTTGCGCGCGCGCACGTGTTCATTCACGTACGTAGGTTCGACGTTCACCGAAGGGACCGCGACAGGAATAGGTAACATTAAGTATGCCGTGAGCAAATAACACTCGTCGTCTCCCCTGATAATTTATAAAGACAACCTTTATGCTACGTATCTTTCAGTAACTGTGCTATGGATTTTTTAAAATATATAATTTCCCCCTTCTATTTTACATACCAGCTATCAAGTACTCTTTGTTACGTCGACTGAGAATGGACACAAACATGAGCAAATAGGTCAACGTTGACATTAAGTAATCAGTCTACTGCTCACTAGTACGTACTTTCTTTCCACCAGTCTTGTGAATAACATTATAGTGTTTGAATGTCATACCGGAAAAAAACCCTTTCTTACACATGAAGTGTTGGCGTTACTCAGAACGAGAAACCAATTTTTAACATTTAGCCGTCATGTTTGCGTTTGTTTCAGGTAATCTCTGAACCAGCTGGATCTATTTTAACGGAACTTTTAATACGAAATAGCATAACTATATCGCACGAGTAACGAATTATTTTCAATTCCTTGCTGACGAAATCGCGAGCAACAACTAGGTATTCAAGTAATAAATAACACAGGCAATATGTTTATGTTAAGCTATTGGCAATAATTGAGTGGGATCATACAAACATCACAGAATTATTAGGTATAGTTTTGTCTGGCAGCCGAGCAGTGCGCCCCCTATCGTCGGGTCGCGGACATCGTTAATTTCATTAAGAGCTTATTAAGAGGGCACGCGACCGCTGACAGTTGGCACCGACACGAGCACAACATAATCGAAAAACTTATGGACCGGAACGCTGCTCGCTTATGTTTTCTATATTTATTTTGTTCTACGCTCTACACACTATTCCACACGCATCAATATTAACTCAGTAAGTACTTACATCACAAATAAAGAAAAAAGTAATTTAAGCATACAAGTATACATAAAATGAGCCAAAAATGTTGATTCGTATAAGTAGGTAGTAATGACGAGGGTTCAGCATCAATACGACAAACAGCAGCAGATTTCCATGTGGCAAGGTTTGGCACATCTCATGATTATTATATCTCATCTGGGACCCCATGCTCGTCGGTTTCACACTAGAGCTTGAGGTGCATGTAATATCGTCTCACTTTAAATTTACTTCGACTATTATTGAACGATATATGTTAAACACTAAGTACATGAACACTTTCATTAATAAGTAATATAAAATAGGAAACAAATTAGTTAATAAACAATTACAATAGACGGTCACGCAGAGCGGTCACCGGTGAGCGTCAGATGGCAACCCTGCGCACACGCACACATACACCCGCCATGAATAATCCCCGTGTTACGTCATCTTTATTAAATACAACCAAACCAATTACAATGGCATATCATTACCAGTTTGTTATGCATTCGTGCTTAATGCCATTACATCGATCCACTATACGAGGTGGTATGCCTCTACGTTATTAATACCTTAATAATTAATAAACAAATCGTACAATATTATTTTAAAATCAACTTGGCATTTTTCAAAGTCTACATCTATTCGCACTGTGTTTATTCCAGAACAATTTTTATACCTTTGCAGTTGCTATGTTCAATACATACTTGGGTATATATTAATTCCGCGCCTACCGCCTACGAGTGAATTACTTATGTGTATAAATAAAGTTGGAATCGAGAAATACTACATAACTAGCTGAACATCCATCAAAAAGAATCGATCAAACGGTACATTTTTTACACAATATAAAATAATACTATTTATATCGCATAAAGTTCCGGTTTCGGACAGAAGCGTCCGCATTGTATTGTTTGCTTACGGATGGGGATTTTGCAATTGATATTATTAATAGTACCGTTCGGTTCCCACAGCTTCCCGAGGGGTGAGAGGGACCTGCCGGGTGAGAGGGGCTGAGCGGTGTCGATGTTATTGTTGTCGGCGCGGCACTCCCACGACGGGCAGCAGATGCCAGCCCCAGCGCCGCCACCAGCCGCCACCCGCCACTGTCGCTCACAATATTGTCTCACGAGTGACCCTTCAGCGCGCTGTGGGAAATTGATTCCGGGTTCACGCAGCCACTCAATGTGTTGCACAAGGAATTTGCAACCACACAATCCTACGCATTGTTTGTTTCTTTGATTGTTTGATAATCTTGGAAGCTTGAGAATGTATATAATTCAAGTAAGGATGATCAAGATTTAATTTTTTTATTCAATAAGTATTCATTCAAAACTATCCACCATGGCAATATTAAAGGAATTGAAAAGAATACATAATTATATTAACAATATGGTACATTCAAGATGGCCGTAACGAAAATACAAAATATTGTTACATAAAAATTATAATTCGACAAACATTTCTATATGTATGCTAATAGTAAGAATTGAGAAATAAATTAGTATTGTAGAAAATATTTGGCGCAGTATGGAATGATCTGCCCTCGGCGGCATTTGCAAACCTGTACGAATTAGGGCCCGTCAAGAAGCAGGCGGACCATTTTAGCGGCCGACAACGCATTTGTAGTTCCTCTAGTATACTAGTGTTGCGGATGACCCTGCGTGTCGTGGATCACCTCGGTCTGTCCGCCGCCATTTTATCCTCTTTTCTTTTTTATAAGGCATTTATTTGAGCCAATAATCATGAACCATTTGTAACTCTCGACAAAATATATTACTATAAAATCGTTTTACTTGAATGATCGCCTTTGTTCTCCGAGGAAATAAATTTCGATACAACAAACAGACACTTGACCCGTCAAAACAGCGCATTATGCAGCTTGTGCGGAATTAGCATAGATTTGCTCGGTGACGGACGCCGTGAGACGCCATTGCATATGCGCCCGCGCCGCCGCCCCGCGCCGCCCGCGCCGCGCCCCCGCGCCACCAGATGCTCCATTAATATTTTATTACGCATCGCATTAGACGCAGTTGCTATATCGTCAAACTTTTCATCCACACATCTGTCTGCTGAAACATGGAAATTTAACAACTTGAAAAACATTTAGGCAAATATATGTGACTGCCTACGGTGTCTATCAATATTTTCCTACAAATTCGTCTGTAACAGGATACGTAGGTACTGAATTACACATGCGGAGTGGCGGCCTACGTGCTACATCTGGCTAAATGAAAATATGTGAATCTCTTGAAAGAGCTCACGGTGAGTCGCTTTTTTAGCTACGACCAGTTTTATTAAGTCGAATAATAATATAAGACGGACATTCTGTTGAATGTTACGTTATTGGGATCTTGGAAGAGCAAAACGTAATTACGTAATGCTATTTCATACCTTCATTCGCGATCATCTTCATTACTTATAATAAAAATAATGATATCACCGACAGAGCCCAGGCTGTACCTACGTGCGTGATTTAAGCGAAACTCACCATTGAACTTTCATGCATGTCGCTCGATCTGTATAATGTAACAATTTGAATAGGCCGTATAAATCACGGCAGCAGTTTCAGTTATCGAATAATAATGTGTTCAATAACAAATGCTTTGTTTTTGCAACCGGGAGCGAGATTGATGTGCAACAATTACGGGATGCTCCTCGGGCATACATTCAAAATGTGTCGCATTCACAACTAGCTTTTTCTACAGTCTGCTATGCTAATCGGCAAACGGTTACAAATGGTGCCACTGTGAAACGATCCATCGTCTCTTCTGAGCATAAAACTCCACTTGAATAAAAAATCTGATTTGTTGCAGACATTTATCTATTGAAGTATGTAATGCGAATTCAAATGCGCTCACTTTATCTTACGGGTTTAATTACAATAAATAGGTATAAGAAATGTTTCCTTCGCGTTCCTTAATTAAAACACAGTGATATGCATATTTGTTGAATTTCACGCGGAGATTAGCTGAAGGATTTAGGCAATCGAGTACATTTTATCCGGCTACTTCTAATCAGTCGAGATATGTATGAAATACGTTTACATAGTCGTAATTCTAAAATGAGTTTTTATATTTCCACTTTCAAACAAGAAACTTAACATAACGATCACCGATCATATAAAATTTCGGGTGATTTTTATATTGAACTAGCAGTCGCCAGCGACTTCGTCCGCTTGAAGTTTAGAAGTTGGAAACAAAGCTTTTCATCTTATTTTAACCTTTATAAAATAAGTTTGAAGTAGTAATAGAAACCCATGAACAAAATATCATGTTTCTAAGACATACCAACACAATGGAAAAAAATTTTAGATTTGAACTATGACCCCTCTTTTTTGCCCCCCAAGGTAAAAAAAATAAAATTCTTGAAAGGCAAAGTTATTTATTAATGCCGAAGAGCTCTCATTCCAATTTTCACTTAATTCTGACATAAGAACAACTTTTCTCTATACAAACTTTAGACCCCCTATTCGGACCCTTAGGGGTTGAATTTCGTAAAATCCTTTCTCAGAGCACTTTTA
>QDHC01002768.1:132172-202672 GCA_013186455.1 Papilio dardanus tibullus | reverse complement strand
GTTCTCCGATATATAAAATTTCGGGTTATTTTGATATTGAATTACATAAATGCATAAAACGTTTTTATTATATATCTTATTAGAATTTTGCAATAATTTTCTAGCAGGCGCTTCTTGATAGACATTACCTATGTTAGTTACTTGGTGATTTGAAATTGGCATATTGAAATTTGTTGTGTATTCATTTACAAAGTAAGTTAGAACAATCGCCGTTGCCGTACTATAAGATAAGGTATCAGCCGCTTTCATCTGACCACGGAGCGACGCCGCGACTCCGCCGTCTGCGAGGAGCGATGCGTGCGACTCTGAATCGATTACGCCTCCGCTTTAAAGTTATGAATATTTTAACCGACCCGCATGATTGACTCATTGTTAAAATTTGGTGTCATAAGCTGAGCGTTCTTATTTGTTCCGGAAAGAAAGCGCAGCTAAACCTTGCGTTTTAAATGTTCAAGTGGAATATGCTGATAATTGGATATAAATGATAACCTCATTCTATTGCAAGTCGGTTAAAAAACATTTCACTTTCGATTAGTTATACCCGAGCTTACAGTAAAAAAACGTGTACGCGTAAAAATGTGAGGTCGTGGAGCGCTGGTTCCCGTGTCAAGTGTCACGGGCACGGCAGGGACAGGGGCGGCGAGGCCGAGAGCCACGACCAGCCATTGTCCGGCCGCACGACGAGACGAATCGGAAGCCACAGGGCCCGTGACCCGCGTCGACGCGCTCACGATGTCACTTTTGACGACTCTTTTCACAGACAACAGTCATCACTGTGCTTAAATATTTGAAAAGATTGTTTAGCCATGAAGACCTAAATAATACTAAAATACTTCTGTAGTACAATAACCGAAATTCCAACACAGATATACGACCCGTACTAGTATCTTAGTTGTGAAACAGTTGTAGTACATACTTGTAGTGTCTAACTTCAATTCTCTACAAAACTACATTTCAAATACTCGCTTTAATTTTTAATCAACATTGCGAGACGAGAGTATCGTCTCGTAAATCTCTCTGTACTCTGCATTACGAGGGTTCGGCCACAAGTTCGTTGAATCAACTGTTGATGCCCCTTCAACTTTTCAACCGTTGAGTTTTTTATTCAAATATAACACAACGAAAGCTTACATTGAAGTTACTCGGCGTCTTTTTTAGTTAGTCTTTCTTTATTGAATGTATGTTTGATTAACTAGTTGACAAAATAAACGAATTCCAATTAACTGCTTCTAAAAAGCTAATTAACGTTTCTTGTGAAGTTCAAAACCAAGAACTAACCATCCATAGACACGAGTGAACGCTTTATTTTAAGAGCTAGACATCATTTGTAAATGGCAAGCGTCAAAACGCTTAATTGTTTTACAATGCACCTATCTAATTAGTTTTAAAGGTAAAAATAATGTAATGTAGTTCGACCCATGATGGGCTGCATTTTCCGCAACTCCATGACTAGCGCGTATTTTGCGTGACTTCACACATATCTTTGAATTTATTCGCCGATATGTGCAGGTTACATCACGATTTTCCTTCACCGTAAGAGTGTATCACAACTGTATTATTGTAGTTGTATACTGCGATTGGGGCAAACTATATCATTGCTACATTCAAATAATTCAATACTGTATTTTAAACTTTTTTACTTTTGCAACACATCTATACAAATTAAATTTAAATATAACGAAAAAATACTTTTTTATAAGATTAAAAAAATAATAATAATACTAAGTTACAGGTTAATAATTTAAATTAAAAAGGTACAATTTTATTCAGTAAAATTTTAATCAATAAAATACTTTATTGGATTCTATATTGTGAACGGTTTAAGAAAATTATCTATTTAATGAATTATCTATTTAGTATAAAACTTAATATTAGTAAACACTACATCTGCACTGACAACACTCATATGCAGTATGTTAAATTAGTACTTTATGTTGGTTATCAGGTCCCGTTAAAATATTTAGACATGTTTTTAGTAGAAGAATTTAATATAACATTAATACTTTTATTTTACAAATTTGGTATCTTATCCTTTCCCAAAAATTAGACAATTGAAAAACCAAAAACATGTTACAAATAATTATAGATTTTAGTTTTTAATAACTTCATTACGTAACTCTTTATTCTGATTTATTTTTAACTGTGTACAGGATTTGGTTGGTTTGATGAATAAGGTAGAGTGCACTCACAAACACTGCATTTGCTCTGAAATAAATAAATACAGTTAACATTGTAAATAATAACTGGTATCAATTATAAATTCATTTGTCCAATGTCACTAAGCTAGTTGTGCAAGACGTTGGCATTTGATAACATGTTAATGTTAAGTAATTTAATTATTACCAAATTAAAAACAAAGCATAATTTTGTTATTAGAAGCAATGTATACCAATATTATAAAGAGAGAAACTGTATTTTTATATGTATTGAAATAACTCAAGATCTACTGGCCCATTTCACGATTAGAAAGCTACATTATCCCCAAGTAACATTGGCTAAATGTTTATATTCCACGCGAACGAAGTCGTGTACAACAGCTAGTCTTGTAATATGTAGACAAGCATTCAAAGATGACAAGTCATCAAGCTGCCTGTCTCTATGTTACACTAACACAATGTACTGGCACTTGCCACTTTTCTACAAGTCCTAATATCCTATTTCACACAATGTATCCATACTTTATCCAAACAAAGCACAATTAACATTTATCACAAACATAATATAGTTAACTAGCCATGTTCCACGACTTTGTCCACGTGGAATTAAAAAATATAGCCTATGTTACCCGGGGATAGTGTAGCTTTCTAATAGTGGAAGAATTTTTGAAATCGACCCAGTAGTTCATGATTTACTTCAAACAACACAAAAATACAAAGTTTCTCTCTTTATAATATTAGTGTATAAATCTGAAATAATTTACTAACTGTCCCTCCTTGAAATATTCCTTTAAAGTGTTAGAAAATCTCTTTGAATATTTAACAAACTCCCTCTTCCTCTGTTCGAGTGCTTGTTTCCCCGTCCCGGGTGTATATGTTGACACTTCGTTGACCGCATCTAATAATTTCTTTATAGCAGAAGCTATTTCTCTGCAAGAAAAATTATATTTATTCATTCTCATCCTTATGATCACCTCTCTGCATGACCTCGCAGGACTCTAAATATTTAATAAACTCAATAAGATATTATCTATTCCACAGATAAACAAATTTTTTAAAATCTTCAGTAACTTCACCCCATCGGGCAACTTAAAATTTATCCAAAAAAAAACCTAGTGTGATGAAATGTGTGT
The DNA here is from genome assembly GCA_013186455.1 of Papilio dardanus tibullus. NCBI lineage: Eukaryota > Metazoa > Arthropoda > Insecta > Lepidoptera > Papilionidae > Papilio > Papilio dardanus. Next base: position 199,383 of record QDHC01002768.1, on the reverse strand, counting down.
TGTCTCATATGGCTTACTTTATTGTTTCCAGAAAAGTTTTACGGTCAGTAATTTCATCTGGTATTCTGCTTAAAATTTTCTTTAAAGCTGCTGATTTCTTATTCAACTCCTGGAAAGCTTCCTCCGACCTGTTCAATCTCAAATCCGCACCTGAAGATAATAAACCACCTATTAACTACATTTAAATTGTGAAGGTGGCTACAGACACTCACTTTTAACTGTACTGTTCGACTGAGGTGTGCAGGTCAAACTGTGAACTGTACAGTTTAAATTGAAATGTTAATACATCTGTAGCTGGCTAACACTATTCACTTGTCTCTTTGAAGTTGATTAGTTTGACAAGTGATGCTGATGCCCATCAATTATTGTATTAATTTTGTATAAAGATACTTAATGAACAAACAACAGTCACAAAACATATGCACATTAATATTAACCAAACATTCTTGATTTACAATTCCAAAATCTACATTTATAATTGTCTTACATTCATTCTCGGTGAGTGTTCCTTGCAGCCGTAGCAGGCTTTCATTCATGTTTACTGGTATGTCAGCGCGCCGCATTATACCAGCCACTAAATCATAGTTCAGTCCCGGTATGGCTGCTTCAGCCTTTGTAAGAGCTGCACGTAACGTTTGCGAAGCGCCCAAGTCATATTTTTCTAACTGTAATAAAAAAAGCAAAATTTTGCATATTCTTTATTAAACTTAGCCATTATGCAATTTTATGTCAAAACAGGGTACGCATTTAGTAACATACTAGTTTAATAGTAATCATATTACTAATACGTTTTTAATGACCTCCAAATATTATGAAAACAAAAGTATGTAATGCAAGACATGATACGTTTGCGCGATTGCGACGTTACAATTAGATGAACGTATAATATTTTATTGATCAATCATTCTAGACATTCTCTACTTATATAAATATAATTCCATTCCCACAAATCATTTAAAATTAAATCTCACCTGAGTTAAAACAGGACGTATAAGTACGGGTAAAACTAAGGAAGTAACAGGTAATTCATCGCCCATTGTCATTGTGACCAAATTTTCTTTAAATCTAATGCCTTAAGAATTGTTGTTAATCGAAATTATAGAAAAATTGAATATTAACAACTGAAACAAAATAGAACAGTATTCTCCGCTTTTTAATATAAACACAATTAATTCTACGTCTACAAACTAATTTCAATAATTCCTGATAATTCCATTGACCTAAATGTCAAATTCAAACTTAACTCACTCATTCACTCGAATTAGAGATGTGAGGGAGAGTGAGTATAAAAAAGATATATCTTTTAAAAAGAGCCAATAGCGATATCTTTCGTTCACTTCGTTTCGTAGTGCCTACACGGTACACTTAATAAACTACAATAAATAGGTATATCTGTACATCTTTTGTTCCTACGACTACGACTTATAATTTATTGCTCAAGAGACGGGAAGCGAGAGAGAGCATACTTAACAAATTAATGTGAAGCTCGAGGTAAAAGTAAAATACCACCTTTCTAACTGTTTTTTTTTCTTGCTAAATATATAAAAAAGTACGGTTATTTATTTCACTTCTGTAAAAATACGATATCAAAATGTGTTTTCTCATTCCTATAACTTACAAACGATTTTAAAAAAACCCTGTTTAATCGTAATTGCTTGTAACTTTCATAGTTTATTTTAAAATATTTTGAGACCTACTGATATAAAATAGTGATAATATCACTCTTTTTTTCAAAGTGACACATTTTGCCCATCTCTAACTAAATCAAATCGTATGTACCAGTAGACAGAGAAGGTATACACCACGGGATATATTTGTCTCATTTACCCAAGAAAAAGAAGGACTTATTTTATATGTCTTGTAAAAGAACGAGACAGATTACACTATGTTCTATTTTTCAAGCCGCGTGCCGGTTTCCATAAGGCAGCATATTGGTGTGCTGAAAATGCCTTTTTTGTCAGCATCTGATTACCATTTTTCAATCTAAAATTGAACAATTTTATTGAAAACAAGTTGTGACTATTAGTGCATTGTTACTTCACATAAACATGGGACGTTGTAGTGTTTTGGGGTATAAGATTGAAGTCAAATATACGTGTGTCTACATTTTTTTTCCCATTCGGTGGCATGCTAGCCAGTTGTCTATAAACGTAGTGTATTAACCATTATTATGGGCGTCGGATTAACTAACACTTGGTATAAAAAAAAAAGTATGACAATTTTTGTTCATGTACGGTATGACTATTTCAAGGTATTTTAGGTTTTTTTTTATTGTAATTTAATGTTTGTGTTTCCTAAATATATATAGACTAGATGAAATTGATTCTGTTGAATGTATGATATTTTTTGATACTAACTATTTCTATACCTTCCTATTTCTATGCAGCTTGCTGTCTATGACTGACAGCTGACACTGACAAGTTGACTAGTGACATTAAGGGATAGCGACGGTTTTGGCGTCAACGAAATGAAACAGTTAATTTGCTTTTGTCAACAAGCTAAAAAACTACTTATTTTTTGTTAACTAATTGACCGTCCATTCAATATAAAAAGACTCGAAGACTGGCAGCGAAAAAAAAATGACCAGTGACACCCTATGTAGATTTACGTTTAATTTAAGTTGTTATAGTTGAATGAAAATCAGTCAACGGTTGAACCGTTGACGGGAGATCAACGATTGATTTAACTATCGTTTTTTACATACAACAATCAACGCCCATCCCTAGTGACATTAGTCTAGTGCACAACATTTGTAATTTTATTTCCAACTAAACTTTTTATAAATAAAGTTTCTATAAAATTTTGTTTTAAACCAACGTATTATTTAATTGTAGAAATTACTATGGCTAAAAATACATCCAGCTCGGCGTTTCGAAAAATAGACATCGACCAGTACAATGAAGATAATTTTAAAGAAGATGAAGCTGAATCATCCGGTCCTACAGGCCCTGACGAAGGAGAAATATGTGCATTACTTAATCAATATCCTTTTCACAATAATGAGTCAGAAATATAACATTTCTTGCGGTGTATTAATATTCATATTTTAAGTATCATATGTGTCATAAGCTTGTTTCGATATCTTTCTAAACTACAAGGTAATATGCTTCTAAATCCTCTTTCATAAACTTTGCCGGAACACTAATGAATTTAATTATATAATAGTAGAGTAAAAATTACTGCCATTCTTCCCATCAATTTTATCTAAATTGTTTTATTACTATTTATTAATACTGGTACACATGAATATGTCATATTAATTTTTAAAATGATAATAGGGAAGTCCATGTCTTATCCATACATCTATAACAAGAAAGCTTTAGAGTAGTTTTTCACTCTCGCTTTTGCTTTATTCATATTCATTTTTTTTAAGGTGAGTAAAAATTTAATGACTTTTTTCCATGTTTAACATGCATTAATATGAACATTGTTTTGTTTGTTGTCATAGGACAGCGATATTATTTCTATTATAATATTACTTCTTAATTTTATATAAGCACAAGTTGCAACAATTGGATGAATAGATCAATGTTAGTTTGAAGGTATCTATGAAACAGCTTAACAGATCTTGATAAAATTTGGTATAGCTGTAGGACACATATGCTACTATGTTTTGGTTTAGTTTCACACAGACAGGGTTGTGGGTGATAGCTAGTCTGTTCATAATCTCCTTAACACAATAATACAGGAAGATATATAGAAGCACTTAAGTTGGTGCTTGGTAATGCACCTGTTGGCTCATCAAACCAACAGGTTAAAGTAAGTAATACAACAATGTTCTCGTTTAAATATGTATGAATGTACTGCACAATGAAACTCAAGATTTATCTAATTCTTCAGAGCTACATATTAAATTACATATAAAATATATGCATATTTAAAATCTGTTAGTAAGAATCATGTCTTAGACTTTTCGATAAGCATACAAAAAAGGTCTAGAAATAGTCTGTGAATCCTTGGATTTTGTACAATTTAAAAATAATATTTTGTTTTACAGGATAATGCACTTGCTATTACTTTGAAGGTGTTACTTGCAATTAAATCTGCACAAATTGAAGAAGTAGTTGGAAATCTGTCTCGGGATGACATAGACATCCTGATGAAATACATCTATAGAGGTTTTGAATACCCGTCTGAAGGGTCCAGTGGACATCTACTGCTGTGGCACGAGAAAGCATTTAACATTGGCGGCTCCGGCTCTATTGTTAGGGTTCTTTCAGACAGAATGAGAGTTTAAACTTCATACCAAATATTATAAAATGTATAAGCATCAGTTAACGAATAATATATTTATTTTAACTTTCTACTAGTGTTTTTTTTATATTAATAAGTGGCAAACGAGCAAGTGGCCACTTGGATTCGCTGAATTGTACCGGTGCCCATAGACACTTTTTGTTTACGTCTTTAAGATGTTGACTGAAAATTGGTAAGTATAAGGTTCGCAATGGTTGTTTACCTAAAGACTCAAAGTTACAGTATAAATGTGTAACCAGTGTTGGCGTGTCGGCAAGAGAGTGAACGCACTTTCAGATAGAACAAATACATTTTCTGTCTTTCCTGCGCTGCCATATGCTCATATGGCGACGCTATTAAGACGCGATTATTTTATTGCGCAGTGTTGAATGTGTTATTCTCATTTCTCAAATTACCATATAAAAATAATTTTTAGCTAGCATTAATTAGCGCAAGAAAATATAAGATGTCACCTATAGTACTAGATGTACCTAAAGGTAAGATAAGGTTCCATTTTAAGGGCTCCATTTTCCACAACTCCACGACTAGCGCCGCGTATTTTGCGTGAATACACATATCTTTGAATTTCGTCGCCGATATGTGCAGGTTACATCACAATGTTTTCCTTCACCTAAGAACGTCGGGTAAATGCACATATGAAAATCTAAAAACACATTGGTACATGGCGGGATTCGAACTCGGGACCTGCACAAGTCAAAAGCTAACCCCTGAAGCACCGACGCCCTAACCAATGTTTATTTTATTCTATATAACAAAAAAACATTTTCTAAACATGGTGCCTTCGTATTGCTTTTAACTATAACGAAAATCAATTTTTAAAATATTTGCGTGTCTATTTGTCCACAAGTCTGCGTTGCTTCTAGGTAATCTTGGGTAATCATCATCATGTACGAAAAAAAGACTATTACAGGATAATTGTGTTTGAATTATACGCTAACCAAGCTTAAGGCAACAGCTAGTAATGAATAAATGTCCAGAGGTGATGTAGTCGAAAAATAGTACCTACGCGCTAGTTTGATAACCCTGGAGGCTTCATTAGACCGATGTGACGCAAAAAACGGTCTTACGCCGAAGTGAAGTCTCCATTTTTTGCGCGAACTCGGTCTAATGAAGCTGTTAAGAGCCTATTACACAGTGTTTCATCTGTAACATAATATTTATAACAAAACTGTTGTATAGAATAAAAACTTTTGACCTATTTTTTTTTGCCAAGTGCTCAATGGGTTCAATAATGATTCAGCGTTTTAAGCAAAGTAATTCAGATCATTGAACGTGGTGACGTGTGCGCCGGCCGCTGCCCGTCGCCGTCGTCGTCGTCGAGAGGCGAGTGTAAGAAAGTAATTGTTTGGTTCGAGCAGAGGCAATCTCTCGCCGCCGCGGGAACGCGCCATATAAAAGCGTCTCTGTGCACTTGTAGCTCGATAGTTTTTACTCGCACCTCGAACGCACACTTCTTATCTCCACCATGGAGTTACTGGTAAGTTAATTTATTTGTTATGAAAATGACATAAGATACATACTTTGATATCCGAGTATCGGAAACGACAACTTCCTGATTATACAATAAGTTATATAACCCGCCTCAGTAGATAGCTGCAAAAACAAAACATCCGATGACAATTATTCAGGTATCTACAACACTTAGTATTTCGTAAATGATGCATGAATTGCAAAAAGTATGGTTTTATTATTAAAGTTAATATTTTCCCTGAAGTTTGATGTAATATCAATGTTTTGAAATAGTTCCGTACTCTAAATTTATCTTCTGTAATGTGAACATTCTTGTTTGTTTCAAACATGCATGTCATTATTAAATTTTTGTTTCAGAAATTTTTTACTCTACTATGTTGCACATGCATCGGTCTCGCCTCTGAACACAAGCACATAATCCCCGTGGAGAATTACGACTCAGAACTTCAGGATCTGGGCCAGCACGTGGAGATACCAGACACTCCAGTTAGAGTTGTTAAAATTACAAAAACCATCGCTGTTAAAATTCCAGTACCATATCCGGTAAAAGTAGTGGAAAAAGTACCATATCCAGTGCACGTATCAAAGCCGTATCCGGTGCCCGTGCCGCAGATCGTCAAGGTGCCACATGTGATCACTTCAAAAGACAAAATCGGCCACGAAGCCTTGGACAGTCCTTACCAGGGCCACGCTCAATTCGGCGGCAACACTTATCAAGTACAAGAACATGTATCCGACGGATACAGTCCTGACGGCGAGGGGGTTTACGGAGGCGGGTCGCAAGCAGTCGGCGACCCAAGCTCTAACGAAGAGTTCGGCGGCGCCCAGCCCGGCGCCCACTACGGCAACCATCAAGGTGTCGGCGCATTGGAGTCCAATAGTTACGATCAAGCTATTAGGAACTATTTAGAAAATCATGGGTCTGGGAACCAAGGTTCTGTGTCACAATACTAAATAAAATAAAAATGTACATTTTAATCTGGTCGTAAATCCGCACCAGAACGAGTCTGTACATAGTTACCGTTATTTAAACTGTGATCTTCAGAAATTATTAAAACACTGAGTAACAGTGGCTTATAAACCAAACGGTTCCAAACATTATATTTAAATAGTCTGATTCTGGTGTTTTTGTTGTTGTTTTGTTGCTACATGTGTATGTACTATTAATAGGTTGTTATTTATAGTGTGGTCGGTGATGTCACTTGTATGAAGAGAAATACAAAATTATAAATTAAAACTTTTTTATTATAACATAAGAAACCTATAAACTTTACATGCCCAAAAAAACTCTTACAGCAATATAAATGTCAAAAAATTAATATTAAAACAATTAAATAGAGAGAGCTCGTACGTAATATCCTGCACGCCGCAAACGACTCCCTCTCATAAAATGATTACAAAAGACCACGTAACATCAGAAGTAACGGGGACTAACAACACATACTAGTTACACACTACGATCACTTACACTATGCGGTAACACTACAAAAAATAAATCGATTGCTGCATTATACATTAATGTGTGTATTTCAATAGGTAGGAAAGAAAGCGACTCTAGGTCTTTTCTCCGCGCTGGGTGTGACGCTGTCCGTGTCGCTGCACGAGAGCTCGTCGCTGAGCGCCTTGACGGGCCGCGGCTCCGGCTTCTCCTCCTCGTCCGACACGTACATGCGCGTCAGGTCCGACGCCACCGACGCCGTCTCGCACACGCTGCGACACCCACATATACATAAACTCAACGTTCTTCCGTTTCTTTAATTTCGGTACACGATCAATACGACATCTATACTCTTCGCAATAACTTCACATATGTATAAATTGGAATAAAAACCTGGACTTTATAAATTTTCCCCCTAATTTTGGGGGCGATTATGGTTTAGGTTCATTGCAATTGTTTACAATTAATGAGGTACCGATTAAATCACCAGAAATGTAAACTAAATAACAGTGTGAGCAAAGCGTGGAGGCGGTTGTTTATTCGTCGTCTTACCTGTTGTTGTAATATTCAGACTCCATGTGGTGCAAGTTGTAGTTGATCTCGGGCTTGCCGCTGAGGGCGCTCATGGCGGCGGGCATGTCGACCACCGCGTCCTCCTCCGCCGCGCCCGGCCCCGCGCCCTGCCCCTCGCGCATCCCCTCCTGACCCGCCCTATCCTCCAGCTCTGTTACCTTAACTTCGATTATCTCTTCCTTGACAATAGCACTGAAAATATCCTTTAAATATTACACTGTACAAAAAAACAAAAGCTTAATTGCTTTCGAGTCGGTCGTTCTGACCACAAGCTCTAAAATGTTATAATATCAAGAAGCTCGCTGCTCGCTGCTCTGTGCTCACCTTCCGAGATTAAAAGATATCTTATATTCTTGAGATTTCTGAACTACTTGGAGCCAATTAGGCTTTTGAACTTCATCTTCGTTCAAACTAAATGATGAACCGGGCCTGAAAATATTGAAAATATAAATGTCACATTTAACAACAATTATATTGTTGTATTACTGGGCCTGCGTGGTTGACTGAGACCTATTCACCGCAAACATAGGGTAGGCTCCGAGCCCCGCGGTGGGGACGTTTTAGAGAATATTAAAAAAGGGGTGAGTTCAGTCAAGAGGGCTGATAAAAAAGTAGGGAGGAGTAATACGTACTTTGCCGATCTCTGGCAGGGACAAGGGCAGGAAGATGATGACACTACAATAATATAAACTTATTACGAAAAAGTGTTATCATAACTTACATAGGGGTGAAGTTAACGACGGTACCAAAGTGCTTCTGTTTGTTAACTTGGTAGAAATTATCAAGAGAAGTGGTAATTGTCGCGTCTTTGGTGATCGCCGGCAACGTGGGAGCGTTTCTCTGATTCGATCTCGATACACTGCTCTCCATTACTTCGCTCACAGAAAACTTCAATTTAGCTAAAATCAAAAATGTTCTACAGTGAAATAACTGGGGCGCAAATTATTTATCTCGAGGAATGCTGCATCGGCATCACATCGGTTACTCACATTTATCAATCGGTGATATTTTACTTGCGACATCGAAGATAAAGTCAGGCGTCCAGAAGTGAGGTATACGAATGAAGAGTTTGCCGGAGTCGACGGGCATGTGAAAGCCGAGCTTGTGCAGGAGCTGCAGGAATTTTAAATCCTTACAGATTGAAGCTTCTTCGCAATTCCACGGCACCAGCGGTACGGATTGATTTGAAACTGAAATTAAAATGTTAAACTCTGCTAAATGTAACAACCATAAAGCATCGAGTCTTCTTAAGCACTCGTATCTTAATGATCTTCTAGTAAAAGATAATACTTGTAGAATATACTAACATACCCAACGAATGATACGACACGGGAGAGGCGACAGGTACATCAGTATTCGTATTTACTTTATCTTTGTTGCCAGAATCTATGTCCATTTGTGCTTTCTTTTCGAGATATATTTTGGCGTAGCAAGTGTCGAGTAGCACTCTTTGAACCCAATCCAAAAACTTAGACTTGCCATCCTGTGCCAATTGTTCGCAAAGCTTTCCTATTTCGTCATCTCGCATCTCCTTGTTCATTTGGACAACTTTAGAGTTCCTATCCAACTCCGATTTAAGAAGTTTCTCAAATTCCTCCTTGCTTATTACTGACTGTTTGAAAAGTTCCTTTATCACCGAATCCCTCTTTTTGATAACGCCGTCCTCTTTATATAACTTGAGTATTTCTCCGATGACGTCCGTCGTCGTGCTGCACTGCATATAGTTCCAACTCAATGAAGAAATTTCCTCCTCGGTCCATCTTAAAAGACAAACATGTTTGCAATTTTAACTAATCAAACTTGTTGATAATTTAACTACAATTTCATGAAGATGAAGTTTCTTCGAAATAATAATAACAATATTATTTTTTATAACGTAGCACAAAAAAAATTAAAATAAGTTGTGTATGTAGCCGGCGGCCGTTTGCGACGTGTGTAATGTGCCGCGAGCCGCGGATCTTCGCGTCGTTAGTTAAATTTATCAAATGCTCATACAAAGTACAAACTTAATCAATGATGTTAGGTTAAGAAATACAAATACTTTCTCGCAAATTTTCGTCAAAGGCCTTCTGAGAATTAGAATACAATATAAAGTTTGATAACAATAGTTTTAGACAAATCGTATGCAATTGCAAATTCATTCATTTGTCATATATTCTATGGTTTACCAAAATTTTAAACTAAGTATTTACTATATTTTAGCAATCAATGTTATTTCTATTTTCTGTTATATCAAAATGGTTATCCGTATTCAAAACGATAAATGACATACATAAGCACGTTACCTCTCTTTAGCATAAGTTACGCTGCTTGTAGTTGATTTTCTTTTGACTCCGACATCCTTTCCTGCTTCTTTCCTTTGAGCTACATCGAAGTTCTCAGACTCGAGTCGGTAAGTTCCCGTACTTTGTAAAGATTGCGGTTTCTTTATAAATGTGTTTATGACGTACTCGATGAGATCGGACCAATCCTACAATGAAGGAGCGTGCAAGAAGATTAACAAGGAGAAGCAGCGACGGATCATCCGCTTTACATATTATACTACAAAAGATTTACATACATCGCAAGTCTCGAACTCGGATTTCCATATAGAAGTGAACGTTTTTAAAATCTTGGGTTGGAACAAAGCTATGACGCATCCCAGCTCTCCGCCCACGTGGTGCATCATAGTGAAGATGCAGTCGTTCACGAACTCGCCGTTGCCTTCGTAGTCCTCCAACAGACGCCCATATTGTGACATTATTTCGGGCGTTGCGAACCTGAGACAAATTGACGAATCACCATAGGAAACTATGCTGTTTGCAACGTACATAGCAATAAACACTAAATACTAACTGTTTTATATGATCAGACATACTGCTCGAGCCTTTGTAATCCGGCATTTTCATAACGTTGTCCAAAAACATCAATAAAATGTGGTTGGTGACAATAAGGTCCTGAAAATGTTTCTAATGTAAAGTGCTCTCACTATGTATCTTTACAATTTATTTTTGCTTAAATGAATAACAACTTTGATGGAAAATTACTAAAGCGACTCGACCGACTCGACCATTAACAAACTTCGAGGCTCGAGGCCCCAAAGGGACCTCTTATGTTTTAAATTCGGTTATGAAAGTAAGTTGATAATGTTTATAAGTTTTTTTGTTTTAGCGCATTCAAGTAAAATACTTAATAAGTTATAGAAATGAATTAAAAAATCTTGTGTGCAAACCTGTAAATATTGTTTCGGATGATATTTAGGATTGTAGTGACGTAAAAGCAGCACTAAAAGCGAGCGCAATTCATCCGTCTCACACATCTTCATTTGCAGCGACACCAGCTTGTGTTGGTCATCGTCGCAAGTGTGCGGCGACTTCTTATACAACTCTATCGCCTGAACGAATTCTCGGATCGCTGTCACCACCTTCACGATGACAATAGGTTTTGTTCATTACACTACCTAATCGAGATGCATACAGTATCTCATACACTTCAATACCTACCAGGTGTAATCTTCGAACGTTAGGTTTCAAATCGTTTCCATCCAACTTTCTAGCGAGTTCAAACTGTTCGCATAGATTTACGCCTTCCGCGGTTAAATACGAAATGATTTCAAAAGATAGCACTGAGCACACATGCTCCAGGTCGAGCTCGATTTGTGTGGCAAACTTCAAAAAATATGTAACGAGCCAAAAAAAGTGTGATGTATCAATTTCGAGTTGAACATTAGTGAGAATTTCTTTGTGCAACGTCTTCACTAACGAATTATATCCTTTTAACAGAAAATTAACTGTAAATTCTTTCAAAACATTGGAAATGTCGTCATCGGTCAGTGTATTGTGCCCTTGCAGTGTTGCTCTGTAATGAATCAAATGATTAGCAATCAGGAGTTAAACAAAGATCATTAAGTAACTTGGTAAGGTACAAAAATACGCACAAATTAATTTTTCCTTTTTTAACTATTTTTTTTCTTTTTCTTTCTTGGAGGGTGAGGTTCGAGCGTACTTTATTGTTTATTCTCTGTTTGGCCGTGTGCGGTTTTTGGTGCAAAGGTTTTTTACTTGGCAACTCATCCTCGTTGCTCGATGTGGATATCGACTCCTGATTTTCGATCTGAGTGACGTAACCGTAATCAGAATTTTCTGATATAACCAGTTTCTTATCTGATTTTCTCTGTTGATCATTTTCACTGTAGTTTCCATTTGAACCGGACATGGAAACCGCCTGTAACCAATTACAATTCTCATTATTTATATGAGATGATCATAGGATGATCGGTTATGATGACAGGCTGGTAGAGAATTATGGAGGAGCAGGAGCAGCACATACGGTGCCGACCCTTCGTAGAGGGAAGCTTAATGATAATTTATATGCAATATATAGCAGCAAAGTTTTTAATAACATACATACCGTATCACTTTTGACTGCGGTATCTTTATTATTATCACCACTATCGGCGCTATTGTTGGTATGAAAGGTCGTTTCCGAGGCGTGATTGTCGGCGGAGCGCGGGAACTGGGACGTTTGGTTGCCGTTGTTTCTTGATGAAGCGTCCCAGTCGTTGTTCACAGAGCTGGGGTCGTCGTTACTTTTGCCGCTGCCGCCGGTGTCCGACGAATCAGACGTTGGGTCCGAAGTCAAATTTGGTGATGAATCTTTACTACCTACAGTACGGGTTACATCATTTATCATTAAGTCCGACTTAAAAAACATATATCCGATGTTGAATTTGATTGTAATTAAAATAACCTCTGTCTTGCGGTGACGTATTACTCTCATTGTCTTCAGAACTCTCGGATATAGATGCGTCGAGCCACAAATTAAGAAGTTTGTGTAATGTGGTGACGTGCTGATCTTTATACATTAGAGCTATTAATTGTACCATTGTGACTGCCCAATTTGTCTAGAAGGAAAATAACAAATAAAACTCATATCTCGACTCTTGAAGCAATATATACATAAATAAATGCATTTATTATTAATAATAATAAGTAAAATGAATTGGACAGTACAAGTATTTGCTAGTGGGCCACTGTTACGAACACTAAATAAGTAATAACTTACCGCATCTGACATACACATAAGCTTTATAAGAACTATGTCAATATTTTGGCTGAACAAGTTCCATAGTAATTGGTTCTGCACGGTGTGCGGGGCGCCGTTGTAGGTGGGGCTGAGGTCGCTCACGTCCTCGGGGATGTGCAAGATGTTGCGAAGGAACAGAAGCGTGTTGCTAATATTTACGCACTGCTCCGAAGAAAGCTTACTTTTTTGCTCTAAGTCTGAATTTTTTTTCAAAAACTCTATAATTACTTTTGTCGCCCGATGGTCTGTGAGAGCGAGTTTAGTAGTTGCTAGTAAATTGTTAACTTCAAATATAGTATGTCTCCCAAAGCCAGTTTTGGAAATTGCATCCATAGAAAGTAGACATTCTATAGGTATTGTTAAATTAACTAATATTTTTATCAGTAGTTCAATCGTTTTATCCTCTTTTGCATTAATCAGTAATGGAATAAGATCTTTTTTTATGTTTTGTCCGAAGCTTATACTCCTGCGATAGGTACATAAGTATTTATCTTCTGTTAATATATTATGTAAAATAGTTTCTAAGGCAGCTGTAAAAAAAATACAAGTTAATGAATAGGTCGTACATCATTTTGATTCGTGCGTAAAAAAACAAGAGTATTATAATACATAGGTAAGATTTAGGTAATCGCGACGTAAACATCGCGTCTCGCACAATTGGATCCCCGTATTGCCTATAGTTTATCAAATTAAATCATATTTTCAATATGAATAAAATATATTGAAGAGTTTTCAAGATATTTGAATAAATGTAAAATAATTTATAAAGTTTAAAATCATCTAGCGCTCAAACAAAGCAACTTCGGATAGGTAACTTGGGTTGAATCGTTTTATTTTTGCCCAAGGAATCTATGGTAAGAAATTGTACAGACAATACAGGGAATCCCTGTAAGTTACTACTTACGATAAATGAAAAACTATATTAATATTTTTGGTTTTTTATTCAATTACCATTATTACATTCACTGATTATTATTAATTTTGGTAATAATTTCGTGTGATTTGATAAATGAATATAACATTGAAAACTATAACTTTTAGCAGTTTTTATTTAGATCACAAGTATTGTCGGTAAAAGTTAAAAAATAACAACAAATCTTTACAGGAGGGAAACGTCCCGAATTTTCGTATTTTTTTAATATAAGGAAATGTTTACAGTACTTATTTTATTTATTTTTTGGGGGACTGATCAGTATTAAAAAACCACATACTACTAGTATAAAAAGATTTACCAAGTATAAAATATAATATTAAGATTAACACAGACATATTCACTTATCTTGTTTTTTGATTTTAATGAAAATGTTCGAACGTATACTAACCTACAGTTTATTTTTTGTTGTTGTTTATTACTTTTATCGGTAATAAGGCTGCAGTATTAATAATCACCGCTAATTGTGATTAATTTATCACTATTACCTCTGATTTTAGTAATTATTAATAATGACAATAGTTCACAAGAAAGTTTTTCTCACCGTTACAGTGTTCATTCACGTGATATCCATCTGAATGTAAAAATCCGAGATTGCTGAATGTGCTATGGAGTTGAGGACTTCTGAGAACCCATTCCATTTTTTATCTGAAAATTATTTAAAGTCAATACGGTCGCGTATAAATATGTACATACATAAAAAATGCTTGAACTCACTATTATAGCAAAAGATATTAAACTAAATTAGGCGGCTATAAACGCGTTTATATAGTAAAGCTTTGTTCGGACTAGGACAGTATTTTAGTGAAGTAGCAAGTATTTTAGTAAAAAAAACGTAATCGAACAGCAACACTTTAGTGGAGTATATTAGTAAATCTAGATGTCGTTTGTGTCGGAGGCCAAGAGCTACCTCGGGGCGGTGCGCCAGCGGCGTAAGATTAGTAAATCCTTTGTTCGGATAATTATTACTCGCTACTCGACTAAAGTACTATCCTAATGTGAACAAGGCTTTACGGTTTAGTTTAAAAAAAGTTGTCTCACGATAGTTTAAATAATTTAAAGGTCATCGGGCGGAATTCGAGACATTGATGAAAATGGTATACATAAAATAAAGGGTATATGTTTACATTAATTATACATATTTTGTTTGGCAACAATGGGAGAAAAAAATTAGAGACCAAAATATGTTAAAAACAACTTAAATAGACAGAATTGTATTCATGCCATTAAATGGAAATCATCCAAATTTACAAGATTTTTTAACGGGATTTTCATAGAAGGGCCACCGCTAGTGACGTATACAGTAAATGTAACCTATTATAAGTATAAAATCAAATGAAAGTATTGTTGGCATCAAAAACGTGATTCGATATCACGCACCAGTGAATAATCGTATTTACTGAGCTAACCACGATTCCCTTAACAATATTATGTTTGAATTATTCAATTTCAGA
Organism: Papilio dardanus tibullus; assembly: GCA_013186455.1. Classification (NCBI taxonomy): domain Eukaryota; kingdom Metazoa; phylum Arthropoda; class Insecta; order Lepidoptera; family Papilionidae; genus Papilio; species Papilio dardanus. Next base: position 184,199 of record QDHC01002768.1, on the reverse strand, counting down.
TTTGTCCCCAGCAGATCTAATTTTAGTCTACTTTCCTTTCGATTTCGATCTGCCGGTGGAGGGCACACATACGTACGAGAAATATTATCTTTTTATGCGTCCCCTCTTCAGTGCCTACCTCTACGCACTGAAGAGGCACTAATGCCTTTTAGGCAAAGCGCTTTTAATCGTTTGTCACTGTATCTATACTAATATTGTAAAAAAAACTTTGTATTTTTGTTTGTATTAAAATAACTCAACAACTACTGGGCCGATTTCAAAAATTCTTTCACTATTAGAAAGCTCCATTATCCCCGAGTAACATAGGCTATATTATTTAATTCCACGCGGACGAAGTCGCGCACAACAGATAGTGTATAGATAAATTACTTATGGTTTTTGCGTACTTTCTTTAATAATCGCATAGTATATGACATAATATACATAGATGAAGAGATAATTATGTGTTACAATAGCAATTAATAAGATCATGGTTTTATATCGTTACGTGTTTTCAAAAAGTATCTTTGCCACGTGACCACAGACTGAGGTTTCCTACGCGCCAATAGTAGGTCACGCGAGTCGCGTGTCAGGTACACGTGCTCGCCTTACGCCCGCCAGCGCGCTACGCCCCTCCACCCTGCGCCCGCCTCAATACACTCGCCTACGTAAACAATTAGGTATATACCTAACAAGGCTTTATAAATCTTATAATTTTTAAATGTACAAACATGTTTATTTTTGTATCTTGGCTATACTTCTATTGGTAAATGATCCTTACAATGCCTACAAAATTAATGTATTGCATTCCAATATAATCCATATTCCAATATAGGTATCTACTATTACCTTGTCTATCTGTACTTGCGAAGCGGAGATAATTATCAAGTTGTTTATTAGCATTGAATAGCCTCCAAAACTATTAAACCAATTTGAAAAATTCGGTCACTTTAGGGAAGCTACACTACCCTGAGATGACATAGGATATCATTATCTGCATTATTATACTGGCCTTGTTCCTATCGAGGATCAGCATGCTATATATCATTTTTTTTTTCTTGCACGGAAAAGGTATGCGTCAAAAGTTACTTTGACAATTCAAGACTATATATAAACTTTTTTAGTAAATGTCATATAATACATAATTGACGTGTGACATAGGGTAGGAGTAGGGACCATGAATTAACACTTATTACAACTATTGAAAATTTGTATGTTCTAATAAAATATATCAAACCAAAATCTATTAAAATATACATACTTTAAGTAATATAATTCAGGTATTTTTACTATTTTATTAAAGTTATTTTACGAATCATAAATAAACATAACATACTATAGAAAAAAAAATATTGTTATATAGTAATTCAAAAGCAATACCACAAGCTTAAAACTTCCAAGCTCTATGAGAACAACTATGAGATTCATAACCAATTTTATCCTTGTCTAATGAATTAAGTAATGATATGATATAGTTATTAGACATCATCCCGACTGAGCCACAATGTAGTATCTATCCAAAACATACAATATTACAATACATTTTATTATGTTATGTACAATTTCACATAAGTGATCACATACTCAACCAATAGAGGGTAAGTGATTTCCTAAACAAAAAACTGAAAATATTAAAATCGAAATTAACTATTAAGGTAAACAAAATCTTAATAGTTTCCTAGTTCATTCAAAATATGGCTGACTGGTTTCTAAAAAATCAATATATTGCTGAAATGATATGAATGATAACAGATACGTGGTACTTGTCCATATTAATTACTCGCTATTGGTCTATCAAATACAATAATACGCATGAATTAAATTAAATCTATTGTTAAACGCGGAAAAACATATCACGTTAAAACCCGCGCAACAGGAGTCTTATAGGATATCATACCTGCATTTAATTCTAGTTATTTATTTAAATGTTGTTGGTCATGTACCTCTAATGTATTTCTACATATTACACTTATAATTTCTAAAATATACTTACGGAAAAGACGATATTTACGTCCAGCTAGCTGTGATACCATAAGTAACCAAATACAACTATAGAAACACTACACAAAAATAGATATTTATTTTCCCTCAGGCTAATCCCACACACTTCACGTATAATCAGGTACTTTGTTTCTATAAAATGGCAAATTAACTTATATAACTATACACCACACAGCTGTCGAACCAATTTGATTTCAATCAAAATATGTATACAAATGTATAAAATATAAATCTAAACTTCAACCACAACTAGGGATGGGCATTGTCTCAACAAACAGTTATATCATCCGTTGATCGCCCTTCAACGTTGGAACCTTAGACCGATTTTCAATCAACTAGTTAAATTCAACGGAAATTTACACTAGACCAATGGGCGTCTTCTAGTTTTAGCTTTCGCTCACAAGTAGTTATAGTCACCTATATAACCCATATAAACTCACCTATCCTAATAACAGTAAAATATACAACAACATGGCAAAAATTTAGCGATATTTTAACTATTGTGCCGCGCAACATTCTGCTTTTAAATAGAATTTGTTAGTTTTTCTGCTTTAATACAACAACAACCACACAACTCACGCCCGTAACCCAGAGAGGTAGGCAGAGACAACGGTCCTCCATTTTGCTCGATCCTGACACACCTCTAACGCTTCTTCTACAGTCATAGATCTACACATGTATACAGGACGTTTACGAGTGCTCTTAGTACCAGCCTTCTTGAGTAATTCCTAAATTTGGGCAGCATAAGTCCACCTCGGGCGACCCCGTCTAACACTGCAACAAACCTACTACATTCATTCTTCCTCTTAAAATGTCCAAACCATCTAAGGAAATCCTTTTCAAGTCTAAACACAACATCTTGTTCCAAACCAGATTTTATCTTACAACACTATCCCTAATCCTATCGTTTAAGTCTTGTTCGCACCAGGATAGTATTTTGGTAAAATAGCAAGGAGCATTTATCCGAACAAAGGATTTACTACTGTTTGGACTCGTTTAAATCTACGCACTAGGGTAGTCATTTAGTAACTAAAAGTTTCCAAACAGCAACATTTTAGTAGATTAGTAGACAGATTAGTAAATCTTTTGTTCGAAAACTTGTTACATGCCGCTTGACTAAAATACTATCCCAGTGCGTACAAGGCTTTAGAGACGGGCAATACATCACTTTAGTGAAACAGTGACGTATATCTTTTTACCTTGGTGATATATATCACTCATTTATATCAGTAGCTCACTAATTAATTTGAAATAAACTTAAAAAAATTAAGTAATTACCGTTTAAAAAGGATTTTTAAATACTTTGTTATATAAGGGTTAAAGAAAACACATTGTAAGTAGGTATCGTATTTGTACAGTAGCAAAATTACTAGCATTTTTTTTAATATTTAGCAATAAAACAATACTGCTTTCTCTACTCTTGTCTCAAACTTAACATGAATAATTTGTTAAATATCCTCTTTCTTGCGCCCTGTTTCACTGAGTGACAAATCTAAAGTCGGTCACTCGCCGTTTCGTATAATTTATAGGAAAAAAATACTTTAAAAAAAATAAGTAAATATATACATATCTTTAAAAAGAGCTATTAGCTCTTTTTATGTCTCTTATATCACACAATCACTACCCATCTCTACTATCAGTGACAGTTACACCTATCATATTTCTCAGTGACCTCATTTCCACTGGCATCCTTTTCCTGCCAAACCTAAGACTTACTTCTGTACACGGACGGATTAACATGGCCACGTTGTTGGAACAATCTGTCGTCACCGGTATTTCTAAACTGTTACAACTTAGGGGCCTTCAAAAAAATAAGACCGTACTCCTCCCACAAAGGCCGGCAACACATCTGCGGTTCCTCTGGCGTTGCAGGTGATTAACTAACATAGGCGATGTGCTGCTCGTTCACCCCTTCTACTATAAGAAAAAACATAAAAGTGGATACTAATACTGCATGGTGAAATTCTGTTTTAAATAGGATAATTATTACCTTTTTATGTGAAATATTTAACTAATGTTCACCAAAATTGTCAGAAAAATGACCTCTGTGCGCCGGTCCTCTGATTTATTTGTATTTAATGTGTGAGTAACTAGTTGATAAAATAAGTAGTTTTTCAACTAGTTGACAAAAGCAAATTAACCGTTACGTTTCGTTGAAGCGAACATCGTCCACGCCCAACTCTAACCATAACTTTTTATAACTCATAGATAAAAGAAAAGTAGATCTGACATTTATATGTCATACTGACAGTGAGTAAGATAAATTTATATCAGATCGTAGAAAGAGAAAGACATAGAAGTAGCAATAGCGTAAACAGTTGAGGGACAAAACATGCCTTAGACTACGTCATACTTAGACTATTAATATATATAGTATAATAGTCTTCTTTGTCTAAGAGGTCATAAGTATGTTGTGTGTGCATCACTTCACGGCTTTAAACCAATAACATCATGTCTCAAGCCTTTGCCTGGGACGTATGAAAAATTAGTTCACCTAAAATACGCGTGGAGCGCCACAATACTTTATGATACGTCACATTTGTTTGGGTCTTGGTTCTGGACCCAAACAAACAAAATCGCATACGGAGAAAATGACAAAAGATCTATGTCACTGTCTTTGTCACGTTACGTACATTTCGCATAAATGTGTCACAGTCGCTGTCAGTTTGAGATATGTCATATCCGATCTGCCTTTTATAATCTATGTGTAGGACTATATCACCACTTCTATTCTTTACTCTTTCTACGACTCTTTTTGCACATATTTTCATTGTACAAACAGGTGTATCAATAAAAATAAATAGAAAATGTGCATTGAATTTCGAGATTTAGAAAATAAATCAGTAGACGACAGTGATACCGATTTCAGCGATGACAGTGAGGAAATGAATGATTTTGGTTTGTGGATTAAATATTTGTCATTATAGAAAAACAGTATTGACTATTGACCAAAGCTTAATTTTAAATAACTTGTGTTAATTCATACGCTTGTTTCCTTCAAGTAGATATTTGGCACAAGTTTGAATACAACTGATGATCCTATATTTTCTATTTGCTGAATTATTAAATCAGTCATACAATTCATACCATACCAATATACAACACAATAACCTAAAAATATTAATTTAATTGACTTGTTATTAACTATAAACAGACTAGTTTTATTTATCGATTCCGTTTTTACTCATTCATCACTTTACCTTGTTTTGGCCCAGATGGTATAGAAAGTGACAATAATGAAGACAGTGAGGCATCAATGGTGGAAGAAGCAGAGAATGAAACAATCATTTCAAATAGTGAGTCAGATCAAAGTGAGGACGAGGAGGATGAAGTGGTCAAAGCTATAAAAGCTGAGAAGTCTAAACCAAGAGACCATCCTCCAACAATAACCTGTGAAGATTTTATTGTTGATATATCTTTTAGCCCAACTAAGAATTTAATTGCTTTAGCAAATATAATGGGTGATGTATTATTGTATGAATATAGTAATGCGGAAAACAAATTGTTGAACACATTGGAATTACATGTTAAGGCTTGTAGAGATGTAGAATTCAACGAAGAAGGTGATGTCATTTTTACAGCAGGAAAAGTGAGTTTTAATTTAAAAAATATTGTACAATTAAATTTTATGTTTCCTCTTGATTGAAATAGATAGTTTGATGAAAGTAGTTTATTTTATCTAGTTTTTAAGATGTTCACAATTTAGTTTGCATATAGTAATACTGTTTATTTTTTGTTTAGGATAAAGCAATTATTGCTACTGATGTAGAAACTGGAAAATTAAAATGTTGTTATGAATACGCACATGAACAACCAGTTTACAAGTTGCTGTGTTTAGGAAAGAACAAATTTGTAACAGGTAATTTATGTATGCAACAATACGATTCTAGTAAATAAAAATGGCTGCATTCACGTTATTAAGATCCGGTAACGGTATCAACTAGTTTCCTGCATACCAATACTAGCAGTGCCACAGCATCAAGCTCGTCGACATGGCCGGCGCATGGCGCACCACCCGCGCCCCCCACGCTCTCAAGTCGTGCCCTTTGGGCACAGGCGCGCAGTGCGAGACGGGCCGTGACCGCGAAATAATACAAGTCCCACTCATCCCTGAAAAAGAGCCTCCGACAGGTTCAAAACTAGTTGGTACTGTTACCAGATCTTAATAACGTGAGTGCAGCCATTTTTATTTACTAATAATAATGTCTCATGGAAGTTTAAACAGTGAAATATGATTCTAATTTGTATTTAAACAAATGAAGTACAAAAGGGAGAAGCTGGACAAAGATCCGGAATCAAAACAAACTCACTTTTGTTACAAAGTGCTACCTCCTCTTGTTCCTCATTTCTTGACACTTAACTATAATAAATAAGCAAATACTTATTTAGATACACAAATATGTTTTATTAATATTTAAAACAAGCTGAATCTTATGATGTACAGTTTTTTATTGAATTTTGAACTGATAATACAATATAAAATTAATCATAACCAAATGTAAGAAGCACTATAAATAATTTTCAGGTGATGATGGAGGAACTGTTAAACTATGGGATTTGAGAAAACCTGATCCATTTTTTAGCATAAACATTGGCAATGAACATGTTTCCGACATGATAACAAATGAATCAGAAAAATATTTAGTTTGCGCCGGAGGTGACGGAGTTTTAACCTCTATAGATTTAAAAGGCAGGTATGTAAAGAACTGTCAGTGATGGTAACAATGGTTAATAATACAGACATAGATATATTCCCTCTAAAATGGTGGTAGATGGAGTGTTTCATACAAATTTAAGATTTAAAAGTTTTTGGAAATGTCAGTAGTGTGAGCAACACAAATGTTTATTGGTATCTTGAAAAGATTTTCGAAAATATAGTTTGTAACAATTAAAAAAACTAAAGTATTTGTGACTGTTAATTATTATTATTTTAATATTAAATTCATCTGGAACAAATTAGATTGGCGGGTAGATTGAAGTAAACACATATTTTTATATCTCTCAGTTTTAATAATTTGTAATCAAGTAAATATTGTGCCATTTGTACATAATTTATGAAGCAAATGAATAAGTAAAGTTTAATGCCTACCGGTGAGCGTTTTCCCTAATCTATCTCCAATATTTCACATATTTCACCATATACTACACTCAACACTAGTCACAAGCACAATTTCAAAATGGACGCCATTCAAGAGTCACTTATAAATCTCCAACACATGTTTACTCAGCGCATGGATGCCTACCAAAGTGAACTGGCAGCTGCAAGTGCTGTGCCCTCGGGCACAACCACTAGTTTGTCTACAGAGTTTGCAACTTTCCGCACCTTCATTTTGTCTGCATTAAAGTCACTTCAAGAACAAGTAGCACTCCTCTCCTCTCAAGCAGATAACCTTGAATCACGTAGCCGCCGTAAAATTTTATTATTACATGGTGTGCCCGAGGCTACATCTGAAGACACCATCTCGGCTGTGGTGAATACCATTGTGAATAAGATGAAGGTGGTGAGTTTCTCTGCAGCTGATATCAAGCAATGCCACAGAATGGGTCAGTCAACTTCGGATAGGCCTCGCACGATATTGTTCAAGTTGTCTGACCAAGAACAGCGGAACTCCATATGGAGAAATAAATCTTCGTTAAAGGGCTCCGGTATAACTTTGTCTGAATTTTTGACCAAACCCCGACATGACACCTTCATGGCAGCGAGACAGAAGTTCGGCATTTCTAAGTGCTGGACAAACAATGGGTCAGTGTTTATTATCATCGATGGCGTGCGTCACCGGGTCAACTCGTTGAGTGAATTGGAAAAATTCAATAAGGCAGCCACCACCAAGGCTAGTGAGGTAGTAACTACAGCGCCAGTAGCAACTAGGGAGTCCCGTGCAGCATCGAAGAATAAGAGGGCTGCCGGCGTAAGTGCTTCCAGCAAAAAGTAAAAGGTTAAAGCCAAAGTGTCGCCTTGCTATCCACTAAGTGTATGAACTTTCTTAATTTATGTTACTACTGTATTTATAACTCAGCTCTTATATTAATGTTTGTTTACGATTTTTTTTTTTTATATTTTTCTTTCTCAATTCTACCGACTTATAAGCTTTCACGACACTGACATAACAACTACGGCTGTCAATGTCATACGTCATTTTTTCGTTTTTTTTCGAGATTTTACGGCCTGGTAACATAGACCTTTGAGCCATGTCATACGTCAGTGCCCTAAGCAGAGTAACAAACCACGGACTACTGAATATTGTAAACCAATATTTTTATAAGTGCAAATCGGTTATTATTGTTTTTTTTTCTCTTTTTATAATGTTGTTTTAGTCATTACTGCAGTATGTTTGCTGTTGTTTTTATTCTCCTTATTATCTCTTTTTTTTTTTTTTTTCTTCTTTTGTGGCTGTATAAATCTATTTTTGATACCTTGATTATTTTATTTGCTTGTTAATTAAAGTACTAATTATATACGCGATGGATCACCGGTTGGTGTAATACTGATAGTATTTTTGATTGTAAAATAATATTAACATCTTTTTTTTTTTTTTTTTTTTTCTCTTTGTTTAATATTTTTGTTTTTGTTCTACTTTGTCACTCTTGTAAATTCTCTACCAGCATCAACTAAGACGTACGTGAGGCATATATTTTCCCATATATATATATATATATATATATTTTTTTTTCTAATTTTACCGTTATTTTATCTTTCTCTTTTTATTATTTTTTTTTCTACTTTTCTCTTTATAATCAATTTAGATTAATCAGAATATGAGTAGTAGTGATGAAGATCTACTACTGTCCCTTGTTTTGAACACCTCCCACTCTAGTGAATCCGACGATAAGCTGCTTTCTCTAGGCGAAAATATTAATAAAACGTTTAAGTCTTTTCCTAGAAACTTTAACACCTGCCACATCAATGCACAAAGTATCCCATCACACATCGCTGACCTACACGAGTCATTTGGATCATCCTTCACTGACGCTGTTCTTGTCTCCGAAAGCTGGCTGAAGCCCTCTATTCCGTCGACATCGGTGTCTATCCCTGGCTTTACTCTGGTTAGGAACGACAGGTTAAATAAAGGAGGTGGTGGGGTGGCAATTTATATTAAAAGCAAATTCTCTTTTCAAATTATCCTCCAGTCCCCTTCAGCCTACCATGCCAATGCTGAATACCTATTTATTGAAATCGACCTCGGTGTTAAACTATTACTAGGTGTTATCTACTGCCCACCTAACGTTGATTATTTTTTAGAGCTTGAAAATGTGTTTGAAACCCTCATGGGAACCTACACGCACTTTTTGATTATGGGCGATTTTAATACGTGTCTCCTTAACTTAAATAACCGTTCCTCAAAATTAAAAGACTTAATTGAATCGGCTAATCTGGAAATATTAAAATTATCTGCCACGCACCACTCCAGTTCTACAGACACTCTTCTTGACCTTCTTTTAACTTCACATCCTGATTTAGTTGCGCATCATGGCCAGTTCTCTGCACCTGCCTTTTCTCATCACGACCTCATCTATAGCTCATTTAAATTGAAACTTCCTCGGCATAAACCCGCACTTCTAGAAAAACGCAACTTTGCTCGGATGGATGTCGATTTGCTGCGCTGTGACGCCCAAAAAATCGATTGGAGCCTAGTTGAATCAGCAGCCTCGGTGGATGACAAAGTCAAAGAAATGAACAAATGCGTCATTCAACTCTATGACAAACATGCGCCGGTTCATCTCGTTAAAGTAAAGCATCCACCATCTCCCTGGTTCAACGAAACTATACGCAATGTTATGAGAAGAAGAGATCGGGCCTTCCGCAAGTATAAGCGCGAAAGGAACGAACTTAACTGGTCCTCTTATAAAGTTCTCCGCAATGCCTGTAACAAGTTAGTTCGAAATGCTAAACGTCGCCACATCAGCCAGCAGATTGAACTTTCTTCCCCTGCTGGTCTGTGGAGATTCTTGAGGTCTCTTGGTATGGGTAAGCAGAGTTCCACCGACACTAAGATTAACATTGATCTAAATATCTTGAATTCGCATTTCTGCGACACTTCCAAAATCCCACCATCAGTGAAATTGAAAACTCTCAATGAAATCAAATCTATGCAAATATCTTCTTCCAGTCCTCTTTTTTTTGCTCCGGTCAGCGAAGACCTCATTAAAAAAGTTTTCATCTCTTTAAAATCTAAAGCGGTGGGATGCGACGACATTGGCCGCGTCATGTTAATCCATATTATTGATCAAATATTACCTATTATCACACATATCGTAAACTTCTCCCTCTCTTCTGGTGATTTCCCAGCATTATGGCGCAAAGCCCATGTAATTCCGTTGCCTAAAACATCTAATCCAGTTCTACCTGAAGAGTACCGCCCTATATCAATCTTGCCCTTTCTTTCTAAAATTATAGAATCAGTTGCCCTCTCTCAAGTAAACGATTTTCTCAGCAATGCCAACTTGTTTAATCCCCTCCAGTCTGGATTCCGTAAAGGTCACAGCACCACAACGGCGTTACTGAAAGTTACTGAAGACATTCGCTCCAACATGGAGCTTAAGTTGATTACGGTGCTTGTTCTTGTCGATTTCAGTAGCGCCTTCAATGCTGTCGACCACGATCTTCTTCTTGCTCTTTTAAGCCAATTAAATTTCTCACCTTCTTCTGTTGATTGGTTCAATTCATATCTGCATGGTCGCTGTCAAGCAGTCCGTTGTGGCCAAAATCTCTCTGGCTGGCTCGAAGTACATACGGGCGTACCACAAGGCGGATTACTGTCACCTTTACTCTTTTCCCTATTTATAAACTTGCTATGCCCCCTCCTCCAAAGTAATTATCACATGTACGCAGACGACCTGCAACTGTATAGTGCTGCATCAGTTAATGATCTAAACTCGGTCATAGAATCACTGAATCATGATCTGTCTCGACTCCAGAAGTGGTCCGAAGCTCACGGCATCTCAATTAACCCACATAAGTGTCAGGCTATAATCTTAGGTAGTTCGCGGCAGCTATCTAAAATCATCACTGATGACATCCTGCCTCTCTCACTCAATGGCTGTGATATTCCCTTCACGAGTACCGTCAAGAATCTGGGTGTCATCATCGACCCCGAGCTGCGGTGGTCAGCTCATATAAAAGAAATTTGTCGCAAATTTTACGCGTCACTACATTCCATCATACGTTTTAAACACTTTCTTCCTGTCCAAACGAAACTCACTTTGGTAAACTCCCTACTTCTACCTATTATTGATTATGCCGATGTCTGCTTTATTGATCTAAACGCGGACTTGCTGAATAAGCTAGACAGACTACTCAATAATTGCATTCGATATATTTTTGGTCTCCGCAAGTTCGATCATGTGTCGGAATACCGATCTAAACTAAAGTGGTTGCCTATAAGAGAGCGCAGGAACGTCCGTATTCTCTGCACCCTGTATTCAGTCCTAAATGATGCAAATTACCCCTTTTACCTAAAGAACTCATTTAAATTTCTTTGTGCAAACCACGAACTTTCCCTTCGTTCGTCTGATAATCTTTTACTATCTATGCCTATCCACCACTCGTCTTTCTTGGACAAATCCTTTTCTGTAACAGCTGTCAGACTGTGGAACGATCTTCCTTGCCGTATAAAAAGGGCCACCTCCAAATATGCTTTTAAGCGTCAGGTACGACTGCTTTACGCTAAACCTTAAGTATTCCTCTCACTCTTTACTTCATTCTATGTTATCGTTGTTTCTGCTTTATTATATTCTTGCTTCCTTTTATATTTATATTTCTCTCTTATTCTTATGTGCCCTGCACGAAATTGCTTTGCTTCTTCACTAAGGATGACTGGTAGAGAATGCCACTAGGCATTAAGTCCTCCGTGTACTAATATGGTGCTAAAGTTTTAAATAAATAAATAAATAAATTAAAACCCAAGTTTAATTATGTACATTTATGGTCACCAATTGATAGTAAAAAATATAGTTGCCTTATTAACCAAAAATACTATTGTTTCAGTAAAATATACACAACCTCGGAAGACTATGATTCTGAATTAACATGCATGGGTCTTTTCCGTTCAGACACAAAATTATTAGTAGGGTCTTCAAAAGGCAAATTATACCTTTTTAACTGGAAAGAATTTGGTCTACATAGTGATGAGTATGTGGGACAGAAACATTCCCTACAATGCATGGTTCCAGTTACACAAAATATTGTTGTGACATCTGGAGAAGATGGAGTTTTAAGAGCGGCACATATGTTTCCTCAAAGACAGTTGGGCGTCGTGGGCCAGCACGGCCTGCCCGTCGACTGCCTCGACATGAGCCACGACGGACACTACATCGCCTCTACTTCTCACGACAACGATGTCAAATTCTGGAATATTTCTTACTTTGAAACAATTGACTCGCTTATTGATGTCAATCATAAACAAAATAAGAAAAAAGATATGAGCAACAATTTACCTTCGAGTAGTGTAAAAAACGCTTCTGATTTTTTTTCAGGTCTTGTGTAATATTTCTCGTTAGAATATAACTTTACCAAACTGTAAGTCTCTTATTTCGCTATTTTTTATTACTATTTATTTTTAATATTAGGGAAAACTCAAAAAAATCCATATGTTGATAACTTTTAATATTTAATTGGCCATTTATTCTATAGTGGCTGTAGCTCGCGACCTAGTCCGCGTGAAATTTAAAAAAAAAGTTGTGTAAAGTTTATTTTGACTTTTAAGTATCATTACGAATCGAAATGGGGTTATTGAATGTATAAGATTTTTTATACTTTTTCGCCGATTTTTAAAGTTTTTCTCTACAGACCATCCTCGTACTTCAAGGAATACTCTAAAAAGCAGAATAAGCAAAGCTGTTTCCGAGGTTTAAGCTTAGCAACACATTGAGTGATTCATTTTTTAAGAGGGGAATAAAGCAGTGTTTGCCTTCATCATAAATTTATCATTGGTGGTGGTGTGTAGTATTTTTTTTACATTAATTACATAGACAGTCAGTGGTTAAGCTCTTGACTTGTAATCTTGCAGGTCGTGAGTTCGAATCCCACAAGTAGCAATGTGTTTTTCGATTTTAGAATTTCATACACACCTAATTAGGTACCTGGCCTTCTTATGGTGAAGGAAAATATCGGCGAAGAAATTCATCCATATGAGTCAAGTCAACCAATTCACTGGATCTGTCTGGGTCACTATGGCCTAGTCATCCCTAACTTAAGGTAGGCTCCCTAACCTCTCAGTAGGGACTTATAGTGACCTGATGATAAAATATTGAGAGAACCAAGAAAACGTTTTGTAATATATGAGAGTGGAGGGGTTTAAACATATTCACGAGTGAAAGAAAGAATTTATAAATAAAACACAAGTGTATGTTATAGTTCTTCATGTTTAATCTTTTTTGGACTTGGGAATGACCAAAATTCTGAAGGTAAGCCTTTGACATCTCTTTCTCTCTTTACAAATGCTGAGTATGAGGACACACAGTTGCCAATGAAATAGTTAGCTTGGCCCAATATAGCTAAATCTAAATGAGGGTTTGGTTGTTGCAATTTTACAATACTAACATTGAACTGTCGTAAAGATGACTTGAAATCATCAATTAAGTGGTTTGAATCTGACGCTACGAAAATATATTTTATGTCATTTAATTTTTTCAATGCTCGTTTTACTTGTCTGAAAATAAACATGTATCATTTTAGAACATTATATTCAAATTAACCAAAAAACATGATTAAATCTGTAAATAATATTACAATTGTGTAAAAAGTCATTTTAGAGGCTATTTAAAAGGTAACTTTATAACAATATAATATTAGGATTTAGGTAGATTAGAACAAATTTACAAAGATATATTATACTAAGTATAATATCTCTAAAAAAATATCTATAGTCACCAAACATTTTAATATTTTAATGATTGTTATTATAGCCTAGGGACTATCAAAGATTATGCAATCAATGGTGCACAACTTGTATATACACTCGAACCTGGGTTAGTGAGAATCCAAGGGACCGCAATATTTGTCTCGCTTATAGTGGTTTATCTCTAATCCGAATTTCTCACTTATGGAGGTAGCTCGGCGAAACCAGAGAATGACTCGCTTATCCAGGTTTGATTGTAATAAGATTTAACAAAACCTCTTCAGTTAGTAAGATATTTGATGTTTTAACATTAACATTCTGTTTACTTACTTCATGATATATGCTTTTTCTGGGTAACACATTGATTGTGTCAATAAACCTCTTTCGTTTTTATATCCCACACATTGTGGTGCTGCAAACAATCTGGGGCTATCTTTGACATGTTGACATGCTCTAATCCAGTCTTGCCCATTCCTCAAATGTAAACCTATGAAACCTCCACCATTCATATTATTCTTGATGAACCCCTTTGACTCATTCTCTATTTCTTGATTCCAATTTAAATATTTGTGAAGGTGTACATTTTCCTCTTGCACAGGGAAGCTGGCTGGAGCACCTAAAAGTGGACTTGTTCTAATCTGTTATCAATGTGGTTCAATAAATTATTTGTTGACATTGTAAATATCATGTTTTACAACTTATTCTAAATCAATGCTAAATTGTAAATAATTAATACACAAATATTTCGTTTGTGATTGTGTGTTAATGTTTAACATTAAGATACCATAATAATCTTTTGCTTTTCATTTCTTTATCACCCGCTTTACCCTAGAATTGGAAGATATTCTAGGATTTATGTAAAATAATTTCAATAATGCCAAGTAAAGTTAATGAATGCTTTTGCACTCCATAGCTTCTCGTGTTATGAAAAAGTTGAGCCAGCTTGATATATAAACACATTAAATATACCTGTAAAGGCTAAAACAGGCCAATCCATTGAAGAATATTTTTGTTTCCATTTATCCATCATTGCTTTATTATGGGCATCATAATTTAAAGGTCCATAAAATTCAGACCCCACAAATTCAATGTTAAAAGTATCCCAAAAGGGACCAAAAGGATTTCCCGACTTTGCATTACAACTATTTTGTTGTTCACCACTTCTCTGCATATAGCAAAAGGATATTCTTTGTTGCTGTTGCCAAATACTAAGTGCTATGGTATTCATAAAATCTTCCATTGTAATCACCTTGTGGTATAACGCCAGAGATTCAACTTTGAAATATGTAGAAAAGGGTACTTGTATAGACTTAATTTCTCCATACCGGTATTCAACCCATGGCGGCAGAACAAGTGTACGATTTACTCCTTTACTAAATGCTAAAGCTCCTAAGAAATGGTCTGCTTGATTTCCAAACCTACCTGAAAAAATATCAACGTAACCAACATGGTTTAAAATTGTAATAAGTTCAACTTTTCTCAAAAAGTAAATAGTTGCCTTCAACAGAATATCAAACCAAACTTACTTTTTGTGTGCTTGATATTACCGCACTCAATAATACCAAGCACATAATAAGTAAAACAGTCAACTAACAATTAAAAGAAGAAGTAAAACAGTCAAAAAATGTACTTGTGTGTAAACTTAAATTATTTGGTACAGTTATTTTATCGTTGTAAAATGACTCTAACTCACTTTCAAAGTGTGTTTAACTTTTAAGGACTTTAAACACAATAAATCGAATATTACTTACCCATGCAGGGACAATATACAACATATCCATGATTATCGTAACATAAAGTATAAACAAAATTTAAGGCTATAAAAAACAATAACATTTTAAAATGTTGTCGCACGTAATCAGGAGTCGCAAAATATTACCGGCATACTTAATTCTTTTTTGTAATATTATCACAGAAGCAGGAAGTAGAGATGTAGTGATCTTAGACTATTAATATATTCTTATAATATAGTCTTCTTTGTCTAAGGTAGTGATCGAGTGAGTGAGTGGTATTAAGGATCTCTTAGACAAAGAAGACTATAGACCACTAGATATACTTGTCTCATTCACACAAGAAAAAAGAAGGACTTATTTCGCTGTCTTGTAAAAGAACGAGATAGAATGCACTATCTTCTGTTTCACCCGGCGTGCCGGTTTTTTGTATGGCGGCACTTCGGTATGCCCAAAATGCCTTTTTCTGTCGGCGTTTTATCACCAGTTTTTTAATATAAAAGTTAACAATTCTTATTGTAAACAAATTGTGAACTATTAGTGCAATGTCAATTCACATAAACATGGTGCGTTTTAGTGTTTTGGGGTGTAAAAGTGGCAGTGAAATATACATGTCCTAGATGTTTTGTCCCTTTCGGTGACACGCTGGCCAGCGGTCTTATATATTAATAGTCTAAGAAGGATCTACATCCGTAGACAGAGAAGGTGTAATGTCTTAATAGTCAAAGAATCTTTCTCTTTCTACGGTACATTTGTATAAAAGAAATAGGGATGGACGTTGACGGTTTTGCGGTCAATGAAACTGTTAATTTGTTTGTATCAACTAGTTATTGAATACTACTTAAAAAACTAGTTATTTTTGTCAATTAGTTAACAAAAACACAACGACTGGCGGCGAAAAAAATTGAAAAATAATCGAAAAGCATCATGGGTAAGCCCACAGGGCTCGATGTAGATTCACGATGAATTTATTGTAACTAGTTGAATGAAAATCGGTCAACAGTACCGTTAACGGATCATCAACGGTCAATTAAACTAGTTCGTTGAATTAACGCCATCCCTAATAAAAATTAAGATTCGTTTTTGCCTGTCATTTATTTACTTGAAAAACTTAAAAGATAAGTTCTATAAGTAATTAACACAGTTTTAATAAATTGCAATAATGGCCAACATAGCTGCGAAACGTATTAAAAGAGAATTTAAAGAAGTAATGAAAAGCGAGGAAGTAGCGGATGGAACTTTGAAACTTGAACTGGTCAATAACAGCTGGACAGAACTAAAAGGACAAATAGCTGGTCCTTCTGATACCCCCTATGAGGGAGGAAGATTCATATTGGAAATTAAAGTGCCGGAGACATATCCTTTTAACCCACCTAAGATTAGGTTTCTGACGCGAATTTGGCATCCGAATGTATCTTCAGTGACAGGTGCGATCTGTTTGGACATCTTAAAGGATCAATGGGCTGCAGCGTTAACTCTACGGACAGTACTTCTCTCTATACAGGCTTTGCTTTCTGCCGCGGAACCGAACGACCCACAGGATGCGGTTGTCGCAAAACAATATAGAGAAAACATGGAACTCTTTAACTTAACTGCACAGCACTGGACTAATGTTTATGCCGGTGGTCCAAACGTGATATTAGATTTGGGGCAAAAGGTTCAAATGCTAACTGATATGGGAGTAGAAGAACATCAAGCGCGGGTGGCGTTGTCAACTTTTGATTGGGAGCTGGAACGCGCTACTGAACAGTTGTTCAGTTAGTCTTGCTATTCTGTTGTTAATTAAACCTTTGATACATACACACAACAATTAATGGTACCTCACATTGTATGTTAGTGTTTTCCGTAGAGTTTAATAAATGCAGGACTATGGATATTTTTCACAAATTATAATATAAAGTTCATCGGGAAAAATTATGTTTTGGCAAAAAGTTTATTATTCCATTTATTATGGTAAGTATTCAATATTAGAACCTTGATGTACTGTCACATTTTAGTTTCAATTTTGAGACTAGGCTCTATAAAAAGCATTTCAGTTTGTTAACACTAGTATAAAGTATTGTAAATGAATTATAAAATATATATTAGTTTTATTTAAAATGTATACAGTTTAATTTATCCTTAACATCTTTATATTTAAAGAACAAAATTTGTCCATTTTTGTAGCTACCCAATAGGGCTGTGGGCTAGGTCACTTTACTTTTAGGAAAATTAAATTTACCTTTTGTGTACAACTTATATGATATGTGATAATGGTAACCAACTAATTGTTAATTGTCTGAGTAATAATCTTTCTGACAAAACTTTTAGAAATGTTACTGTAAGTTTTTATTAACAAATCATATTTGTTTTGTTTGTGTAGAAGGGAATGGGTTTACAAGATGTATCTTTGCAGGGGAGCTCCACAATTATTACTAAGAATTACCAGATCAAATAATACACTTGTAGTTCAATCTTCTTTTATGTTTCTTGTTTTTACAGAAATTATATGTTTTGAATAAATGAAAACCTGGATTTCTATTTGATATGATTTGAATACTCAAAAATCACAACCCTATTATATTAAGAGTGCTATAGCGTTCTTTTTTAAGCCACATATACAGCAGGTCCTGAAGTTCAAGCAGGATCAAAGTCATGATGACTATTTTAACTTTAAAAGTTTGATAACTCGAGTGTAATTTCGAATGTTTATAGACTGCAGTCACAGTACTTGGTGATCGGTTCATCTTCCCCGCTTTTTACTTTAAGTAGAAAATATTTGAATACACAATTTTTATTAATGTTTTAAGGAAAATGCATTTTTCTCCAGTTGCATTAACATCATAAATGATTTCATTGTGGAAAATTGATGAGTAAAGTACATAAATATTAGTAACTATTTTTATTTTGTAAATTTGGTGATAGATATAACTAATATTCAACAATACTAGGAATAGTGTTGTATGTAATTTTTGTGTTAGTATGTATGTGAGAATTTATAAAAATATGAACTAAAACAATCATTGTGTTAATTTTACTTGAACATACCCCTCTTCAGAAACAATTTATAAAGGTATGGCTTAGAATAATTTTTAATATGTGTTTTCACTTCTTTAAATGAAGTGTTTTATGATATAGAACAAAATTACCATGATGCAGCAATGGCGAAAAGCTTTGAGAATGGTTTAAAATGTTGCTTGCTTATGCACAACAACATTTTATATATTAGTTTAATTGAAATCATTCATGTGGTTCTGATTATTTATTACAAGAGAGCTGAAGATTATTTGTACGAAATATAAAAGAAAGTGCCAATAAAAACCTATCCATAACAAACATATGCAAGTACTTGAAGCTCTTTGTTAAGACCAAATAAAGGAAAAACAAAGTTTATTTTTAAAGTATTTTATTAAGCTTTCACAGCATAAACACGAGGTGGGAACAGGGATTTCTTCCTAATTTCCTTGCGTGTTTTAAGCTTGGCTTCATGTTTTGTTAAAGCCTTGCGCATTGCACGTGTCTTCTTGGGTCTAAGGTCTAATGGCTTGTATTTCTTATTCTTGTAATGGTTTCGTAGATTAACCTTCATTTTCTGATGGTAAACAATGTAGACTCGTGCAATAGCTTTCCTCACTACTCGTCTGTAACAGAATGTTAAATTAAAACATAGAAAACAAATAACAAATTTAATTTCAAAACTTTTGCATCTATATCTAGTACTTATGTTAGAAAACAAGTTTTAATATTATTTTTATATATTTAACATTTTTTTGTTGTTAGTCTCATAATATTCGTAACAAACAATTGTGGCATACTCATTTTGATTAAACTTAATTCCCCAAAAAATATAACAAATTATTCTGAAATCAAATGTTTGACTGGTACTATAAGTTTATTTACTTACATTTTGGACAGTTTAGAAGCAACACCTCCAGTGACTTTGGCGACTCTAAGATTAGTCAATTCAGTTTTCAGCTCTTCAAGTTGCTTGAAGAGTTCCTTCTTATCCTTCGTTCGCAATTCGGAGCACTTGACTTTACCCTGTTTTAAGAAGGGAAGAATTAAAGAAACATATTTCCTTATGCTACTTTAAAGTTACTGTTGCAGTTTATACAGAAAATAAATATGAATACATTGCAAAACTATTATACATTTAAGGTTAGAATCAATTACTGATTCACTTTAATATGCTATCAGAATTATAAAAATAACTTTCAGTATATATTGCATTTCCTTAGTTTTATTCTTTTTTATGTTGAAATAAATAAATTAGTTAATGATTTCAATCTTAAAAGTGGATTTTAATTCAAAATATCGTATACCATTTTTATATTACACCACTAGTCACCACTGTTTTGACATAAAGAAGTTTGACAAATCAGAAACGAAAGTTAGTATTGCCAGATACCCACAGATACCAGATAAAGAGTATATAAACCAGGTCTAGACCTACAAGACATAGATATTCGTAGAAAGAGTAAGTTATAGAAATGAGTATAGCGTATACGGTAGAGGGACAAAAATTTAGACTGCGTCATACCTATGTTATGTGTGTAGCACAATACGGTTTTAAACCAATAATATCATATCGTAATTCTTTGCCTGGGACGTATGAAAAATTAGTTCACCGAAAATACGATTGGAGCTCCATAATCCTAAATGATACGATACGTCACATTTGTTTGGGTTCGGTTTTTGGACCCAAGCATACAAAATCGCATAACGGAGAAAGGGACCAAAGATCTAAGTCACGGTCTCTGTCACTTTACGTATGTCTCAGTCGCTGTCAGAATGACCATATGAAATGTCATATCTGGTTCCTCAATAATAAATAAATACAAAATGTCCGTACCCTTTTCCCTGTAAATATTGTAAAACTTCAGTACGATTATAGAAGTGAACTGAAACTATACACTTTGATATTTTTTTGTCAATAACTCGAGAACCCCAAATGTTACAATTGAATTTCACATAAAAAATAAGCATGAGCACAGACCTTCCCAGCGATATATCGTCGGGGATGGTGTAGAACCGCAGATCTACCATATGTAAATTCCGCGTGACTAAAATAAAACCAATTTTATAGGGGAAGGTTAAAACTCAATAACTTTTTTTTAATTCAATGAATTTTATGCTTATTTTTACACATAACGTATTTAGTTATGTGTCTCCTGTTAGAATAATATTATATCCCTTAATGTAAAAAATTAAGACCCTACGATAATTACTTTTTTTTGGATTTGTTTTGACCATAAACTAAGCATTAAAGAAGATAAGCGGTTTTGAAATTAAACACATATTATTATTTTAACAATAATATTATTTAATGTTGTAAATAAAGCATACAAAATTAATGCAGAATCTTTATCACTTACAAAGGACGATGGGCAGAGTCCCAAGGACTTTGGTATACTTCTCAACGTCGCGGACGAATCATAGTGCCCGCGACCCACCGTGATACGTTGGTGGGCCGTTAGGTTTTAGTGGGTATTCCGGTCACCTTCTGTGGCCGGCGAGTCCCACACTCCCTACGCCATTGCACAGCCCGGCGTAGGGGTGTGTATATGCATTTCCTGACGTTTAAAAAAAATGGTATACTTCCCAACAGCAATGAGCCTTATGTTGTTGGAAAGATTTATGCTTATACTTATTTTTTTAAAATGAATGTAAATTGTAGGTTACGTGTTTCTCGAGTTATTGTGAAAAATAATAGCAAAATGTACATTTTCAATTTGCTTCTACTAAGATCCGACTTACATCTATTGTACTGAAGTTTGTCAGTATTTACAGGTGTATAATAGGGTAGGGATATTTTTTTTATTTTTTACGATGCCAAACGACTAAACGGCGACCTGGAATCGCCGAAGTAGCGAAACGATCACCTAATGAATGCGGGAGGCTTAATGTTAGTCCACTTTACCTTCCCATCTTTATCTCATAAGAAAAGGATGGGAAGGGTACGAGACATTGGCAGGGTAGCGGACGCATAGGAAGGGTAAATGTCCTGTCCAGTGAGTCCACGGCTTAGTCAGGACGGTAGAAAAAGCATCTGTAATAGCAGATGTCGCTTCACTCTTTCAGCGAATCCACGTACCCGCTTACTAGTTTGCCATAGTTTTTTTTTAAATGCGTCCCCACCCAACTTCCAACTCTATTCCCTGCAAATATTGACAAACTTCAGTACAATAGATGTAAGTCTGCTCTAAGTGGAACCTAATTGAAAGTAAAGACTTTGCTATTATTTTTAAAAATAACTCAATACCAATACCCCATAAGCTTTACAGTGGTAGACCCCGCTTTAACATCTTCGCACGAATTGTCCGGCTCCCCCGGTGAAATACCACGACCACATAGAAGACAGGCGTCAAATGGAAGCGATTCCGTGTTTCGTCTGATGAGTGTGATGCCGGAGGACTAATTTTAGTCCACTTCCCCTTCCTATCCTTTTCTTATAAGGAAATGATGGGAAGGGAAAGTGGATTTGGTGAGTGAGGGGACGCATAGGAAGAGAAATAATCCTCTTACTGTGCGTCTCCTGCCTCGTAGACTAAGGGTAGACAACGCATCTGCAATTGTAGATGTCTATGGGCAGCGGTCGCTTCACGATTTCTGCGAATCCAGGTGGCCGTTTGCTCGTTTGCCACTTTGTAATATAAAAAAAGCTACATGTAAATGTAGCTTTTTTTTTAAGACGGTACCGTCTTACACAAAAATAAGGTATAACCAAAGACCTTTCCAACATATGGCTCGTTGCTGTTGAGTAGGTAGACCAGATCGCGCATTGTCTTTTCTGTATATTAATTATTAAAGTAATTTAAAGATAAATAAATCAACAATAAATATTTATAAATTTATTTTATTGTGCAAGTTACGAGTACTTAGTTTATTTACTTTTTACCATTTGTGTAAATAAAATTTTAGTCAATTCTTTTCCTTCCATAATTAAATATGATTTAAATAAGTTACTTAGCTAAAACGTAACTAAGTATTTTTAAAGCATTTTATACTTAATTTAAAAATATTTCATAGCAAAATTTAAGGCTCCGTATTAACAATAACAATTATATGTAATTGAGGACAAATTGCAGACGTAGAAAATACAAGGCGAGGAACACGCGGTCCTAGGAACGCTTCTGAGCCCACTTCATGTCGTCCGCGCGCGGCTTGCAGCCGGCCAGCGCCTCGATGACGGCTTCCAGCGCGGACCAGAAGCGCAGCTTCTCCAGGGGCCAGTTCAGCCAGCCCGTGGTGATGCAGAAGTAAGTCTCGTGCGGCGCCACGTGGTGGATGCGGTGGTGGCGGCGAGGCAGCACTATGTGCCACTCTTGCAGCCACACAACCCACACCGGGAGGCCGAAGTACGTATGTGACCATTTGTGTATCTGGGAATATATAACTATAAAAATACTTCATTTACATTGTATTTTTTATGTATAATATAATAATAACTCAAGGACTACTGGACCGATTAAAAAAAAAACGTTATATTATTATAAGCTTAAGTTATATTTTTTTTATTTTTGTTTAATATGAGAAGTGGGAAAACGAGCAGCGGATCGCCTAAGTTAGTTAATCCTGCGCCCACGAACACCTGCAACGCCAAAGGAACCGCAAATGTGTTGCCGGCCTTTAAGGAAAGAAATTCAGCGCGGACGAAGTCGCGAGCAACAGTTGCTCGCCGATAAATGTGATTGATTTATCACTTTTACCTTTCATTGTATTAATAACAATATTGATTGAAAATTGTAAATAGCGATCAATTAACCACTATTACGTACAAATAAGAATAAGTTTTACCTGATTCGTCATGGCCACAAAAATACAGCATAGGTACCAATAGGCGATCCAGTGGAATTGCTGTGCGATGAGATCGGGCTCATACGTTAGCAGCTGCCATACGATCCTCGCTAGCACTGGTACTGTTATGGCAAAGTTATCTCCATTTGTTTCTATAAAATCGTGACGTGTAATTGACGTAGGATCGATATGGTGTTCACGAAATGGCCGTAAAAAGTTCTGAAAAAAAATATTTAAGTATTAAATGAACATGTTATTGAATTGTTTACTTTCTAGTTCTCATGACGTAATCATATTGTGACTCATTGTTATCATAGGAATGCTATTGAAAAAATATAATAATTTGATTGTACCTATAAATATGAAGATAAATAATTATAATGCAAAGATAACAATTCAATATAGATTTCGACGACATTTTCTAGGTATTATTCCATTATCTACACTTGCCCTCTGTAGCCATAAACTATACAATACAAACAATAATTATTGGTACCCCTGTGATGAGGAAACTTAGCGCAGCGGATAAGTTGCCGCTCGTGGACCATGCTACATTCTTTGTGTACTTACTACGACTAATTAGTTACTACTAATAATAATTATTAACACTCTAAAACTATTTTCGATCACTAAACTTAAATTGCTAAGCAGTGCAAACTACAGAATGTCCGAAAAAGGCACAACTGTACTCCGTTCAGTTGTATGCCTAGCGCGAAATCAAGCGACAAGCGCCTTCGTAATATCGCCATTGACAATATTTACATAAGTTTTGAACAGAAAAAGCTTTTCGACGGCTTTCGATTTGAGAGCGTATTGACGATTTATAAAGGATACTCGGGATTATTGTTGAAAGTAGCGAGCACTAAATGGTGATGTCAAACTAGCCCTATGTCCACTCGGCGAGACACGATACCAAATTACATTTACCTTGAGACGACATGGGAGAGAATGTTTGTGTATTTTAGGGGGCTGAAGGAGGAAAAAGGCACATAAGTAAGAAACGTATAAAAAGTTTTTTTCCAATTAATTACAACTATGGCATATTGTAAGAAAGTTTCAAATCTTCAAAATATACTTGTCGCATAAAAAGAGCAAAGCAATAAATTACTATTGCCACAATAAAGGGCGAATTACACGGTACCAGTTTTTTGTACGTACCAGTGCTATAATAGGAAGAATTAGTTTACACACAAGTCTACAGCGTTCGTTTGTTCCATCATTATACAGGTGTCCCCGCATTGCCTGTACAGTTTTTTTTTACCACAGATTCCTTGGGCGAAAATAAGACTATTTAACCCAACTTATCTCTATCCAAAGTTGCTTCGCTTGGGCGCTGCAGCGCCGTAAAGTTTAAAGTGCTCTAGGGCTTTAAACTTTATAAAATATTTTACACTTTTTCAAATATATCAAAAACCCTTAAATACAATAGATTTTATTCATAATGAAAACATGATTTATGTTTGATAAACTACTTTTGTAAAACGAAACATAGTTATCAAAAACACGAATGTCGAAAATCATATCAAAATCAATCACATTTTTCTCTGTATACCTCTGTATAATCGTAGTCAACTTTTTTTTCTTGGATAGAGTTTATTTTCCAAGATTTTTTTCTCTGTTTACATTTTGATTTGACAAAGAGAGAACTGGACGCTCCGACCTAACATAAGGGTTACACAAATCTGGTATTTAGATCTCTGAACGACTTACTCAACATAATTTCATAGAGGACGCGTAGCTAACATACGAGACTGTGTTACTAATCCACTTGAGACTAAAGTCGCAGATTCGCAGTTCCTGGTGCACGAAGGGCCTAATTGTTAATTTTCATTTGCGAATGAATTAACAAATCTATGAAAGGATTAATAAAAAATTATAAAACCAATTTTTACAATCAAGTTATTGTATTTTAAATACTAAAGTTAAGATCATTCATACTTCATAGGGTCAACCAGCAGACATCTCTTTTAAGTACATTTATGACTTATTAAATATACTTTAATATTCCAACCAAGCTAGAAGCTAGAAAGTGGCTCACACAATGATGTTTAGGAAAATAAATGTGTGTGCAGTGAAAACAAAAATTCTGATTTTGAAAGTCAGCTGTTGGTGGAGGTGTACACAATCCTAATAACTACTTTAAAGTTATACTTTAATTAAATATTGAAAAAATTGTAGTGGCTTCCACAAGTAGTATTACAGCGATAAATAAAACTAAAAATCAAAATGTGACTTTTCCTATGTGTGCAATATTGACCAATACTCTACCAAATGCGTAGATTTAAATCATGCTAAGCAATGTAAAAAGCAATATATACTTTTGATGCCTTTTTCATACAAAAATATAGACACTTCATCGCAGAAAATTATAATGAAAAAAAAAAAACAAACTAGAAACAATTTGTGAAGAACTCATACAAGGTTATTGGTAATTCGACATATTCCAAAGCAATAAAATGATGATTAGTCAAAATCTTGAATTTCCTTAATATTGAACAAATAATATTTCAAGGGTTTAGGAAATATTATGAATTTTAATTTATGTCAATATTATACTACAGAGTATTTTTATCAGAGATAAAAAGTAATATAAAGATGCCTATTAGAAATTACTTAAGAAAGTTACTTGATAAATTAGATTTAAAGAGGATGGGACATTCAAATATTTTTTTAAAATGTAGTTTTGTAGGCCATTAAAATACATTTAAAATAATGAAATTCAATGGTTATTGTGAAAATGGCAAACATGTGGTAAGTTGTTGGTCTAGTCAGGTCATATACCTTGCCAATTAAAGGTAAATCTACAGCTCCCCAAGTGTCAGCTGCCCAATGCACTACGCCTGAGGCAAAATCTGCAGTCAACACTCCTGCTATTGCTGCAAAGAATAGTGACGCATCTGCTCTGACATACTGGGCCATGAGCAGCCCGGCACAGACAGTTAATGTGCAACAAAACACCACACACACCCATTCCTGAAGTCTCTTTCCTGTTTACAAAGAATACTTGTTAGTGTTTAAATTAACAATATCATAGGGTGGCCTGTTTTTGCACAGCAGTTATATAGTTAGCCCATAAAATACTGTACACTTCAATAATGTCCTGTCCATTTTAAAATTGTTAAAAAACATAATGTCCAGTTTTCAAAATATATGATAAAATTGTTTAGATATAATAAAGATTTAAAAAAAGCAAATGAAGACTTTAACAAACATTTTCTTGAAAAATAAATATATACCTTGATAAGCTCAAGACATCACAAACACTTCACTACTTTACCAACACTATATTTATTGAAAATACAATGATAAGATACAAAATACAAGACTCAATAAATACAAATTGTTCTTAGGGTACATGGTAAATATACTCTAATGGTTACTAAGAGGTGTTGTTCAACAATTGTGTAGTAGGCCTACCTGGACTGTATAACTCGGCGAGCTCTTGAGCACCTCGATGCCGCGGACCCCACCTCGGCTGTTTACCTCTGTCACTCATTGATTGCGTATTGGCATTAGGATCATCTTCAGACATGGAATGTTCCAGGATTTCTCGTTCTGTTTTTACCGGAGCCAATAATGTAGTAGCCATACTACTTGCGTATTCAAAATGTTCACATCCTAAACTGCAGAGGCCATCTCTTTTGGCACACGGTGGTATTGGTAGTGGTAGAGTCATTGCCTGACCTGTTTATCAATAAAAAGTTTGACTAAGAACTAAATATATAGTACTATAAAAGGTAATCTAACGACTTAATTAAAATCGCACAAAGATCGTTCGAGTCACACGTGACAGTGACAGAATGACACAGACTATGGATTGGAGCTAAGATACAGAATTAACTATAATTAGAATTAATTATCTGTGGATTGGAGTATTGTCAACTTAGACTATTAATATATTACAATATATACCGCTGACCAGCGTGTCACTGAAAGGGACAAAACGTGTAGGACATGAATATTTCACTGCCACTTTTACACCCCAAAACACTACAACGCACCATGTTTATGTGAAGTGACATTGCACTAATAGCTCACAATTTGTTTACAATACGAAGTGTTTACTTTTGTATTAAAAAAATGTTAATTAAACGCTGACACAAAAGGCATTTTTGTCATACCGAAGTGCTGCCCTATAAAAAACCGGCACGCTGGGTGAAACACAAGATAGTGCATTCTATCTCGTTCTATTACAAGACATGGAAATAAGTCCTTCTTTTTCTTGTGTGAATGAGACAAATATATGCAGCGGTCTATGTTGTTTTCTCTGTCTACGAGGAAAATGGACAAAAACTATTGTCAACGTCAAGGAATCATGACAGCTGTTTGTCAATGTCGTTGTTTGCGACGTGACATTGACATAAATCACAATATGACAGCGCGCATTTTAGTTTTAAAGCGAAATATATGGCAGCAGCAATTATTACTATTCAGTCATTGTTGCAATTTTTTTTACGAATTTCGTAATTAATCTCATCATCATTATCATAATCACCAACTCACTAAACGTGCCCCACCGAGGGTCTCGGAGCCTACCCAAAGGGGTGACTAATTAATCTATTATTAAATATTTATAAGTGATTCAAACTGTTGTTATGATTATAATAACTCAATTTCTTTGTTATAACTAAGCTCCACTGTGTATTTTTAGAATAATCTGCGGTAACAGAAGTTTAATTACGAAATCAAATTAAAACAAAATGGCAGCTCGAAAAAAAAAAATATTTTTCCTCTTTCTCTTTTTATTCTTCATCGTTTGTATATATATAAGTTTTTCAAGTTAATTGAGAAAAGTACCACTTTAAAACAAATACATACGAAAATACACTTTTCAGTGAAAATTGAAAACATGTGCGTTTCGGTTTCGGCCAAAACTGAAAAACCGAAAGTTCGGTTTAGGGTGAAACTAAAATACCAGTTTCGGTTGGTCACTATTAGAAAACGTTTGAGCAGTCTGCATGCAGGATAAAAATAGATCTATGTATGAGTATTTTTATGCTTAGAGTCTCTCCAAAACATTTTTTCGTTGTATTGAAGGAAGTCATTACATCAGTATTTGTTACCTCAATTACAGAAGATAACAATTGTCAGCTAATTGCGTCGGATTGAAGTAAATGGTAGGTATATAAGATGCTTAAAAATAAAACTCATGATAATCCTGTGATGCTTTAAATATGCGTAGTACGCTTTAATAACATTTAACTTACATACGAATTGAAGTTAAGTGCATTTCGGAAAATATTTAAATTGTCACGTATTGGGGAATATTTAATGCATGATGCTGAGTGATTTCATCTAAAATTTTAATCAAGATATGGCCAATATTTTTCGAGTTATCTATACTAATATTAAATAGGAAAGGTTTGTATTTTTGTAGTATTGAAATAACTCAAAACTATTGA
Source organism: Papilio dardanus tibullus (assembly GCA_013186455.1). Classification (NCBI taxonomy): domain Eukaryota; kingdom Metazoa; phylum Arthropoda; class Insecta; order Lepidoptera; family Papilionidae; genus Papilio; species Papilio dardanus. Next base: position 155,474 of record QDHC01002768.1, on the reverse strand, counting down.
GCCGATTTCAAAAAATCTTTCACCGTTAGAAAGCGACATGATCATCAAGTATCATAGATTATTACTTTTAAATTCCGCGCGGACGAAGTCACGATCAACTCCTAAGTAGTAAGTAGTAATGAGTAAGTAGCTTATTTCAATTGTCTTAGGAACTTTTTTATAAAGACAACAATAACACAAATCACGCTCGTAACCCAGAGGGGTAGACAGAGACCACAACCTCCATTTGGCTCGATCCTCACACACCTCCCTCGTTTCTTCTTCATCCATACAGCTACGCATGTATATGTCGAAGGCCAATTGTATAAAGCCAGCATATTATATTATGCTTGGGCAAATTCTATAACGCCGAAGATAAATTAAGTTTCGTTTAATCGTCGTGATTTTGTCATTGGTCGTAGTTTTATGGTGACCGTGAGAATTGATGATAATTTATTATTATTAATAACACAAAACAGACATTTTCACTTAGTTAATTTTATTTTGTTAAAAAGAATCAACCTAACATAATCTATCCGGCAAATATATATTATGCTATAGATGGAACATTCGAAACCGAACAGTGAGGCATTTTCTTTGACCGCCGGAGGTCTCACGTAGGGAAATTTCCCCTAGTGTTGACATTTACATTACATTCGCCGACATAAAAAGTCGACCGAATGTAGGTTACATTCGGTCGACTTTTCTCATATTTAAATTTTATCTCCTAGCATTTACTAAAGTTTAATATTATAATTAATCGAGTCATTTTTAAAACGCTAATTAAACAGTTATAACAACCATAAAACAAAAATGGTCTTTGTTAAAAAAAATAAAAAAAAAAAATTAAAAACTATAATTAACATTATAATGAATGTTTTAGTTTATTCTATTGTTCGTTTAAAAAATTAAAAAAAAAAACACATTTTCCCAAACTTGGGAATTTTTTTGATACTGACAAGATTTTTATTTTTTAATAATTTCTTTCCCGGCACGCATTTTAACGTCAAATTACTATGGAGCTCTCCCTCTATGTATAATATATCTTTGATGCCGGCTTTATACAATTTGCCTTCAACATATACACGTCGGTTACGCGTGCTCATAATACTGCCTTTTTTGAGTAATAGCTAATACAATTAAAATAAGAGTTAATGAAATAAAAACAGTTGGATTTCTTTTATTATTTTTTCCAATGTAGTTACCGATCTGATGATGCACTGGCACTGGCTTACCGTTGAATTTTGGGACACGCTGTATATTTAACGTGTGTGCCATATCTTTTATACATGCATCCCAAAGAAAGAAATAAATCCACCTGTTGAACTTTTTTAATATATATCTTAATTTCACATATTGTCTCACTTTCCTCTCAATCCAATACCATAACTTTTGTGTATATTAATTTTCACTTTATCTCGCATAGAATATTTTAAAATATTTCGTCATTAGTGTATATTAGACATTTAATCATTACACCATCCATTCTTAATTCCCTTTCACTCAGTTTCAACACTTTCAAATAATCATCTTAAGATTGAACAGCCACACAGCCCTGTCTTACATCTTTTTTAATCCTAAACAAGTCTGAGTAGGCTCCGTTGCTTCGAACAGAGGCGGTAGAATCTTCATACAAAAAAAATAATCGCTTCTATTAGTTTACCGTTCAATCTGAATTCATTGTAAGTTTACCATAAATCTTCTCTTCGTACTCATAGTCTTCTTTATCGTATGCTTTCTCCAAGTCTATAAAACACGAAAACAAAAAAGTTAAGTAATATTTTTATTTTAACGGTTTATTTGAAGCTTGTGGTTCTCATGTATACTCATACATATTTTAACCAGTTAAGGGCTCCATATCCCGAATATCATCATAGCATGTTTTAGTAAGACATCCTTGTAGTTGCCTCATCTTAATTTAGTGATGTCTGTGACCTCTACAGATTCCTGATGTCGAGATACAAGCAACCAGAACAATTGGAGAAGCTAGCATTACGCAGACTCGGCGATTGGATTGCGTTACAGGCAGAAATTCAAATGGTCCCGGCAGCAGTGCTCTCTCGCGACAACATCAATACTGCACAAGTAGTCCTAGCACGTAGCATTAACCTTATTCGATCTTATCTTGATTTCAACGTCCCTTGGATGCTTTACGACAGATTATCAGAAGAGACGATAAGAGCTCTTTCAGATTTAATAGAAAAAACTAAAAATTCCTATGGATTCAGAATCTCGATGGGAAAATTTGTTACTCAAATGAAAGTCATTGTAAAAATGGCTGAAGTACTATTTACTAAAAATATTACGTATCTCTCTATTGATAGAATTCCTAAGATGATTCGTTCAGTCTTCTATGGCAAGTTACATATGCTCAAAGGTTTGGTATATTTAAATTTGGGTTCTCTCTCAGGTGGGTGGAAAACAGCAGATATGGAGGGTGCCATTCTTCAATCTTTAAAAGAATTGCATTCTCTTAAATATCTTTTTATAAACTACGATTGCACTGACAACATTCTTATATGTATTGTACAAAATTGTCCAAAAATAGAAATGCTAGACGTTTCTTCTTCTAAATGCATATCGAATGAGAGTATAGATATCATTTGTAACCTAAAAAAAATGAAAAGCATACAACTTTATAGGACGTCAGTTACGTGGACAGGATTTGCAAATTTACTGTTACATTGCGAACATTTGGAAGACGTGGGCAGGTGTGATGAAATTGGCAGAGTATTAGAATTTCTACATAAAACGAACATAGAACTAAAGCAACTTAAATTAAAAACTTACGTCAGTCGTTACGCTACTGATACTCATTTACAATTGGCGGTAAAAATGTGTCCCTTAATTCGGAGTATGACAGTTTTCCACAACACTTTGCAAAGCGATCTCATGGTATTGATAGGCTTAGATCATTTGTGCGATCTCAAATTACTGTCGTGTGACTTTTATGCAGACCAAATTAAACAGGTGCTTCAAGCCAAGGGATGTAACATTATAAACCTACACCTTGAACACGTAGATCAAATTGATTTAAATGCTTTAATGTACATAAGTCAAATGTGTCCCTTGCTTGAAAATTTTACTCTTTATAATTGCTCATTGATACAGCATACATCTTTATACACAAAAAATCTAGATATATTACCGTTCAGAAATTTAAAAAAACTAACATGCGTAAGCACCTGCTCAGATGAACAGTTATTATTCTTACTAAGTAATTGTATTAATGCAGAGTTTCTACACATTGGGACCGCTATACAATTCACCGACGATTTTATGTTTAAAATATTAGAGAAAAACCCTTTGATACATTTAAGAGAATTGCGTATCATGCAATCCGACTTTATGACTGTTACTTCTGTCGAAAGAATAATACACAGTTGCATGAACTTAGAAATATTGGTAGAACTAGAAAGTTGGACCCTTTTAACAGACAATGATCGCGAGTTTATCAGAAATTATATAAAAATTAACAACTTTAATATAGACACAAGCCCTATCAGGAGATACGATGCATGAAAATGCATATTTAAACAAAAGAAGAAACTGGCTGATACTGGTATAATCGACATAGGTACTATCAGTTCTATTGTAGTTCTAGGGAAATTGAAATGTATAAGTTCTCTTTCCCTCCGTTAGACGTTAGCCCATACGTCTATGTCCCATGAAAGAGATAATAGATGTCCAAGTATTCCCCTAGTCAAAATTGTAACACCTTGTAGTTTTGTGCTAATGCGACGATAACAATTATTATTAAGGAGATTCCATATGCATAAAGTCCTTTAAAATTTTAAATTAAAGAAAGCGAGTGAGCTCTCGCTCACTAGCCATCTCTAATTACTTCGGATAGTACCGCCAAGGACTTTATAATAGTACTAGCTGTTGTGCGCGATTTTGTCCGCGTGGAATTAAATAAAAAAAATACAAAGTTTCTCTCTTTATAACATTAGTATAGATAAAGTCCTTGGGTACCGCTGACAGAGATTTGACATTATAATAGATTGCTTTCATTTTTCTTGGCGTACTAATACGTCTATTACCCCGAGGGGTTATTTCAGGTTGAATTAATGGACCCTTCTTTAATATTTTTTTTATAAAATTAAATAAACTATATTGTTGCTACTTTAATACGTCAAAATAGACTGAGATGTATATGATCTTATAACTTTCGTTTATAATATTTCAAGTCGTCTATCAGAAAATTACTTAATCGCACGCAACTTTATTCTAGCCCAAAAAAATATATACACCAAATATCCTGTTATTTCTTGTACATTTTTTACCAGAGTCCTTGGGCGAAATATAAGACAATTTAAGCAAACTTATCTCTATCCAAAGTCGTTTAGGCGCTAGGGGGCTTTAAACTTTAAAAAATATTTAAAATTTATTCAAATATCTCGATAAATTTTAAAAAGATTTAATTTATTACGTGATTTTCATCTAATAAACTACACCTTTCTGTAAAACAAACCATTGTTATAAAACATACAAAGAGCTCAATAACACCAATATTGAAACAATAATAAATCATATTATTGCAACTGCTTCTATGATCGATGCTTGGCTATAAGAAACTGATAAATAACATGAAGTTATGTAACCGTGGTCAACAGCAAAAAAATAAAATAAAGTCAGTTCACTTTCAAAATTGTTTTGCAAAAAATGACAGTACACAAAGATTGATGTTTAGAGAAATGTTAACTGTTAGCAAATTGCGAGGATTTAAATTTTAATGTTCACACTTAGTAACTGCTAGTTGTAAAAATAAAATTTTGTTTTAGTTCCATATTGTGCTATTTTATTAAACATATTTTATCACCTTATGTAGACATTTAGATTGCTACATAGCAATGTAATAGTTGATAATTTAGATAACTTTAATAAAATGTTACATAAAAGATATTTTTTTTATTTCTCATGGGTTACAAGTGCTTTTTGTCTAGTATTATAAGATAATTGTGGTAATCTTGCATTTGGTACAAGAGCAAACATATAAACTGGATAAATTCCACTAGGGAAGTTGGTTTGCTTGCATTGCTTTATCCTTTTTAAATTTGCTTTTTTAAATATTCTCAAGTAATCTTTTAATGATCTAGTCACTGATGAATCGGTCTCATCTTTTTCTGTAGCACCTGATGAAGTGACATTTTCCTTCACAACTACAACTCCATTCTCAGTCAATGCATCACTGTAAATTAGTTAACAAACATATTATTATTAACATTCAATGTTTTATTAATATTAAGTAAGTGTTTAATGAGAGATCAATCAATTACCTGCATCTGTTTAGGTATAGTACAAGATCATCGTCTGTTAAATATCCTAAAACCCACTGATTCCAGACAACATCATACTTTTTTTCTGGTGTAAATTCCTGTAAACTGACTTTGTATAACGTTTCAACTTTACTTTTGTTGTCGCCAACAAAGTCCTCTATTGCATTAATAAATTTTTCATCGGGTTCTATTACATCGACTTTCTTAAAATTTGGTATTAGTAGATTTTTTGTTAACCGACCAATACCAGCACCACAATCCAAAGCGAGATTCGGGGTAGGGCCATTATCTAAAGCAAATATTGAATTTAAGAACAGCTTTGATCCTTCAATATCATCATTTGAGATAAATCCGAATCCTCCAAGCACTCCATCCACCGTAGCTGGAATCTCAGCCCAATACTTCAATGATAATTCATAACTAATTGAAGTATTATCATTCATACTGTATTTTCTTGCAAGTTTCAATATTGATAGATACAGTAATCCTCTATTGTAGACCTATAAATTCAGTTTGTCCAAAATGTGACTTTCGCTGCGAAAGTTTCGCATAGATTGAAAGATCCAGAGGAGACATGACATATGTCAAACTGACAGCGACTGAGGCACATTTATACGAAACGTAGAAAGAAAAAAGAATAGAAGTGGCTACAGCGTATACCTTAGACAAAGAAGACTATAGACCGCTGAATATACTTGTCTCATTCACACAAGAAAAAAGAAGGACTTATTTCGCTGTCTTGTAAAAGAACGAGATAGAATGCACTATCTTCTGTTTCACCCGGCGTGCCGGTTTTTTATATGGCGGGACTTCGGTATGCCCAAAATGCCTTTTTCTGTCAGCATTTTATCACCATTTTTTTAATATAAAAGTTAACAATTCTTATTGTAAACAAATTGTGAACTATTAGTGCAATGTCACTTCACATAAACATGGTGCGTTGTAGTGTTTTAGGGTGTAAAAGTGGGAGTGAAATATACACGTCCTACATGTTTTGTCCCTTTCGGTGACACGCTGGCCAGCAGTCTTACATATTAATAGTCTAAGGCATATACGGTTGAGGGACAAAAAATGCCTTAGACTACGCGTCATGCGTATGTCGTATGTGCATAAATTTACGGTTTTAAACTAATAATATCATGTCTTATCCTTTGACTAGGGCGTAAAAAAAATAGTTCTTCGAAAACACGCTTGGAGCGCCACAACACTATGTGATACGATCATTTATTTGGGTCTTCTTTCAAGAACTATTTTTTTTCGCCCCAGGCAACGGCTTGATGAATTATTGGTTTAAAACCGTAAAGAGATGAACACCCAACATACGTATGACGTGGTCTAAGGCATGTTTTGTCCCTCAACCGTATACGCTATCACCACTTCTATACCTTTTTCTTTCTACGTTATCTTTCTACGGTTGTGGCTGATATGGGCTGATTTGTCTGAAAGTATTAAAATTTAAAAAAACTTCTTGAACTTAAGGGCATAGTTCACAATTTCATATTTTGATAATAATCAAGATGGACGAAAGGGCGGCTAAACTAGCGTCTGCGAGACAAAAGGTTTACTTAATTTTCTAATCATGTAGTTAAGTATAACACGTCACTGACGTCAGTATATTGTAAAATGAATGTTGATTGCAGTTAAAAGATCACCAAGAAAAAAAAATGGTACGAGCAGAAGTTTCTGACTCTTTTAGGGAATATAGTAACATTTCAATGAAGGAAGGAACGGAAGAAATCTTAAAAGTAAACCAAGTGAGTACTGGCAATGACATAGTAAATTCACATTGTGATAATCATCTTATAGCAAATAGTGAAACGCGCAATAACAATGAAATGAATGTAACGGAAATATTAATTACCAATAAAACCAAACTGGAGGAGCAAGTCAAAATGTTAGAAGAACAAGTGATGGTGATACAAAAAAGTTATCAATCAGCAGTGGAACAACAAAGTGCTAATGCACTGACTGCCTCCCGCCTGCAGATGGAACTTCAAACTGTTCAGAACAGGTATACTGCTGTAAATGATGAAAATTCCATACAAAAGAATACAATATTGAGTCTTCAAAATAAAATAACTTCTTTAACCGACCAAAACTCCAATTTAATAGAACAATTAGAATTTACAAAAACTGTATTAACTGTCAAAGAAAATGAAAATTCTCAACTTACTAATCATATTTCAATGCTACAAAACCAAATGGACGTGCTGCAGTTACAGATCAAACAGTTGACCAATAACTCTAACATTCAATTATGTCAAAACCAAGAAGAACAAACAACAAATGTCCAGCTTTACCAAAAAATATCTGACTTAGAGCAACAGTTGCAATCAATTCAAAAAGAAAAAGATAGTATTAATTCACACTATGAACACTATGTGAGTGAACTTAACAGACAACTTAAAACAATGGAAACAAATAATCATGAATTATCTGTGGAAATGAATAGGTTGCGCCACAGAGAAACTAACCTTGTAGACCAAATCAGTGAAATGGAAATAAGACTTCAAAACTTCCAATCTAAGCAAGTCGAAGATAACAAAAATATCATAAAGTTACAGGAAACAATTACAGCTAAAGAGGTTAGTTATTTTTGATGTTGTCAATTGAGCTTTATATTTTAACAATGCAACTAAAGTTTAATTTTATACACCTTGACTAACTATTTTATCCCTAAGTTACCACAACTCAGACTCCATAGTCGCAGGTAGTATATACATACCTTTATAGGGCACTCACAGGGAGACTTGCAAGTTTTATAAAATAACTTAGGTCTTGGTACCTTTCCGGCTCTTGGGCCTTATGTATATATCTAATTCTTTAGCTTAATGCATTTAGTTATACAATAACACTCTACTATTGTAGAATATTGATGAGTTGTGCTAACTTTTGTAATAACATGTCAAAGTTGATGAAAAGTTAAAATATTCGAAAATTTTAAACAAACATTAAAAGTAGTCCCATTTTTAACTGCAACTAATACCTATGTCACCATCAAACCTATCAAAGTACAATTCAAGTCAAAAAAGTTAACATAACTTTGAAACAAAAAGAGTTGGATTTTTAAATTATTGTTCCCTATGTAGTAACCGATTGGGGGGGGATGCACTGGTAGTCTTCCGGTTGAATTTTGGGACATGCTGTAGAGGTTTCTCTCTAACCCAGGTTTCTACCTTATAGAGGCATTAGAAACGGTCATACTCGCCTATGGAGGTTTCCTTAATTATGCAGCTGGTATTAGCAAAGAGTTATAAAATAAGTTGACAATTTTAACTTTAGCGCTATGAGCCGCGCGGATAATTAAAGTAATTAAAGACTTGGTGAGAGAAGAGAAAGCACATGTCGCCTAAGGAATGCGCACTAGTCTCTCATCAATGCTTACCACAACTTCTGGCTTTTCCTTGGCAATAACTTTTTTGAAGGACCTGAAGGCGGAGTTGTACTTTTTTTTTGAGCAGGCTGGTATTTCAATCCCCAACCAGCACCAATTGCAGCTTTTTGTATTTAGTTTTATAAAATATTGGGCCAAAGCGTATTTATTTCCATTTACATCTCTAAGTTATGGACTTAATAAGTTTTGTAACAATTGGTTTAATTTCAGAAAAAAAATCAAGTATTAAATGCTGCATATGAGGAACTTCAAGCAAAAATGTATGAAACTGAAGCACAAATTGAAACCTTGAATAAAAGTAAAGAAATAACTTCTAATCAGGACAACATAAGCGTGTCTAAACTTAATGCTGACATTGCCAGTGACAAAGTTGCAGCTCAACGGGCCACCGAACAAAATAAAAAACTTAAAAGCAACTTAGCAGATTTGGAATTTGCTTTTATAAAAATGGTAAATTTATTAATTTATTGTTTCTTTAGAAGCAAGGTAAACGCCGAAAGCGTGGCTTGCGGGTCAGTATTGTTGCAGATTTGTGACATTGCAGGCGTGGCGACCCCACAGATGTGCCGCAATGTCCATACACTTTGCCTGTTCCATTACAACTGCTGATGTCACCTCAGCGTCTTAGTTTGATATATTTATAGTCCATAAACATATTATTACTCTTTTTATAAAATTGCTTCAGCGCATCCTATGACACCTCGATTTTCCAAAAAATTATGGTCTGCTCAACTGCGCAGTTCAAACTAAGAAATCGGTCCGAGCGAGAGTCTCGTAAATTCTTTATTCGATTTTTAAAGTATTATAGGTTTTGTCAATTATGCCTTTGAAATACATAGAATAAAATCACAAGATATTGTTAACTTTAAATGGTAATAAATTCCATTTGGTTATTAATTCGAATAAAGGTTCTTATATATAATTTATTTAAAAGTTATATAAAAAGGAAAATTGTTTATTGTATATACATTTAAATAGTAAGCATTACAAAGAGCTCTAACGTGATAATTAGAGAGAGGCTTGCTTATATTTTGTAATATAATTTAACACAACATTCCAAAGAACTTAGGAAATGTTTACCTACTGTTACTGTTATCCCCAAAACTTTGTTGGAAATCCCTCAATATTAAATTATAAATCAAAATACAAGTAAATGATTTTCTACTTATCAAGTAAATGCTCGCTGTGTAATGCTTACTTTTTAAATGCATAATACAAACAATTCTATAAAACATTAAGGTCATAAAACACAAGGTAAAAATCATATTTTTTAATATAATTATGTTCGGCTCGAATAATCGCATGTAACCATTAATCATACCCGACATCCTAATAAAAGCAAATTAAATTACATGGTACGCGATTTTTTCTGGAATTTATAATTTATAAAAATGGCAATGATTGCGCGAAACTGCCCAACTGGACAAGATAACTAATGCCCATTCGCTTCTAGTAAATACGAGTCCTATCTAATCGTATATCAATAAATCATTTAAATTTAACTGAGGTCTGCCGCTTCCAGGATCCCGCTCTATATGAGATATACCCCACTACTAAGATCGGAATGTTTATTTGTGTCTATCAAAGCTTTGAAATTTTCACAAGAAAATTTTGTTATAACGAGGGACAAGTATAAGATCATATTTTTGTTGAATTATTTTTTATTTGAAATATTTAATGGTCACTAAATACAAATTGCTTGAAACCTCTACCATTTATTTTAAAGGTCCAATACCCATTTTTCGCTGGTTCAAAACCGGCTCGCAGGACCATGTAAAAATGAAATAGCAATACGGAAGCTACGAGTATATGCATTTATTTCGTTAGTTACATATTGTTTATTCTTAAACTTTAATTATAACTATTTACATATTTAGGTACACATAATACTTAAAACTTTGTGAATGTAAGTATACTTCAGTAATATTTACTGCAACTTTAGCGCGTGATTGCACGAAACTGCCCAACCGGACAGGATAACTAATGCCCATTCGCTTATAGTACATACGAGTACTATCTAATCGTATATCAATTAAGCTCGTGGACATAATCGAGGTCTGCCGCCTCTGGCGTTCCAGTCCATATGTTTTGTTGCTATTGAGTAGGTAGTAGTAGTCCAGATTGCCTATTCTTTTTTGTAAGACTTAAATATACTGTTAAATTTCAGAGCAAAGACAAATTAGATTTAACAGACAAATTGACTCATGAAAAACAATTAAATAAGGAATTGATGCTCAAACTTGCTGACATTGAGGAAAATTTAAAAGGTGTCCAAAACAAATTAAATGCTAAGGATGATGAAATGATAAGGTTGCAGAATAGTTGTCGTATTTTACAAATTAAATGCGAGAAATCTATCGAAAATTACCATCAGGATACAGAAAAAGACCAAAATTGCTTCAAGAATGAAGACAAGGATATAAACTCTAATGAACAAAATGCTCTTAATGTTGATAATCAAGAGCGAGATGAAAAAAGAGATTTTATTGAAATGAATAATGAGGAACTGCGTTTAAGCATTGCTAAGGAAGATGCAATGTTAAAACTTCAAGAGAGGTTCTTAAATATAATGGATGAAGTTGCGAATTTATCTGATGAAAAACATAGACTAGAGCACATAATTGTGCAGCTGCAAAACGAAACTGATACAATATGCGAATACATAGCTCTATACCAACAACAGCGGAGTTTGTTGACAAAACGAGACGAAGACAGGAGTGAACAAATAAAATTGTTTCAAATAGAAAGTAATAAATTGAAGATGCAATTAGAAGAGTTAAATGATTTGCTGCTGTCGCTTGCAAATGAGAGTGAATTGAAGAAATTGTTGCAAGATGAATCAAGAAAGAATGATTTTGATAGAATAAAGGATATAATGTTAAGTGTAAAAAGCAATTCATTGATATCCTTAAATCACAAATTGCTAGACTTCAAAAACTTTTACCCCTGCAATTGTTGTTCGGGACAACTCATAGATGTTTAAATGATTTACAGTTATTGTCCTGTGAAAATGTCAAATTATTATACTTTGACCCAATGTAATACATGTATGTAAACCATGAAAGAAAATCAAAGTGTCGAAAGAGTAGATGGCCTATCGCGAATATAAATCTATTTACCCAGTTGACGGAGTCTTTATTATGCTTCGTCTTCACTAGACCGAGTTCGTAATAAAAACAGACTTATGCCGAAGTCAAAACCTGTGTATATCGAGAACTCGGTCCAATGAAGCGTAAGCATTAGTGAAATTTTACACAATTATTATTTGTTTGTTTAAGTAATATAATATTATTTCACAAAGATGTTTTATTTTTATTAACTTTTAGATTTCGCTGGTATCCGGTTGTTCTTTTCTTCGTGTCCTACGTGTGCTGGACACATTATTTCCTACATTTTAAGCATAATTTCACGAGGAAACTCAGGAAACAGAGGTCGTGGTTGGCCTACTACAGCCTTAAAGTGTAAATAATTATGAAGTGTGAGGTGTTGATCGGTTCATATTCTTTCCCGGAGAGGGACAAGAGTATATTTAGTAAGGCTAGTTGGTTTTGAAATAAGCATATACTAATGCTGACTAGATAAGTTTTGAACAGAAAAAACCCTGTCAACCCCTAGCCAGGCCAGGTTACGATCAGGAAACCCCATATCATAGTGTTGGGCACATTATTCCCTACATTTTTAGTCTAATTTCATCAGAAAATTCGATGAGGGTAATTAGCCCCTTATTTGTCACCCCTTTAATAGCTGGCAGACCGTACTCATGCCAGGAAAAAGAAAGGCAACCCCACCTCAGCGTCATATTTACGGTATCTTTATCGATTCGACAACGTTTTCAGGAAATTCGATGAGGGGTTAAGTCTAAAAATTTACCACTTTGAAGATCAATTAAACAGCAATCCCAGAATAAGATTATGCAACGCAGGTACATTTTGTTTAAAAACATGCAAAATTTCATAAAATATAGGTTTTATCTGGAAAATCGATGAGGATAGATTATCGTCAGTCCCGGCTCTCCCACTATAAAAGTAAAAGGTACATTTTAAATTTGCTTCTATTTACAGACTTGCACCTGTTGTACTGTAGTTTGTCTGTATTTACAGCTGGGTAGGGAAGGGAGTCGGATAGGGACATTTAATTTTTATTTTATACGGTGCCAAACGACTAAATAGCTACCTGGATCGAAGTAGCGAAACGATCGCCTAATGAGTGCAGGAGACTTAATTTTAGTTCACTTTACCTTCCCATCTTCTTCTCATAACGAATGGATGGAAAGGGTAGCAGAATTTGACAGGGTTGGGGACGCAATAGATAGGGAAATATCCTGTTCCAGTGAGTCCCTGATTCGTCAAGACGGAGAGAAAAAGCATCTGTAATTGCAGATTTTGCTTCGCTATTTCGGCGAATCCACGTGCCCGCTTACTCGTTTGCCCCAGAATTTTGTTTAAAAAATGTACCCACCTCACTTTCTACTCTATTCCTTGCGAATATTGACAAATTTCAGTACAATAGATGTAAGTCTGGTCTGAGTAAAAGCTAAAGAATTGAAACAACGCTTTTCTGTTAATAATGACGATATCTCGATAACCCCATATGCTACACATTTACCGTCATACACAAAAATAAGGTCTTTGCTTTTGACCTTTTCAACAACATATTAAGGGGGATCCTGAAGGCGATCGACCTCACTTTTATTTACAAGCTTTATTATATACTATTACATAGTACTCATAAGTACTATAAGCGAATGGCGAGAGAGGATAACTAACTATCCTGTCTAGTTGGACCAGACACTTCAAAAAGTAAACTTAACTTATTTTAACCGCTTGATTTTCACATATAATGCTCGGGAGATTATAAAATTATCCCTGGAAAGAGAAAGACACAATAACCTCTAATACACCTGAATAGTCCACGCGGCTCTTGAGCGCTGATGTCTTTTTCCTTACATGGGGTATTACCATAGTCTCCTGAGGATTGTATATCAAAATCAAGCGTTTAAAAATAAATATAGTACACTAAATACACTGAAACATTCTTAGACGCGAGGAATATTAAAGTGTCTGGGAGGCTGTTTGCTTGCAAGGGATATCGTCATAGTCCCTAGAGCGTCGTATGTAAAAATCAGCTTTGTTGTTATTATTTTTTTTGTTTTTTATAACCTTGCTTATTAANCCGTTTTTTGCGTGACATCGGTCTAATGAAGTCATAGGGTTTCCGTGAAGGAATACATCGTAATGCAACCTACACATATAGGCGAAGAAATGGAGAAATATGTTGAAGTCAACCAACCCGCACTAGGCCAGGGTGGTTGACTATGGCCTAGTCACCCTTCAGGAGAGTAGGCTCCGAACCCCTCGGTGGGGACAAATAGTGAGTTAGTGGTTATGAACAAAAAATCTACTTATATTTTAGGAAGAAGTGACGATTAGAATATTAATTATAAACTAAAAATCTAATCTTTTTGAAAGACACCAACAACACGAATGGGCATAGAAAGGAGAAATATCCTCTTTTCGTAGATCTCATCTTTCGTCGATTATGAGTAGGCAAAAGGCAATTGCGATTTTTTTTTGTGGAAACCAGTGCTGCCAAAAAGTGTACTTAATTTTTGTAAAAAAAAATCTTTAAGTCATCTAGAATTAAGTTTAAGAAAGATACATAATTATTGCTACAGGGTCAATTATTAATTCGAGACGATTACATACTGCTCGATCGCAGAAAATTGGCCGATGAGCAGCACTCTCGCACCTCTGACTGCCGTTTAACCGATACTTAAGCAGTTATAATTTTAAATAAATTTATTGTTGTTTCATAAAATATACCTATTTGTTTTTGTTCAGAAATATCGTTAAATTCTACTATAAATAGAAATAAAACAAAATTATAGCCATTTTACGCAACACGCGACGTGTGAGTTGTCAAATTTATTTTGCATAAGGTTTTGCTGGCCTTGAATAAACCGGCACGCAGGGCGAAACAAAAAATATATAATTCTGTCTCCCTTATTTATGTTATTGGTATATATCCCACCTTTTTAGTATGAGTGAGACAGATGCTATCAAATCGTCTATAGTCTTCTTTGTCTAAGGTATTAATTATGCTATCTTTTGATGTATTGAAGTGTGAGATAAATAAAATATGCGAGTTGTATTGCGGAACACTTTTTTCGTTTGATTTATATGACTATGACGGTTCTATGGTATGAAAATTAATTAGTTGGGAGCAGTGGCGGCTCGTGGGTCATGGATCTGGTGGTGCACTCAACAGCACCACCAAAACAGTAAAATATCAGACGCCAAAGCTGGGATCACTAATAATTATTTAATAATAGATTAATTAACGATATTCCGAAAAATATATGCAACAATGACTGTATATTAATCTGCTGCCATATATTTCCTTTAAAATTATAAGTCGCGCTGTCATATGGTGATTTATGTCAATGTCACATCAAACAACGACATTAGCCGTCTTAATTCCACGAGATTGACAATAGTTTGCAAACGGTTTGTGTCCTTTTTCGTTATTCAACCGGCTCCGGGAAGGTGGCTCCATCTTGGTTTGAATATCTAATTAGGGCAATAGAGGCGCCGTCATCTGATTTTACGATAAAATATACGCCGGCCAAAATAGTATGATAAGTGGACACAAGTTGCTCAAAAATAATCGATGATACTAAGTTTAAGAAACTTAGGGGGTCAATTAAAAGAAGGGCCAGCTCCTATACAAAAATTAGACAAGTCGTTTTGTATCAAACAAGCATTACCAGGAATAAGGATCTTTCGTGTTTAATAATAAAAAATAGTTTCATGACCTCACAATTTAAAAGTAAACTTCAGACTAGAACCAAACGTTGAATGTCTCAACGGATACCAATCAGTATCCCAAGCATATTATAGTCCCGCCTTTCATTTTGCGTTCCAGACAGGTCGTGTACGAACGGGCGGCGTAACTTCAAACTGGCGGTCAATTTACCGCAGAATTTTAAATATCTTTTATTAACCTTAACAACGAGTGATAACAATTAAAAAATAATCACTATGCGAACTTACAATAAACGTTTTAATTTTGGGCTAAAATTATTAACGAATTTGTTCGATAAAAACTATAGTTTTTAAAAGTCTAACTGTTTCAAACTACGCTGTGACAAGGTTATATCAACTGTTTTTTTATTAAGTCGTGAGACAAAAATAATGAGGCAATTGGGTATTTGACACTATCAAAAATATGCTATGGATTGTGATCATCCTATCAGATTATTATCTGATTAGACTTATTTTGGTATCAATCAATCAAAATAGTGTATTTTTTCGAATATATTTCACGATATAAAATACAAGATTTGTATGACATTTCATCTGCGGCATGAAACGTTTTGTGATTGGTCACGGCCACTGTGACGTAACTTGCTCAATCGAAATGTAAATAGAGATGGGCAAAATATATCACTTTAGTGAAGAGAGTGGTATATATCTTTTCACCTTAAAAACTATATGAAACGGCAAGCGTCTGATTTTGGATTTGTGACTTAAAGGGACAGGGACAAAGAAAGAGGAAATTTAACAAATTTTTCATGTTATGTTTGAGACAAGAGTAGAGAAAGCAGTATTGTTTTTCGCTACATATTAAACAAAATACGATATCTACCTACAATATATTTTAATGTACCATTAAATAGCAAAGTATTTAAAAACCCTTTTTAAATGGCAATTGCTTTACTTTTTTAAAGTTTATTCCAAATTAATTAGTGAGCTACTGATTTATAAGAGTGATATATATCATCAAGGTGAAAAGATATATATCACTCTTTTCACTAAAGCGATATATTTTGCCCATCTCTAGTTGTGATCTTTTGACGTCACTCGCTCATAGACAGGCGCCATTACAGAAGTGTNAAAATATTCGAAAATTTCAAGCAAACGGTTAAAATAATAATTTTTTTGTACTTAAACTACAAATATTTAGGTCCCGTTTTCAACTGCAATTATTAGCTATGTTACTAAGCTACCCATTACAAATAAAAAAGCAGGGATATCTTTATAGCTCAAGAGACAGTGGGTATTTGAATGGGGTCGGGTATCAAAGAGCAATTAAATTCAAATAAGTTAACATAACTTTACCGGTACCGATCTGGTGATGCACTGGCACTGGCTTATCGTTGAATTTTGGGACACCCTGTATATATCACTCTTTTCACTAAAGTGATATATTTTGCCCATCTCTAGTTGTGATCTTTTGTCGTCACTCGCTCATAGACAGGCGCCATTACAGAAGTGTCGTATTTTGACAAGATTGTCAAACTTGAACTTTATTATCGATTTTAATTAATAAAACGGAAGAAATTCCTCGAAATAAGAATACAGCGTGCTAATTATGAACTAAACAATCATTTAAAACTGTTTCCAAAAATCAGTCAAATACCCAATTGTAGTTTATATATAATACTTTTATAATCTTAATAGATCGGGATCCGAAAAGCAGCAGACTATATATACCCAAAAGCTTAATGATTAGATAGGACTCATGTGTACTATCAGAGAATGGCCATTAGTTATCCTGTCCAGTTGGGAACTTGTAACAGCGTAGTTTGACGTGTTAGACTTTTAATAAATATTGTTTTTTTATTTGTTCGTTAATAATTTTAGCCCAAAATTAATACGTATATTGTAAGTTGGCATAATTATTATTTTTTTACGTTATAACTAGTTATTAAGATTAATAAAAGATATTTAAAATTCTGTCGTAAATTGACCGCCAGTTTGAAGTTAAGTCGCCCGGTCGAACACGACCTGTCATATCCGCAATCTCTCAGCGGCCGGAGTATAGTTATAGAATTACCAGTATCATTAACTTGAACTTTTAGGAAATATATCTACAGGAACAAGTTAGAACAGTAATTTAACAGTACTATATGTCATAAATTATATTTGGTGTCTCTAGAATACATTAATAGTACTTAGCAGTCAATTATTAAGCTATAAACATCACAACATGGGTCTACTTCAAATAATATCAAACCTGTTACATCTGAAACAAAATCATAAAATATTCATGTTAGTGACATTTTTGTCCAAATCAATGTGCATGGTAAATATATTGCTGATACCAAAGATTAATAAACCGCCCCAGACTCAATAATTGTCAAATAGTAGAGTCCGGTAAAGACGTCTACTATGGTAAACTACAGACCGAAAAAATGATTTAACTGTTATATTTTAACCCTATATCTCAGTCAAAGTTCGTTAGTATGGGCACTTTAAGATTTTAACCAAAAATGAACTCGTAACATAAAAGTGTCCCGTATTGCCTATACAGTTTTTTTTAACGCAGATTCCTTGGGTAAAAATAAGACGATTTGACCCAACTTCCTTCTACCCAAAGTTGCTTCCTTTGGGAGCTAGAGGTCTTTAAAGTTTATAATTTATTTTACATTTATTCGAACATCTGGAAAAACCCTTACATACTTGATTCACTTTGAAAACATCATTTTTATTTGATAACCTATATCTTTTTGTAAAACAAATCATCGTTTTAAAACATACATATAGGGGGCTCGAATATTGAAAAAAAAATCAATCATATTTTTGCAACCCACTGTCAACTTTATTTTCTTGGATTGAGAGTTTAATTTACTTTTTTTTTTCATTCTCACGATTTCGATTTGGCAAGCGGTCGATAATCGTGTTTTATAACAATGGTTTGTTTTACAAAAAGGTGTAGTTTATCAAATAAAAATAACGTTTGCAATACGAATAAAATCTATTTAAGGGTTTTCGAGATATGTATTTGAATAAATGTACAGTAATATTTAAACTGTAAAGCTCTCTAGCGCCCAGGCGAAGTAACTTTGGATAGAGGTAAATTGGGTTAAATCGCCTTATTTTCGCCCAAGGAATCTGTGGCAAAAATATCTGCAGGCAATACGGGGACACCTTTATAAATACTAGCAGTTCCCGTGCGGGTTTCATCCGCATTGCGTAAAACTTTCAATTGCAAATCTATTCTTACTCATTGATGGAATTTCACTAGGAAAGGATTTATTCTCAGATAAATAGAAAAAATATATGCTGCTGTGTAGTGTGATATAAAATAGAACAAATATATTTTTTTGCAATCTTGCAAAGTCCTGGGACGGGTCTTTAGTTTGTATGTATAATGATTTACTTTACCTTTTTAATTTTTTTTGAGGTTTTTGGGACTATCCTGACTGTTTGCTGGCTGGAAATAAAAGTTCATCATGTAGTCAATGTAGTTTCTATTATAAGGCTGGCCTGCCATTGGGGAAGCGGATTTGGTGGGGGAGGGGACGCATAGGTAGAGGAATTATTCTCCTTCTGAGCGTCTACTCCCCCTTAGACTAAGGGTAGGCAACGCATCTGCAATTACAGATGCCGCTGGCTCGTTTGCCACTTTATAATATAAAAAAAGAGTTTCATTTCTTATTTTCAAGTTCCTTGTTAACTATCCATCTATCTCGTATATTCTATACAGTTAATAACACTGGAATATTTGTATGTATATTACAAAAACAATATTGCGACGTTTTTGCTATAGTATTTATTCTCTGATGTTTAGTTTTATATTTTAACATTTGTATACATTTATACCCTTTGTTTCATGACTCATATAGTTGCTATGGTAACTACTTTGGTTTTTTTCAGGAGTGAAGAAAATAAACATGACTATTTTGTACAATTTGTGTAAAGTGATATGTAATAAGTATATTCTAAATATGTAATAAAATATATACAATAATTCAAGTCATCATTAAGATGATTTTACAGTGATTGAATTACCGCCATTTATAGAATCTTCAAATGCAAATATCTTAGCTTCGAAATTACTTAGAACAAAAATAATGTACATGTGTACAAAGCACAACAAAGTAATATTAAAATTATTTGTTGCCGCTAAAAAAGATACGACACCAATGGTCCATAGAAAGTTACTCAAACCCTTTTGTATGACAGTACAGCTAGAGGTAATACATTTAAGCCTCTAAGAGTAAACAATAAACCACTATTTATTACCGCATAAGATACCAAACTTCCATTCTTGATTTTGATTGAAAATAATCAGTAAAAAATTTGTTAAATAACATACCTCAAAATACCGATGGTACAACAGCACTCCATATACACAACCTATTGACACTAGAATTTGAATAACTAGCCATACAATGACATTGCAAACTTGAGCTTGTCCAAACAGTTCTTTGCCGTTCTTAATGCAGAGCATGGACTCGGTCACCATGATGGCTCCGTACACCCAGCACTGCGTACCCACTCTTTTACATCTCGAGTCTGTCACATATGTGTAAAATTGCCTAAAATAGAAAAAAAAATGTATTGTGACAGTAATTGATTATAGTAGGTTTTAACATTTTACTTTAAAACTAACTTATTATTTTATAATAATATTTTATTTAATCTAAGCCACAATATGGTCATAATTAGTTGTTAATGACAAAATGTTAAGGGCACTATGCTCGTGACCACGCCGTAATACTTTAGCCCTAAACGATAGCTATTGAGATCCTCTACATCCAGAAAGCCGTTGAGCCAACTCAGTCGGGCCGACTGCCAAGACCTGGACCTATCAGATACATCCTGTACCTATAAGGTATACAGCGTGACCCAAATATCAACGAAAAGCCAGTGCCAGTGCATCATCAGATCGGTAACTAAATAGGGAAAATTATTTAAAAAATCTAAATCTTTTAGTTTCAAAGTTATGTTTAACTTATTTTAATTTAATTGTAAAAAATCAGGAACATGTTTATAGTTGTAGGTAGGGTATCAAAGTATGATTAATTAGTATGACAAATCTCAAATCTGAAAGTTTGTACAAGTAATACTTATTTCAATTTCCTGTCAAACAAGTGCAGTGTCAAAAAAGGAATAAGCTCGAATACCCCATCATACCTACGGCAAATGTCGTCATAGTGAAATATTATCAAGCTACCTATAGCTTACCTGACTGACGGGGCCACGATCACTCCAATGAGACACAGCCGTGCAATCACTAAAGGATGTGATGGAGGCATTTCAAATATATGTTTTAAAAAGAATGTATTTAGTTCAGATATTTGCCAAAACACCACCAACTGGCTTAAAGCAAAGAAACGCATGTAAGTGCAATTTGGATCCAGCCATCTAACTGGTGTCCATTGTACTGGCGTAAATTGAAGAATCGCTCTTTTAATTTTGCCTGTAGTTGATGAAATGTCCCTGAAACATCGACAAAATATTTAACTTACCATCAGTGGCTGTTTTATAGTTATCTTAATTAAATTGAGGTTTTTGTATATAACAAAAAATAACATTATCATGTTTTAATCATGAAATAACTCAAGAACTACTTGGCCGCTTTCAAAAATTCTTTCACTGTTAGAAAGCTACTTTATCCCTGAGTAACATAGGCTAATTTTTAATTCCACGCGTTCGAAGTCGCGAATAACAGCTAGTTAGTAATACAAACAGATAAAACTGATGATTTTTAATGTTGTATTCACATTTACCAAATCAAGAGATAATTTTACAAATATTATAAATGCAAATAGTATGAAGGATGGATGTTTGTTAGGAGGAATATTAGAAACTGCTAAATGGATCTTGATGACTTTTGGTAAAGATGTAGAACAGGCTACTTAATGTTTTTTTTAGTTCCAGTAGACAGAGTCGCAGGCGACAGCTAGTTATTAACGATATGTAAAAAAAAATACAACACTTTCAATTTATCAAATTCACATTACATATAATAACACATATTTTTGAACCACTAGCTTTTGTCGGCTTCCGTTTACACAGAATTTAAAAAAAGAGTAGAAAGTAACTTATGTGTTATCTGTTGCTACTTTATGATATTAAAGCAACCCGTAATAAAGTCCTCGTAGCTGGAAAACTAAATATTTACAATTTTGGACAAATTAAGTTTTCACCAACTTATGGCTATCAAAATTGCTCGTATTCAAGACGAGGGATTGCTTGACACCTTAAACTGATTTTAAAAATATTACCATTTTTGTGGTTCTGATGGAAAAGTAAATTGGGTCAAGTTAATATAATAGTTATACATTAACAGGCCCTACAGAACTACCTGATAGCAGGGCAACATTCTTTTTAAAAAACTGCCTGAATATGGTAAAGGTATTAATGGACTATAGACCAAATCACTCTCTGACAATAGGTAAAGCAATGTGTACACACCTTCAGAGATGGTTAACTTCAAAGTATGCATTAACAATGTAAAGTTATTACCTTATACTGACCCAAGTGTATTCTCTCATTTCTAATACTTTGCATATTTTTAAACCACACCAAATGCCAAAACCGTTGCAAATTAAGACATCTAATATGATTGAATCCCACCAGCACTCTAAGAAGTTAGGTAGTAAATGTGCAAATGCGATTTCAGTTATTTCCCACATTATAGAGATGGCCCACAGTAGGCCCGTATGTCTGAATAAAATTGCTTTAAACATCCAACCTAAAAAGTGTCCCCAAGCAAAAACATCAAGATGAGACCAAACTTTGGCTATGGAAATGTCAGAGCAATTAACTGCATACTCCTGTAAAGTCATAATAAATAAATATAAGCATCCTATTTTATATATATTTTTGTTAAATTTTACTACACAATAAAATCATTTTACTAATACATACCTTATCCATATCAATATGGAAGTTTCGAAGATTTGGATCAACCCAATACATTATTTCATTCACAGTAGAATGACTTTGAAAAAGCAAAAATAATAGAGCAAGAAGGTAAAGTACAGACGCTCCAAACACAATTCTCCAAACAGCTGGGTGTGGCCGTGTAAAAGGTCCATTGGGAAAGGTTAGAACTGATATGATGAGGAAAAAGAAAACCACACAACAAGTTCCAGACCAGATGTTGTCTTGTATTGTAGAGTCATCCCTAAAACAAAAGAACATATTGATGTGATTCCAAAACAAAACATGTAAGTATACCAGTTACCCATTTCTTTGATACTAAAGATACTTACCTTACAAAAGCAGTATAGATGACAGTAGCAATTGAAACTGCCAGTAGAGTTATTGTATGGGGTTTATAAAAAAACTCCAGTGATATATCATCTACAGGCCTTTCGTTTATATAGCTAAATGCGTCCACGTAATCATTTGATGGAAAATTATTACTATTTGGTATAGCCTTTTCGTTGACTTTTCTCATTGTTCAGTTATTTCATTTAAGAGGATGTGTTGTATGATATAATA
Organism: Papilio dardanus tibullus; assembly: GCA_013186455.1. NCBI lineage: Eukaryota > Metazoa > Arthropoda > Insecta > Lepidoptera > Papilionidae > Papilio > Papilio dardanus. Next base: position 132,579 of record QDHC01002768.1, on the reverse strand, counting down.
ATTGTAATCTTCGTAACTTAACACGATAACTTTACTCATGTAGCATAATTATGAATAATCAAAACCAACACTCAAAGCGGAAAAACCTATAAAGATTTCTCTTTGCCAATAATGATCTCCTTTGCCATGAAATTATAACCTAAAAAATAAAATTGTTCCAACAATAGGAAATGGGAACCAAAAAATAAAATAAAACTTTTGGTTTTTAATTTGAAATAAAATTGAACGGTATCGGTAGGTAGCAAATGACTTATGTATTGAAATTAAAATATTGAATTTTTGAATCGAATATGGACGGTACGTAGAAAGATAATAGTATAGAAGAGGTATGGCTTATACCAAAGATATATTATACTGTAGATGGAACACTCGATACCTAAAAGTGAGGCATTTTCTTTGACCTCCGG
>QDHC01002768.1:116153-131742 GCA_013186455.1 Papilio dardanus tibullus | reverse complement strand
ATGCAGTGCGCAGTCCACTATAACGTCCTTGAGGTACATACATTTTTAGGGTTGCCCACTGTAAGATCAATTTTACCCCAGTATTGCCTAGGTTATTTTAATACAATTAAAAATATTGTCAACGAATTTCCTCCGAATATCTTTCCTTGACCTTATAAAAGACATTAGATTCCGTGCGATAATTTAAAAACCGTGCAGTTTGTAAGGCAGCAACTGCCTTAAGCCTTGTACTCACCAGGATAATATTTTAGTCGAGTAGCAAGTAGCAAGTATCCGTACAAAGGATTTACTAATCTATCTGCTCGTTTGCCCCCTTCTCCTATAAAAAAAAAATCTACTTTACTAAAATGTTGCTGTTCGGACACGTTTAGTTACTTAAGTACAATCCTAGAGCGTAGGTTTAGACTAAAACGAGTCCGATCCGTAGATTTTAACAGTTTTTCCAGGTGTAACAAACAAACATACAAATATTTCCTTAAAAGTAGGTTCCTATCACTTGACGTAAAACACAATCTAAAGATCAAAATTGAATATTAAATAAGATTCTAGAAATTAACTTTAAACTGACAAGTAGTGCGAGGATCCCGAATCAATCTGTACTAGTTATTTCAGATGACAATTAATCTTTTTTTTTTTAAATGAATAACTACGATATATACGTATTAAGTCAATTTTGTCTTTTGATCTATTATCAATTAACATGATTTCCTCTTTTGTGCTGATAACGGACAATGTTGGAAAGCATATTTTAATGTCCTGGAATTAATGAATAGATAAATCAACTATTTAAGAAACAAGGGAGGGTAACACGTATTTGGTAAGTACAGAAATAATAAAAAAATATAGTATGTGTATTGTATACCATTGTCGGTACAGCAGTCGAAATAGTTACTTCCCTTTTTTTTGAATAACAAATTTTGTTCAAAATGTCAGCTACAAATCCTAGATGATTTCTTTGCAGTCCAATTTGTCGGTCCAGTTGCTTCAATCCATTTTCCACGTAAAACGCCGTTATCAAGAAAAGCGAGACGTGTAATTTAATTACATAAAATGTAACTCCCACAATAATGGGACATTAAAAATGGACGTGCTGGTATTACTGAACAAACGTCAAGTCGTCAAACGACAAGGTTATGAATGATTTATTTTATTGTTTCGGCTTATTTATCGTTACATTTAAACTTTATATGTATCTATTTGCATTGGACATACTCAATCGTTAAAGAAAAAGTATTTTAAAAGCCATTAAAGTGGTATACTTACGTATGAAAGGACAAGTCAGAAAAAGATATGTCAAAACTGCTTTGCACACCAAAATGCTAAACTTGAAAAAACCGGCACGCGGCGCGGAACAGAAGAAAGTGTCATTCTCTCTCGTTCTTTTACATTGTATAGGAATAAGACCTTCTTTTTTCTTGTGTGAATGAGACAAGTATATCCAGCGGTCTATAGTCTTCTTTGTCTAAGATTAATATATAAAGTCTTCTTTGTCTAAGCTCAGGATATTAGTGCGGCCACAGATAATATAATTTCTAATTTGGCCGAAACACTCTAGAATTTTTAGCTCTAGGAATCTTGTCGTTATGTCATAATCAGTGCGATTATTGTTTAATGTTTTACAAGGATATATGATAATTAATAATAATATTTTAATTTTAACCAGATATTTATATATTTTTTAAACTGAACTGACTGAACTTTGGCGACTTTCCTGCTGCTCATTAGAGGGCGCTGTGCCAAGACAATATTTTATGAAAGGCAATGTTAAGAGTCAAGTTACGGTGGTGCAGGCAAGGCAAGTGCACTACCAGGTCCATGACCCACGAGCCGTCATTGCATGGGACCACGTATGCCTTCGCGGCATTGACGTACCTGGCAATTAGGACTTTTTTTTCAAGGTGGAATTTACTTTTTAGATACTAGTGCTCACGGGGGGAGCACAATTAAGTATGCGGGGATCTCCCTCTTCTACTCAATTCCCCTAGCGGGAAGAGACAAAAGGCTTACCACACTAAACCACTTTCTTCCATCAAGTAAAGACTTTTAGCTACTGGAGCTAAAAGTCCCACACAAGTGTACTTTTTTCGAAAGTTTAGTAACTGCTGTAGTTCAAAGACTAGTAGATATATATATTTTTTAATTTTGGTGTCTCTTATTTATTTTATTTATTTAATTATGAATAATTAACTATGCCATTTAAGAATTTTACAATTTAAAAAAAAAACTTTGTTTTGAACTTCTACATTCCTCGAGGACAAAGTCGCTGTCGACCGCTCGTATTTGAAAAAAATATCTTAATAACTTTGATTTGTGTATTTAATACTTAAGTAAGTATGTTATCTTCAAGTAGATAATTTATTAAGTTTAATATTTTGTTATGGTGTTCCACAAAGATATATTGTACTATAGATGGAACACTCAAAGCCTAAAAGTGAGGCATTTTCTTTGACCTCCGGAGGTCTCACGTAGGGAAATTTCCTCTACTGTTGTCCTTTACATTACATTTGCCGACATAAAAAGTCGACCGAATGTTACCTCTTTTCTCACATTTTAATTTTATTACATAGTATTTAGTAAAGTTTAATATTATAGTGAATAGAGACATTTTTGAAACACTAATTAAAAATTTGTAACAACTCACATAACAAAAATAGTATTTGTTAAAAATTGTTTGGATTTAAATTGTTTTAAATAAAAAAAATTGGTCGCCTGTAAAGTCGGTATACGGGTGAAAGTTTTACGTGATAACGACTTTGAGTGGTAAAATAATTTTAATGTGAATATTCATTCGTATAGTAGGAAGAAGGATGAAATAATAGTAACAATTTAAAACATTTATTTATACAAAGAATTATATTTAAAACATTAATTTATACAAAGAATCTCGCACTGAATTTCATATTAACAAAATTTCATTTTTACCTTCACACATACATACGTATTTATATGCTGACGATGCTTTGCCACAGTATAGGTCCTATGCCTATCTCTCTCACTCTCTTTCTCTCGCTCTGTCTCTCTCGCTCTTAGGCGGGCTAACTGTGCTCGAGTGGAAGGGACGCGTGCCTTTCACTTTTTATGTCTGTCTCTCTCGCTCTTAGGCGGGCTAACCATGCCCGAGTGGAAGGGACGCGTGCCTCTCACTCACTCTCATTGTGAGCGCATAACGCGAGCGGAGCGTAACGCAGTTTCTTGAAGTGTCACCCGGCGAGCGTAACGCAGTTTCTTTAAGTGTCACCCGGCAAACCAATTTATAAGACGTTATCACGTCAATAATATTAATGAAAATGGGATCGATCTATTATTAGAGATAGGACTATCGTTGCCAATAGGCCTGGTATAGTAATAATAGACGGGTCTGAGATTCGTGTAATGTTAGTCGATGTCACTATCTTGCATGACGAGAACCTCGTGAAAGCTGAGAACGAAAAATTGTTAAAATATTTGGACTTGCTCACGAGATTATGGCCATGTGGCGTATGAAATCGGCTACCATTATTCCTATATTCATATCGTTTCATGGGCTAATAGCGAAGAGCTTCGACCAACATCTTAAGAAGCTCTCGCTCTACGGTTGGATTAACGGCCCGATACAAAAGGCAGTTATTTTGGAGAACGCACGTATAGTGAGGAGGTTCCTTTCTACAAAGAAAAGAACCTCAAAGGGCTACAGAGCCCTGACCACTGGTTGCTGGAGTCATCGGAATCCGCAATGTGTGATTGTAAAAAATTACTTTTTCCCAAACTTGGGAAAATGTTCATGATACTGGCAAAGATTTGATTTTTCAATAATTTCTTCCGCCTCGCGGATATTATAGAGATATATATTAGATATAGAGGGGACGTTCCATAGTAGTTTGACAGCAATTTGCGTGCCGCGTAAGAAATTATTAAAAAATCAAACCTTTGGCAATATAATGAAAAATTCCCCAAATTTAAGATTTTTTTTTAAATATACAGTAGAATGAACTAAAACATTCATTCAAATGTTAAATATAGTTTTTCAATCTTATTATTTTATTTGAAACTATTTAAATCTAAAGAATTTTTAACAGACTATTTTTGTTTAATGGTAGTTATTAATTTTTAATTCAAAGATATATTATACTATAGATGGAACACTCGAAGCCTAAAAGTGAGGCATTTTCTTTGACCTCCGGAGGTCAAATGTAGGGAAATTTCCCTTAGTGTTAACGTCTAAGTTACATTTGCCGACATAAAAAGTCGACCGAATGTAACCTCTTTCCTCAAATTTAAATTTTATTTCGTAGTATTTACTAAAGTTTAATATTGTAATTAATAGAGATATTTTTAAAACGCTAATTAAAAATGTATAACAACCGTAAAACAAAAATAGTCTTTGTTAAAAATTGTTTGGATTTAAATTGTTTTAAATAAAATAATAATAATAAAAAACGGTAATTAACGTTTTAACGAATGTTTTAGTTTACTCTACTGATTTTTTTAAAAAATTAAAAAAAACACTCAATTTCCCAAACTTGGGAAATTTTTTCATGATACTGGCAAGTTTTTTTTTTATAATAATTTCTTTCTTGGCACGCTTTTTAACGTCAAATTAGTATGGAGTGCTCCCTCTATATATAATATCTCTTTGTTTTAATTAGTGTTTTTAAAAAGTCTTGATTAATTATTATTAAACTTTAGTAAATATTTGAAATAAAATTAAAATATGAGTAAAGAGGTTACATTTGGTTGACTTTTTGAGTCAGCAAATGTAATGTAAAGGACAACACTACGGGAAGGTCAACGAAAGTGCCTCACTTTTAGGATTTGAATGTTCCATCTATAGTATAATATATCTTTGTCTTGAACTTTTTAATTTATTTTAAATTTTTGACATGAAATAATACACACCCACTTTGAGGATTAAAAAGATTTTTTATGATCTTTTCATCAATTTCTGTAAAGCAATATGGTACAATAAAGATTTATTTATATTACAGGTGAAGGATTAAATAAAACACTATTTTTGTGTGTTATTTTAAGTCATTCAAAGTTAAGATGGAAATACATATTCCTAAATAGTTTAAAACTAATAGTTAAGAAAATCTTAAAATTTACCTATCTTAAGATAATATAGAATGTAACATGGAATGAAAACTAAATGCGTGTACTATTTACTACATATATTTAATGCAATGTTATTGAAAAATGGCTGCATCATATTTAAAAATTACTTTAATTTATTATGGATCTTCTTTTATCCTTCCCTATCCAGATCTTAAAACATTTTATAAGATTTAAATTGCATATCTTGAGAAACTACAATGAAATACATATTTAGTTTTCCTTGCTATCAATTAACAAATTATAAGATAGGTACTTAAACACTGACTCTAAACATCATCAATTGTTGGAAGCCAAAATGCCATGTTGGTACATGCAGATGCCAACATCATAAACTTTGGATTGAACTGAACACATTGAATGGGTGCAGGATGATCTCCATTTAGTACACACACTTTATACCCAGTATCAGCATTCCAGACATGCACTCTTCCATCCGTGGAACCACTAAAGATATATTGAGAATCAGGGCTAAATGAAGCTTCAATTGGTATGCCCTTGTTGTTCAAATGTCCAGTAAATGTTTGCAGTGGAGTTCCATGATATGCATCAACTAAACGAATAATTGAACCATTTGTACTTATTAACATTGTTTTTCCATCCCGCGAAAATTTTAATCCAGTCCAGTCACATTCCTTTTCTTGATTGAGTTTAAATGTGACAAAGGGTCCTTTATCAAATGATCTTAAATCATACAGTTTTATGCTTTCTGAATTTACTCCCGCTGCAAATATAAGTCCTTCTGGATCATATGCGGCAACAGGACGCCCTGATAAGTGCATTAGACCTTGACAATTAGGTGATCGCAGATCCCAAAGACGTAAAGTTTTGTCTAAAGATCCAGATAAAAATGTATCTTCTACAGGCGACAGACAAAGTGTGACAACTTTTTTCGTATGTCCTGGGAAATATCTGATGTACTTGTTGTCGTGTAGAGACAAATATCTTATAGTGTCATCTACTTTAGTCGAACTGTGAATAGCCGTATTTTTAGCATGTGTGAAATGTATTAAATCGACACCATATTTCTTGCTATTTACGGTTATCATTTGGGTGCCCTTTTCACAGTCATATATAACAATCTGATCATCTTCGCTGCACGATATTAAAGTTTCGCCAGTAGGTGAAAAGTCTATACTATTTATTTTGTCCGTGTTTTCCCGAAACACTTTTGCTACCTTAAAACTTCTAACAACTTGATCGACCAGTTTCATCATTTAGACGAAGTTAATATCCAATTTTTTTATTTTATTAATAAATTTACTAAGTCATGTACCAGAGATTTAAAACCCACTGTATTTTAACAGTTCAAAAAGACTAAGAATTCAATTTTAACATGACACTACAACAATTGTACTCGGGATCGCGCGCCCATCCCCCACATTAATAACAAATTATAACAATGTTAGTTCTTATTACTCTTTGCTTGTCATAGAGTACACATGCATCAATTAAACATACGGTGCGAGCGAGATGTAACCTGGAAAGTCTTATGACCCGTTTTAATACTGAAAGAATATGTCATTTTGTATCAAATATTAAACACTGTTTCACATTATTTCTTAAGATACTTTTTTGCGAAAAAATTCTTGTTTACGCCAAAAAATATCCATTTAGTGGTCATAAATTTGTTTATCGATTATGATATGGTAATCTAAACAGACTTTATTAAAAGGACGTAGGGTGGATTCGATAGTATCCGCCAAGTAAATCATTACCGCCCAGTTAAGGTTTAAAACCATTTATTGCAGCTCTTTAAAAAATAATTGACAGGAAGCGACTGTAACATAAGCCACAACTAATAAGCTAACATTTCACATTTAAATTACTAATAGAAAATATTAATTAAAAGAGTGACGGCTGAACCGAAAGTAGCGGTCGCGAACCTTTGCTAGTTTCTTATCAATTTCGGTAAGAACAGCTTCTTTAAAATCTTGATGTTTGGTTACTTATTCAAATTTTAAGTGGTTTTATACCTATATATCCAATAGAAGAGATGTTCTAGTATCTATTAGTATATATGTATCTTTGAGTTATGGTCCACACAGTTATGGTCCAGCCAAAAATGCCCATACAGGCAAGTTTTAGTTAGACAAAAGCAACGAAAAACAATAATGTTTTTGGTTTTATTGATTATTATTAGATAATTGATATTTAAAATACTATTACAGATTTATTGCGGTAAGAGTGTTTGTTATAACAGTGAAATTCTTATTGTTTTCCAATTTATTGTGAAATGATGTCTTCGAAAATTAGTTTTTACGATGTAGTTCAACAACTCTATTTATGTAGTTTACAGTTTTATTTTGTTTTAAATTAAATATTCATGACTAGCTGTCCTCCGTGACTCCGTCTGTGCCAAACTAAAAAAAACATAGTAAGTATCCTATGTATTCATCCAGGCAGTGTTTTACATCTATTCCAATTTTCGACAAGATGCGTTAAGCCGTTTCGGTTTCCATTTTGGATTTTTATGATGTGTTAAGTATACTGCACTTTGCTAGTCATGAAAGACTTGTTTTAAATAATAAATCATTATCATCATCATACCACAATTTGAGTATAAGTGAAACTAAATTATGGTAGCTCAATAGCACCCTCCCTTTTAGCATTCATGTCTTAGGTCCATGTTGGTTTTACATATTTTCTGACTTAACAGAGTCTCTATCACCGGCTTAGATATCCTTGTTTAACTATACTATAAGTGATAAATTTTATGACAGAGAATGGATAATATTTGTATGCTACGTACTACAATAATATGTTCTGAATACATAGAATGGTGTAAGGACTTATGAAGAATAATATAAATACATAAAAATGAGAATATTTATAGTATTTAATGATTAGAATATTGTTTTAAAAATATTTCAGGATGGACCGTAACGGTACCCTAGGGCTGGACCATAACTGTCTAGGTGGACCGCAATAGAATTATTAATATTTTTGTATTTCATCAAATATTCAGTCTTATGAGCTATAATCAAGTTAGATATATGTTTTAGTAGGATTTACGTTTAGTATAAACGTACTTCCATTTACTTTTCTGTTAAATAAAGTTAATTAAAAAAAGGTTTTCCTGAGTCAATCCGTTAATTGGACCGTAATACCCCCAATTCCCCTATATAACAAAACTTTGTTAAAGTAAATTCGCAGATTAAAAACAAGGTACAACAAAAAAACCGAAAAAACTTTGTTTCCTTTTGGTTCCTTCCTTTTGTTCCTGTATTTTTGAAAAAATCTTAACTTTTCCTTTTTGGCAGTATGAGTGAATAGTTTTGTACTGTAAAGAAAAAAAAATAAATTTAAGGCAACAAAATGGACGAAGTGTAGTGGCTGTGCTGTGCCGATAGTAAAAATTTTGAGACTTTTGCATTTTGAAGCGTTGAATCTCAATAAGACATTCGATTAATAATAACTTTTGCCTTTATAGAACTTTTAAGATTTTGATCGTTAGTAATAGACAGAATAGAATATTTGGCATACTTTATCTTTTGGGAAAATGGTATCCATTTTGTGATCAACCGTGTTGTGTGGCGCTTTTAGTGAGTATTAACCATTGCCTTTATTCTAAAGTTTTTTTTACTGTTTCATAGAAATAATGCTAAATGCCATTTTTTATTATATATTATTTTTTTCTGATTAATTGTAATTTTAAAATCTGGTGTCATAAATATATAACGCGTCTGTTTTAACATTATTGTAGTAATTTGTTATCTTAAACTATAGTACGAGAGTATGGTATTTAGGTATAATTTATTATTATACTCATAAGTTGGTTAAAATCATCGAATCAATATTATGGTTTAAATTGAACCAATGTATCTGGCATAATTTCTTCAGCTGGCTCATAGGTAACAAAGTTTTAGATTGATTATTTTTATATTAAATTTGATATTGCAATTATAAAATGTCATTATAGAAATGTATGTTTTTGAAAGAAGATAAAATATAATATGTGAATATGGATTGACCATCATGGATGTTTGAATATCAAGAATTTGATTATTGCAGTTTAACTAAAAGGGAAAAGTTGTATCGCTGTATGTTCTATTTTTTATCATAAGCGTATAGCTTTTCCCCTTGGTTTTACTTGCTCTTTCAACTGTGAAGCTTTAAGAAGATTGCATGACCTCATTTATTGAAAAACTGCCAATAGTTTTGGGTTGGATAAATATTGGTGGGTATAAATATATTTAATATATTTTTTGTGAACTTTAAAAAAGTAAAAATTAATAGTGTGATTCCTATGCTGATATATTTAAAAAAAACGATTTACAAATGAACTCAAATAATTTATTAATTTGTTTACATAAATATAAGTTATTGCTATACAGCGTTCAAAATTCAATGTTAAGCCAGTGCCAGTGCATCATCAGATTAGTAACTACATAGGTAAAATAAAAAAAATCTAACTCTTATAGTTTATAAGTTATCTTAACTTATTTGAATTAATTGTTCTTTGATACCTGACCCCATTCGATTAACTACTGTCTCTTGAGCTATAAACATAGTCCTATTTTCTTATTTGCACTAGCTAGCTTAGTAACATAGCTGTTAATTGCAGTTAAAAATGGGATCAAAATATCTGTAGTTTAAGTACAAAAAAATTATTACTTTACTGTTTGCTTGAAAGGAGAATGGGCAGAGTCCTAACGACTTTGGTCTAACTAGTCAACAGCAACAAGCCATATATCGTTGGAAAGGTCTTTGGTTATACTTAATTTTTTTTAATGAATGTAAATTCTAGGTTATGGGGTTCTGGAGTTATTGTCAAAAATAATAGCAAAATGTACATTTTCAATTTGCTTCTACTAAGAGTAGACTTACATCTATTGTACTGAAGTCTGTCAATAACTGGTAATAGGGTCCCTACTCTAGAGTACTCGGGTAGGGACATTTTTTTATATTTTATATGATGCCAAACGACTAAACGGCGACCTACACTCGTCGAAGTAGCGAAACGATCGCCTAATGAGTGCGGGAGGCTTATTGTTAGTCCACTTTACCTTCCCATTTTTATCTCATATGGAGAGGATGGGAAGGGTGGGAGAATTTGACAAGGTAGGGGACACATAGGAAACGGAAATAATATAGGGAAATAAGTAGAAAAAACATCTGTAAAAGCAGATGTCGCTTCGCTCTTTCGGCGAATCCATGTACCCGCTTACTAGTTTGCCACAGATTTTTTTTTTAAAAAACGTCCCCAACCCACTTCTAACTCTATTCCCTGCAAATGTTGACAAACTTGAGTACAATAGATGTAACTCTGCTCTAAGTAGAAGCTAATTGAATCTAAACACTTTGCTATTATTTTTGATATTAACTCGATAACCCCATAAGCTACATTTACCGTCATACACAAAAATAAAGTATAAGCAAAGACCTTTCTAACGACATATGGCTCGATGCTGTTGACTAGGTAGACCAAATTGCGCATTCTCCTTTTCTTATATTTTAACTGTTCATCAACTTTGAAATGGTACTATGTAAAAAAATGTATCGAGGGTACCATGGCATGTTATTCCAAAAGTTGGCGCAACTAATCAAGATTCTAAAATGGTACAATGTTGTGGTAGAAACATGCAAGAACCCTGCTATTTTGTTTATCAAGTACTAAAAAGGATGAAATTGCATAGTTTTAAAGAAGTTTACTAAGTGTTAAAAAAAGTTTTTTAAGTTAGAGATTCGGGTAAAAAACCTTTATTCACACATTTTGAGGTATGAGCGTGAGAGAGTATGAGATAACTTTTGAACTAAAAGAGTTAGATTTTTTTATTAATTTTTCCTATGTAGTTACCGATCTGATGATGCACTGGCACTGGCTTAATGTTGAATTTTGGGACACGCTGTATACAGAAACATAACATTAATTAATTAAATAAATATGTAACACAAATTAAATATAAACTATAGAAAGTAAATAGCACTGGTCAAGAGTAGTTTTGTTGCTCTGGACATAATATAGTTTCTACAAGTTTTTTTTAGGTGTGATATATCCTGTTTAATAGGAAGACAAAGTAGTATATTCTGTAAAAACCCATTTGCATTGAAAATATTTCTCTCTCTTATAACACAGTTATTAAAAAAAAGTAGGTCAAGTGAAATTAAAAATAAAACACCACTTGGATGGTGTTATGTGTTTATTTACCAACCCTAACAACATCCAAGATGAGAAAACGGGCCCTAAAGTTTCAATCGGATTTTTTGGCTTGGTATGTCTGAGTTTTGAGATATACAGCATGTCTCAAAATTCAACGATAAGCCAGTGCTGTGCATCGTCAGATTGGTAATTACATAAGGAAAATTAATAAAAAAAAAGTTAAATATTTTAGTTTCAACCTCTAAACAAAGTTGCTTCGTTTGGGCGCTAGAGGACTTTAAACTTTATAAATTATTTTACATTCAATTAAATATCTCAAAAACTGTTAAATAAATTTTGTCCAAACATGATTTATATCTGGTAAACTACAAATTTTTGTAAACAAACCATTGTTAAAACATACAGGGGTCACAAAAGCACTTATATCAAAACAATAATCAAACATATTTTTGCAACCCCTGCATAATCGCTTTTAACTTTTAGCTCTCATTTTGCTTATTATCAATAATGGACTAAAATTGTCAATAATATTCAATTTATTATTATTAGCGGAAAATATTCATTATGTATTCAACAAAATCAATATGCATAGCAAAAGATTGAATTTTAGGATATTGTTTTAATATGTGTGTATTAAAACAATATTAAACAATTTAGTCTGAATTCAATAATTCGAACTGGGTGTCTGGAGAGTCTGGTTAGTTATAATGGAAAGTGCCGTTGCGCCTTATGTTTGTTAATTGTTCAGTAGGGTAATCATATTAAAAGGTTATGCCTAGAGTGAACCTTCAACTGTTGAAATGATAGAAAATGGTTGTAACCAATCTTTGGTGACAGCGCCATTTCTGTCAATTGAGTGTATAAACGGGCAAATGATTCATGAATGTTGCTATAAACTTTTCGCTGACTATACAAATGCACTGGGTTTCACATTCAAATTAAAAAAAACTCGCAAACACAATTAAAATGCCACCTTATCAAATGTTTCACACCTCCGCTGTGTTGGCAGTTATGATGCCATTATGTATCATTATAAAGTTACTGTTTATTTAAATTGTAACTATTGTAAATTTGTGAACAAAACTTAATTGTTAAAATGTAAACTGTTGTAAAAAATGTTAACAGTAAAAAATTGTAAGAGCTAAAAAATCTTCACCGGTGTACTTTTTTTGGAAAGTTTAGACCGCTATAGTTCAAAAACTATTAGACATAGATTTTTTTTTGTATTTTTCTAATGCCTCTTATGACTTGCTCTACCACCTGTGTCAGTTTTGGTGCCGACTTACAGGACATATTATTTTAAAGTCTGTGTTGGCCGAGGTCAAAATTTTAACAGTGGTAGAGCCAGCTTCAACATCTTTGACAAGAATTGGCCGCCTCACCCGGTGAAATGCCACGATTGGACAGAAGACAGACGTGAAATTGAAGCAATTCCGTGTTTCGGCTGATGAGTGTGGTGCCGGAGCCCTAATTTTATTCCACTTTTCCTTCCCATTCTTTTCTTATAAGGAAAATATGGGAAGGGGAAGTGGAAAGGGCGGGGGATGGGACGTATAGGAAGAGGAATTATCCACTTGCTGTGCGTCTTCTTCGTAGATTAAGGGTAGGCAAAGCATCTGCAATTGCAGATGTCTATGAGCAGCGGTTGCTTCGCTATTTCAACGAATCCAGGTTGCCTCTTGCTAGTTTGCCGATTCATCTGAGATGTCTTAGAACAAGTTCCTAATCTGGCGGGGAACCGAATCCAAAATAACAACAATTGTACGATTATGAATACAAGCAGATATAGTCTTTCGTGGTTTTTCATTATATTATTTTGTTAATTAATTAAAAACACAGCTTAACTCACGTTTATTTCGNAGTGTATAATGTCTCACGAAAGTTTTAATAAATATATTATTTTGTTATTTCTTAGTGCATTTGTCTGCAAGTCAGTTTTATTTTTAACTGATTTCCAAAAAGGTTCTCAATTCGTTCGTATGTTTTCTTTGTCTTGTTAAAAACCTTTGTTTAAGTAACTATCTTTTGCATTTATAATATCAGTAACATAAACACATCAAAAATATCTAAGCAACATATGTATTTTGTAAAAATATTCATAAAATTGGTATAATTTTTTTATTGATCTTTACAAATATAATCTTTGTGGTCCAGAAAACACAATTAAATCAATTATAAAAATAATACGGAGGATTTACACAAATTACAATATTTCTTTGAGAGAGTGTGGTAACTTTTAAGTAGAAGTTTTGTTATTTTTTCTGAATTTTAATAAAGTTTCCTAACTTTTTGTTATTAAATTTTGCTCATTATTAATTGGGCCTATATTACCATCAAAGGTCGAACATTTTTAATGGTTGATGTGATGCAAAGCACTATGGCGACGTTACACTCAGGCAACAACCAATAAATAGGTAGACAAAAGACACAAGAACATTTTCAACGTAACTTTGAGATTAAAAAAAAGGAGCTCAGTTTTTCGGCTTCTCATAATCATGGTCCCAACAGCTATAAAAATACTTTGCATAGAAGCACTTACTGAATTCATCTTACCCATTCTTTTTCTTTGTGTATAAACTAAAACTGAAACTGTGTAAAACTTAAGATTAAAGTTGAGTAACTGCACAGATAATATAATACTATACTAGTGCAGATACCCCAGCCCACACAAAGAAAATAAGCGTCCTAATTTTATAAGCATTACTGCTTCGTCAAGTGTCAAAATATCGTGAGGAGAAAACGCCACCCAATATGCAAGATGGCGCTATTATCAATAAATGAAAGAAAATTAATGATAAATGACGTCACGAGACAATGTTCGGTACGGTTGACAAAAGCGGTTACATAATTAATTTAGAAAATAATTTATTATGAAAGTTTTACAAAAATAAAAAATAAATTGTAATATGTTAACATTTACACCAACTTTTGTAATATCGTCAATATGGCCAAAAGTATCGTCCGGTCTATTATTATAGAAGTTCTATGTATTACTCTCAGCACATGAGTAAACTGTAAAGAAGACAAAACTTTTATGTAATTTCAAAATTTGATTAGTGTTGTCACAATAAGTTGACACAAATGAAACAGTGCATGTGTTCATTTCTTTTAACTCATTTTAAGTTTTAGCGTTATGTTAACCCTGGATACTACCGGTGCCCGCAAACACACGTACCACATACGCATTTGACATAAGCTTAGTTCAGATAAACACCATTAGAGGACGTAATAATTAAATTATTACATAATTAAGAAGTAATAAAATTTTACAAATTCAGAGTGTTACGTGTTGTTAAGTGTTCAAAGTAATACTAAATAAAGTATTTTTTAGTTTATTTTGGTTGTAAAATTGATAAATTGCCGCGTTTCGTTTCCTCATTTCTATACTCTTATTGTAACGCCATCTAGTGACAATAAAATAAACTAAAAAACTTTACTATGAGATGAAACCCCGTGGTAACTGTAAAACTACATAGTTTTGATCCCGTGTCATTTGGGTTCACACTACGCACCTTTAATTGTGGCCAGCCCGATTTTGGAAGCGGATAGCTAGGTCATACACTTCAGCTCTGATTTGCAGAATTTGGGGGCTATCAATCACACCACTGGATACCTGCAGCCTCACATCTGACTACAGAGCTATCACCGTTTGTTCTTCCCTAGCGGTTAAGGGTAGAAAATTTCCTGACAAACCCATTAAACCCTTACCTAATTTCAAGTTCGTATGGGTGCTACGTATTAAAATAATGATGCTATAGCAAATCAAATCAAAACTTGAATAAACATTAAAGTAATACGAAATCAAAGATTGGTCGTTTGCTCCGTTTAATGTCGCAATAGGGCTTTGTGTCTTATCAGCCATCAAAATTTGTCGACCTATTATGGTAATTTACGTTCAATTAAAAAAGTGCAAAATTTAATAGCAAAAAGTTTAGAAATCAGCTTTGAAAAAAGACAAAAAAAAGATACAGACGATTTAAGAACCTCCTCCTTTTTCGAAGTCGGTTAAATATAAAACTGACTTGCAGACAAAAACTCAACACATCATCAAACTTTCGGCAATAGTATTACTTAAGGTTGCTGGTAAAGATTTGAGTGTCCTATATCCTTTTGTTTCAGATAAAGATGGGTGTATCAACTCATCATGAGATCGTTCTATGCAAGTACTTTCTTATTCACTCTTAAAGAGTGATGGACTCATATAATTTATTTGGCGATGATGGAAGCGGTATGTTGGAAGGACTTACTGACCTTGGTGGAGCAGACGGCTTTGCTGGAAGCACATCATCTGGGGTAGTCGCAGAAAATAAAGACACAGCAGATAATAGGTATTTTTGTTTTGTAGTATCAATATCAGCGTGTCCCAAAATTCTACAGTAAGCCAGTACCAGTGCATCC
>QDHC01002768.1:86083-112164 GCA_013186455.1 Papilio dardanus tibullus | reverse complement strand
TAAAACAATATATTAAAATGGACGAAATTAAATGTTAAGTGTTAAAGGAAGTGCCTTCGCATATAGGGGATCCTGGAAGCCGCAGACCTCACTTATATTCACAAGCTTAATTTATATACGATTAGATAGTACTCGTATGTACTATAAGCGAATGGGCATTAGTTATCCTGTCCAGTTGGGCAGTTTCTCCCAGACACTTTATTATTCCGCGCAGCTAAGGATTCTAGAGTGTATTTATTGGACTATATTTATTATTAAACGCTTGATTTTCATATACAATGCTCACGAGACTATGGTAATATCCCCTGCAAATAAAAGACATTTTGGATGGGGCAAACAGCCACTCAGATAAGTCAGCGCTCAGGAGCAGCGCGCACTATCCAGGTGTATTGGAGGCTATTGTAGGTGTCTTTCTCTTGGCAGGGGGCATTATCATAGTCTCCAGAGCATTATATGTGATCAAGCGGTTAAAAATAAGTTAAGTTGACTTTTTAAGCTTTAGCGCAATGAGCCGCGCGGACATTTAAAGTGTCTGGTAGGCCGTTTGCCCCATGCAAAGTGTCTGACTGCTTGCAGGGAGTATTGACATCGTCACTCGAGCTTAATATGTGAAAATAAGCTTTGTGAATATAAGTTAATTTCAGTTATATTTATCGCTACTTTAGCGCGTGATTACGCAAAACTGCACAACTGGACAGGATAACTAATGCCCATTCGCTTATAGTACATACAAGTCCTATCTAATCGTATATCAATAAATCTTGTGAAAGTAACTGAAGTCTACCGCTTTTCGGATTCCGATCTAGGAGCTAACGGTCTTCGATTTATGACAAATTGTGACACTTTATGACAGCTAGTGACGCGAAACGTGATATATTGGATTACTCGAAAATTAATATTATTGTACATCCATATAGACTTGATGTGTGTATATAATATCGA
Organism: Papilio dardanus tibullus; assembly: GCA_013186455.1. NCBI lineage: Eukaryota > Metazoa > Arthropoda > Insecta > Lepidoptera > Papilionidae > Papilio > Papilio dardanus. The sequence continues at coordinate 111,222 of QDHC01002768.1, read as the reverse complement.
AACGAAATTTTCACTATTCATACGCATGGTGTTTGTCGAAAGGTTTTTTTAAACTTTTGGCCATCAGTCTGTCCGCATCCTGCGTTTGTTCCGGGATATCTTCGCAATAACACGGATAACGGCTGGGCCGATTTTTATAAAAGTTTCACTGAAATGTGTCTGATATGTGCGAGCATATTATAGGGTACATTTTGTTTTTCTGCATTCACGAAGGTGCTGACTATAGAATTCTGCGGCAGCATACCATGACCTAAAAAAAAGCATCTTGGTCAGCAAAAAATAAGGTGCAATCATATTCTCGCTCGTATCTGGCTAGAACTATATTCATTAAAAACATATAATACTTTGATTTCGTGTATACGTACGTATTACTTTCTGACACATTTTTTTATAATTTCAAAGAGTTCGAGTCTCGGTCTGCAAGCTCAAAATGGGGCGTATATACCAAGACAGCCGCATTTCCCTCAACCCTCATCACAACAAATTTATGGACAACAGCAGGTATAATTTCTTAAGGTTATCATAACTGGAATTTACAACGTTTTAGTCTTACCAAAATTTATATTATATTTATTCTAGACATACGGATCAACGGCTTTCCAAAGTAAAGGACCTCTATAGCTATTGTTTGAGCCCAAAATATGTTTTTATAAGCGATTTTTTATGGTTTTCAAGTTATTTAATTTTAAACATCGTGATGCAACCACCACATATCGGCGAAGAAATTCAAAGATATGTGTGAAGTCACGCGAAATACGCGTTACTCGTGGTATTGCGGAAAATGAAGCCCATTGTGGGTCGAAATGCATCTACATCTACATCAATATCGGGAGCTCAAACAGCTAAATCTTGGTAAGAATCCCGTTTCTTACGAACAATATACATCTATATAATTTAATTTTATGCAAAAAAAACTAGAAATCAGATTTTCGACTAAAAGGTTCAGGGGAAAAGCCCTGGTTCCAAAATATTGTATTTACAGTGGTATTTTTTTTCTTGAACGAGCCTAATAATTAAGCTTTCGTATCTTCGTTATGTTGTAAGACTTCCACCCTCCAGATCCAAAACACAGAATGCTAGTGCTAGTTATAATGTTTAAGTTATCTGGAGGAGGCTTAACCGCTCTCGGCGGCCCTTACTTATTATACTAATTTAATTAAAAAATTAACACATTGTAACTTTAATTGTCATCTTTATACTTAACTTGAATTTGATGTAATCAAAGCATATTACGATTGTAATTAACTTTTAAGTTCTAATGTAAATATTATCATGTGTAATGGGAAATAAAGCTTCTTCTATTATCTTCGTTATGCTTTACTTTAAATTAACTCACATGAGAACAAAATAGAAACAAAAATACTGAACATTTTGTATCGAGGGTCGTTCAATGTATTCTCGGTATAGGGATAAAAGAATAAGCGGAAAATTCTGAATAAAATTATTTTTTCTATGTAGTCCCCTATAACCTCAGTACACTTGTTTGTTCTGGAAATCAAATTTTCAATTCCATGTAAAAAATATTTTTTTAGTGGCCTGAAAAATGTTCATTTATTGCTGCCTTCAACTCTTCATCGTCGAAAAAATGCTTTCCACGGAGGTCTTTTTTAAGATTAGGAAATAAAAAGTAATCACTAGGGGCTAGGTCCAGGCTGTAGGGTGGAAGACTGATTTCTTCAAATCCGCACTCCTGCACAGCAGTCTTGGCAATACGCGCCTTGTGAACTGGCGCGTTGTCGTGAAGCAGCAAGACGCTTGCGGTTAATTTTCCGCGTCTTTTTTCTTTTATTGCCTCCTTTTAATTACGCAGGACGTTTGCGTAATATGCAGCAGTTATACTTTGACCTTTTTTGTTTACTCGATTAGCAAGATTCCCTTAGAATGCCAAGACACTGGCCATTTCTTGCGGACGGGCTGACTTTGAACTTCTTTGGTGGGTCTGTTCCTTTTCTGTGCCACTGCATAGACTCTTGCTTGCTATCACACTATCACCAGTAACAATCCGATCGAAAATACTTTGGGGATTTTCACCACAGGGCTCCAAACACTCCTTGCGCACTGTGAGCATTCGCGGCACCCACCTTGCACTGATTTTTGATAAATTCAGACGCTCATGAAGGATAGTGTGAAAAGTACCCACGGATAGCTAAGTTCTTTCTGCTAATATTTTCACTCTTACACGGGTATGTTCGAGTACAAGATTCTCGACTAATTTGACGTTTTCTTCAGTACCGGCAGAAACCCACCGGCACGGGGGTCGTCTTCAATGTTCTCTCTACACCGTTTGAATTCACTTGACCACTTCTGAATTGTAGATAATGAAGGCGCAGAATCTTGTTAAACAGCCACCATTTCTTCGTGAATTATTTTTCAGTCTTTCCTTGTTTTGTGAGGAATTTTATCACAGCGCGATGTTCGATTTTTTTCATCATTGTCGAATCAGTCATCGTAGTTGTCTTTTCACAATGACATCTTGAATACTAATGGTGACAATTAAATGAAATTATGTGTTTACACCCTCAAACAGTGCCATTCACTAATGAGATAATTTAACTACCCTCATCATTAGTATATCACCTCGATAACATTGAACGCCCCTCGTTAAATGAAATTTCTATCGCCAACTTTTGAGTTCTGAAATTATTTTTAATCATACCAACTCTTTTCCTATTTTTTAAAGTTTTCTTTTATAAAACATATTTTGTATGCAAAGAGAATGGGCGATCTGGTCTACCTAGTCAACAGCAACGATATATATCGTTGGAAAGGTCTTTCCTTATACTTTATTTTTGTGTATGACTGTAAATGTGTAGCTTATGGGGTTATCGAGTTATTGTCAAAAATAATAGCAAAGTGTTTAGTTTCAATTAGCTTCTACTTAAAGGAGACTTACATCTATTGTACTGAAGTTTGTCAATATTTGCAAGAAATAGAGTTGGAAGTGGGGTGGGGACGTTTTTTTAAAAAAAAAATCTGGGGCAAACTAGTAAGCGGGTACGAGTATTCGCGGAAAGAGCGAAGTGACATCTGCTATAACAGATGCTTTTTCTACCGTCCTGACTAAGCATAGGCCTCACTGGAACAGGATATTCCCCCTTCCTATGTTTCGCCTACCCTGCCAAATTATCCTACCCTTCCCATCCTTTCCTTATGAGATAAAGATGGGAAGGTAAAGTGGACTAACATTAAGCCTCCCGCACTCATTAGGCGATCGTTTCGCAACTTTGGCGAGTCCAGGTCGCCGTTTAGTCGTTTGGCATCATATAAAATATAAAAAATGTCCCTACCCGAGTACCCTAGAGTAGGGACCCTATTACCAGTTACTGACAAACTTCAGTACAATAGATGTAAGTCTACTCTTAGTAGAAGGAAATTGAAAATGTACAATTTGATATTATTTTTGACAATAACTCCAGAACCCCATAACCTACAATTTACATTCATTTAAAAAAGTATAAGCAAAGTCCTTTCCAACGATATATGGCTCGTTGCTGTTGATTAGGTAGACCAAAGTCCTTAGGACTCTGCCCATTTTCTTTTAAATACATATTCGACCTTATCTATTTCAAACACATTTTTTACATGAAAAACAAATGCGAGGCGAATTATTTTTTTTAGGTTTTATTCTACATACATCGGCGCAGTTTTTGAAAAAAACTTATAGGAAAAAAGTTCGTATAAAAAATTAGGATGTCAAACATGGAGATATATATATATAATTTCATTATCAGAAAATGTTCAGTATTTTTTATTTTTGTTTTCATGTAAGTTAATTTAAATAAAGCTTAACGGTACGAAAGTTTAAATTAAGAGGCTTATTCAAGAAAAGAAAAAAACACCTCTGTAAACATAATATTTTGGAAGCAAGGGCAAATTTATGTTGGAAATCTGATTCTTTCGTTTTTTTTTAAATATTAAATAACTATAAAAATCACGGATCATACTTTAAACGATAGCTATTGAGGCTACCTCCGGAAAGCCGTTGATCCGTATGTTTAGAATCACCCTGTATGTTATAACACCTAGGAGCCAGTTTAAAAAAAATTGATGCTTCGATGCGTTAATATCCGATCCGATCCGACTTAGTCCAATTTCACGCAAGTGTTCGTATGTCTAGCTAGGCGACGGCCTACATACAAAGATATGGATTGGGATCCGAAAAGCGGCAGACCTCACTTATGTCCACAAGCTTGATTGCATAAGCAAATAATACTATAAGCAAATGGGCATTAGTTATCCTGTCCAATCGGGCAGTTTCGAGCAATCACGCGTTAAAGTTGTAGTAAATATTACTGAAGTTAACTTATATTCACAAAGCTGATTTTCACATATACATCTAAAGGGACTATGACAATATCCCCTGCAAGGAGGCAACCACTTTAGATGGGGCAAACTGCCTCCCAGACACTTAAATTTTTCACGCGGCTAAGAATGTTTGAGTGTAAATAGTGGATTTTATTTACTTATAAACGCTTGATTTTCATGATACTCAGGGGGCTTGCTGTCTATGAATATTTTGTACGCACGGTCATTCAGTCGAAAATCAGATTTTTACGATTTTTCTGAAGAACTAAACAAAATACCGGAAAATACTTTGGGCATATACTATAGATATTATTGAGGTTCTCTACCTTTTCAAAGCTTTTGATCCATCTCGTAAAAATAACCCTTTTTATTTAATTAATATCACTATTAAAATTTATCAGTTAACTAATTTTAAAAAATGTTAAATTTTATTTCAGAGTTATCCTAATTACACACAAATGCATCCACCGACTACAACTAGAATCGGTCAACATCCAACATATCATCAACAAATGGATGTGAATGCTCATCAATATGGATTACCTCATGGGCAACAGAGTCACCCTGCTATGCCTCAACATCAGTCACATCCAAATATGACAAGTCACACTGGTGGTATTACATCGGGAATTCAAACTCATCCAAATGCTCATCTACATCATTCAGGAGCACCTTCTATACATCATGTATCTCGCCAACCCCCAGTTCCATCATCTACGGTTGGCCCGTCACATGTTGTATCACCTCAGATGCCATATGCATCTCCTCATCATGCAGTTCCCATGAATTATCAACCTCATCAGGTCCAACATCCTCTTGACGTCAATGTAACAAATCAATACAATCCTATAAAGCCACCTGGTATAGAAACTGGTAGTCCTCAATACCGCCCGCCCTTTCCCCAGTTATCGCCCCAAATTTCACCACGGGCTCAGGTTTCACCACGTCAACAATCACAACCTCAATTATCTCCAAGACCCGTTATGTCGCCCATTAAAGGACCCAGCGCTTCACCCCATGGACCTCGAAACTTAGTTCAGTCACCGGTTTCTTCCGGTGCTCCACCGGTTTCCAGCTCATATACGTCTCAAAATACACTCCAAGCTTTAGAACAAATGGTTTTACCTTCTGGTGGAGACTATCCTTATCAACGAACTCCATCATCTCCAGCAGTTGGACATATTACTTCTTCGCCTTCACAGTGGAATCAAAACAAATTACCGGCACCAATAAATATCGCTCACATGGAAGGTGATCAATCTATAAAAAGTTTGGAACCTGTGGCTCCAGCAAATACCTTAAAATTAGATTTAGCTAAAAATACATCTTTGATTGTAACCTCAGAACAAAACCCGATTGAGAGGTCATGTCCAGAAAAGGAAAAACAGATGGATATAATAAACACATCACATACATTCATTCCACAATCAAATGTTACAAACGTTCCAAAAGAAAATATATCGATAATTAATGAAAATAATTCTTCAATGACACCATCTACATTGAATCCATGTGTTTCTGTCGACAAAACCGAGAAAAACGATAGCCAAATTCAAGGACATCAACCAGCTGTAACAAATTGTGAACCTAACCTAGGACATCCCCAAGATAAAGAAAGGACTGACGTGCCCGAAGATGCACTAAGCTGTAATGAACAAAAGCTAGATATTCGCCTTCAAGAGATAGATAAACCCATTAAGAAAATTGGCAATGATCAGATTAACCACAAGACTTCTTTGCCACCTTCATCTGTGTCAAATATCAGCTCTGTTGATAATGTACAAGCAAGTAGTCCACAAACAATTAATATACCTCCGAACCATGTACCTATAAATACTACAAGTAATAATGCAAATCAATTTGAAATATCGCCAATTAATAATTTAAATCGAAATCAAGGATATCCAAATAATACTTTTCAAAGTGTTACAGGAAATGTTCAGAATATTATGCCTCAACCTATTTCAGCTAGTAATGTTACAAGCGCATCAACAAGCCTGCAAAGTAACCAAACTCTTAACGTCATTTCCACATTTCCAAGTGGACCTCCAACTGGCACACAGACAATAACTAATGGACAAAATATCCTTCCATCTACAATGCATGGCAATATTTCCAACACCGTGTCTTCGAGTATACCGGGCCACAATACGCAAGGTAATTTAACTTGCATACCGCCTACATCTGTCAATATTATAGGAAACATACAAGCTATTATATCCAATCCCCCTACCAATATATCCAATGTTCAAACAAATGCTCCTACCAATGTACCAAATATCCCATTAGGAATGCCAATGGGTGTTCAAAATGTTCATTCAAACTTGGGATCAACTATGCAAAATCAGCCTAATATTATATCAAATGTACCTCATAATATGAATCCTAATTTGATAATGATGGGATCAAATACTTTGCCACATCCTGGTATTCCAAATATTTTTGCGGCATCTCATCATCAAGAGAGAATAGCTATTCAACAACAAATACAAGATATATATTGTTTGCCACCGTCTAATGAAAACCAAGAAAAAGTCAGATGTCTTCAAGAAAGACTAGCAATGTTGCAACTACATGAGAGTAATGATAAATGTTCTGGTGGTCCAAATTGTATTTTGCAAAATCCTATTTATGGCACAAAAATGGTTGAAAGTCCTCAGGTTACTAGTACGACAGGCCGTGGACGTGGAAAGGGCCCAACGAAACCTAGAAAGCCACGAGTAAAGAAAGAAAAGGTAGTTCCCGTATCTCAACCATTGGATCAACTTCCAGTGTCAGAGGATTGTGTAACTGCAGGAACAGGTCTTCAGAGTCACTTAGAATTAGATACTGAGTTGGCTGAAGATACGTCAAATTTAGATAGCAGTGCAATTTCTATGGAAGAACTAAAATTTGGAAAAGTAAAAAAACCGCGTGCGCCACGAAAAAATAAAGAAAGAAAACCAAGGACACCAAAAGAACCAAAAGCTACTAAAGATCCGGGAGAAAAGCAAATAAAAGAACGAAAAAAGCGTGAGTCCAAAGACCCTAATGCACCAAAAAGAAAACGAAATTTTAAAAGAGCAGCAACAGAAATCCAGGCAGATACTACAACGAGTAACGATTTACTCGAAAAAGATGCTTCCTTTAACACTATGCTAGATTTTCATACCGACAGTAAAGCTACAAATATCGAAGCCGTTAAAAATATTGCACAAATGCCAACAATGGACGAATGTAATGTCACAGATTTTGACGACATTCCTGTTTCGAAAATAGCTATTAAAGATTTGCTTGAAGAAGCAGAAGCCAAACGTGAACTAACTGAGAAGGAGGACGACGTAGATTTCATTGCATACAAGAAAAAGGCATCTAAGAAACGATCATCTGGTGGCGGTAGCTGTAAAAAAATTATAGGCAAGAAAACACTAAGTGGAAAAAAGAAAAGGCGAGGCGGATTGATACCTGATTCCGATGGAGAACCTGATGATTTGATGACGACTCCTCCCCCATCGCCTCCACCTGAAGGCGACGATAGCTTAAAGCGTCGCTCTGCGAGGAATACGCAGCGCAAGAAATACACTGACGACGTCCTATTGCGATTGTCTGATGATGAGTTTACCATGGCACCTCCAAAATTAGATAAAGATTTGGAAAACTTAAATCCTGATACCAAAGATTTTCAACGATCGGAGACTACACCAAAACCAAATTATATATATGTTAATACAACAGAAGAAGACTCAATGATTGTTCAGCATGTTCTAGCAAGCCGTATGGGAAAACGCGAACTTAAATCTGAACCGTCTGCCGATGAACATAAAAAAGAAGATAAAATTGAACACTTCGAAACTGAAGAATCAATTGAGAATAAACAATTACTTGATGAGATAGCTGGGCCTAGTTGTAGCAATAAAGTGGAATATCCAAATAATTTCGAAGGAACAGAAATTGTAGAAAATAATGACAATAAGTTTTCTTCTGAGAATGATTCAGTTGAAACGAAAAATAAAAAACCAACAATGGTAGATATTGAAGAGTACTTTGTGAAATATCGTAATTTCTCTTATTTACACTGTGAATGGAAAACTGAAGAAGAGTTATATAAAGGTGATAAACGAATATTTTCTAAAATAAAACGCTTCAAACAAAAGCAAGCTCAACAACTTAATATATTTGAATTGTTGGACGATGAACCATTTAATCCTGATTATGTAGAAGTTGAAAGAATTTTGGACATGTCTGAGAATCAAGATCCGGCAAACAATACAGTTGTTAAGCATTATTTAGTAAAATGGAAAAGCTTACAGTATGAAGACTGTACTTGGGAGTTAGAAGAAGATATCGATGTAGACAAAATAAAGCAATATAAAATTTTTAGTGAAATCCCCTTAAAAGAAAAATGGAAATTTAAGAAGAGGCCATCAGCCGATAATTGGGTACAGTTAAAAGAATCTCCTCTTTACAAAGGTGGAAACACTCTAAGGCCTTATCAACTTGAAGGTTTGAATTGGTTGTTGTTTTCCTGGCATAACAATAGAAATTGTATCTTGGCAGATGAAATGGGCTTGGGAAAAACGATTCAAAGTCTTACATTTGTAAATTCAGTTTGGGAGTATGGAATTAGAGGACCTTTTCTAATCATTGCTCCACTTTCAACTATACCAAATTGGCAAAGGGAGTTTGAGGGTTGGACTGAGATGAATGTTGTAGTTTACCATGGATCGCAGCTGAGTAAAAGTATGATTCATGACTATGAATTCTATTATAAAGATTCACAAGGTCAACCGATAAAGGAACTAACGAAATTTAACGTATTAATAACAACCTTTGAAATTATTGTAACTGATTTTCAAGAATTAAAATCATTTAACTGGCGAATTTGTGTTATAGACGAGGCACATAGACTAAAAAATCGTAATTGTAAATTATTAGAAGGATTGCGACAGCTTCATTTAGAACATAGAGTACTTTTGTCTGGGACGCCATTACAAAATAATGTAAATGAACTTTTTTCGTTACTAAACTTCTTGGAGCCTTCACAATTTTCTAGCTGTGATGCATTTTTAAATGAATTCGGACAATTGAAATCTGAATCTGAAGTTATTAAATTACAAGCCTTGTTGAAACCTATGATGTTAAGAAGACTGAAAGAAGACGTTGAAAAAACGTTAGCGCCGAAAGAAGAAACAATAATTGAAGTAGAATTAACAAACATTCAAAAAAAATATTACAGGGCTATTTTAGAAAGGAATTTTAGTTTCTTGCAGAAAGGTACAGCATCTGCTGCCAACATTCCGAATTTAATGAATACCATGATGGAGTTACGAAAATGTTGTATACATCCATATTTACTTAATGGGGCTGAAGACCAAATACAATTTGATTACAAACAAGCGAATGGAGAAGATAAAGAAGCTTACTACAAAGCACTTATACAATCCTCAGGAAAAATGGTTTTGGTTGACAAATTGTTGCCTAAATTGAAAGCTGGGGGACATCGCGTCCTAATATTTAGTCAGATGGTCAGATGCCTGGATATTTTGGAAGATTATCTTATGTTTAGGAAATATCCTTATGAAAGAATTGATGGTCGTATACGCGGAAATTTAAGACAAGAAGCTATAGACAGATTCTCTAAACCAGATTCTGATCGCTTTGTTTTCTTACTGTGTACTAAAGCAGGAGGACTGGGTATTAACTTGACAGCGGCTGACACTGTCATAATATATGATAGTGATTGGAATCCGCAGAATGATTTGCAAGCTCAAGCGCGATGTCACCGCATAGGTCAACAAAAAATGGTAAAAATCTACAGGTTGATTTGTCGCAACACTTATGAAAGAGAAATGTTTGATAAAGCATCATTAAAACTGGGTCTGGATAAAGCCATTTTGCAAAGTATGAATACGTCGCAAGGTAAGGAGGCAGGTTTAAAACAATTATCTAAAAAGGAAATCGAAGACTTATTAAAAAAAGGTGCATATGGAGCTGTAATGGATGAAGACAACGCTGGCGATAAATTTTGCGAAGAAGATATAGAAATGATATTAGCTCGTCGAACACAGGTTATACAAATGGAATCCGAGAAAGGTTCTACTTTTTCAAAAGCCAGTTTCGCAGCAGCTGATCAAAGATCTGATATTGATATTAGAGATCCTGATTTTTGGAATAAATGGGCAAAGAAAGCTGAAATTGATACAACCGAGAAAAAGGACGACGAAGATTTAATAGTAACAGAACCTAGGAAACGTACAATTATCAAAAGATATGGCCATGATGATGGCCCAATGGAAATGTCAGATATGGAAGTGACACCAGATTCTGAAGACGACGAAGAAGGTAAGAAATTAACCACCAAATAAATGCTTCTTAAGTAAATAAAATCCCAAAAGGATATTGATTCCTTCCTTGTTGCGGATGTTGAACCATCGCGCTTCATAACCAGTTAACAAGATTTACACAAGATAAATTTATAAAGTCAACGAAAACGAAAAACTGTCTGCTTATTAAGATGATATTTAGTCTTTTGAAATAAGAAACTTGATTATTAACACGGAATGTCTACCAAGTGGGCTGGTGATTTCTTCGACGCTTCTACCGATCTCTATTTTGAAGCCGTCTATAGAATCACAAACAAGATGCAACAGCCACACTTGAGAGAGATTTAGTAAGAAAATATTTATATGATCCTCTTACGAAGATGAAGGAAATTAGTTTGTTTAATTATGTACCTTTATAGGTGGTTTAGAAAAAAATCTTTACTTTCAGTTTTTTGTTTTTGTTATAGATTTTAAGTGGTTATCTTCATTTTATTTATTTATAAAATAGATAGAATTACTATTTTTTTAATTAAACTAACCTAACATCGTGTGTTTAATCAATTTAAATCCTAGAAATTAAAACTCATTTCTCTTTTTATTATTCTGAATTTTATTACTTGCTGAGTATGCAATATGTGTTTATTTTTGTTTTTTTATTTATTTTAGGTATTAGCTTAAGGAGCAAAAGAAAGAAAGAGAAACTTGGTAGAAAGGGAAGGAGATACGCAAGTGATGATTATGTCCCAAGGCACGAGGGACTGTCCGTCGATGAAGAGGTAGTTTATGGATCATGGACTAGATCAGAATGTTTCAAGATTGAAAGAGGCTTACTTACTTTCGGGTAAATATCCTAATTTTCAGATATCGAAATGCTAAATCTATGTGGAAGGCATAATGTATAAAGAAGGCAGAATACATTATGCCGGCTCATCGATCCGGCCGATTACATACAGTCTGAGCAAATTGTAGAACGTCGATGGCAAATTGAGTTTCGTTCAATTGTCGTGATTTGGTCGTCCGTAGCAGTTGTAGGATGACCGTGAGAAATGATGATAATGAATGAATATATTAACATTAATTTAGCAGTATTTTGTAGAAGTAAAATAAATTGTTTCATACTCATTTGAGTTCCATAATATAAAAATGAATCGCTGAATCTGTTGCAAAGCTCAAATCTCGGGAACAGCAGCTGAACCGATTTCGCTAATTCTTTTTTTTTAGAGTATTCCTTGAAGTACGGGGATGATAGTCACGAAAAAAAATAAAACAAACTTATGAAAAAATCTAAATAACAAGGCTTTTCTATGTTATATTTAAAATTATTCGAACACCGCATTTATTATCGTTATCGAACGATTAATTCTTCGCTCAACTTTGACTGACTGTACTGAAACTAACGCTAGTATGGCACGTTCCGTAAAAAGTTGTTTTATATTGCAGATGGGCGCGTTGGGAAGAAATTATAGATAAAAATCAGTTTAGGAAAGGGTGGACTTTGCCTGTTATTGAAGACTGTGCTCGAATTATTGTAAGTTTTTATGATCTAATTATTAAAATATTGGTAATAATGTAAACAAACTTCTCTGTGCTATCTTAACTTATTTATTAACACGTCTACGGAGGGGCCGATTTTCATTTGTATTGCTATGTGACGGCGTTTATATTAATATCGCGATTCATCTGACTACGCATGATTATTGAAAATATTATTAAACTAATTATTAATTAACTAACTCGTGATTATGTATAACATTTTCATTATTTTAATTCTCAGTTTCTAATAGTCTAATAATTCAGAAAGCAATCGAATGTGTACCACCGGTGACCCGCGCCGCCCGATAGGATAGTTTAGTGCGGGTCACCGGTGGTCCGCGCAGCCCGATGAGACAGTTTAGTGCGGGCCACCGGTGGGCCGTGCAGCTCGATGAGACAGTTTAGTGCGGGCCACCGGTGGGCCGTGCAGCCCGATGAGACAGTTTAGTGCGGGCCACCGGTGGGCCGTGCAGCCCGATGATGCAGTTTAAAAGTAATTAGAATGTAAACTCACATTTGCGCATTCTGCATCTTAACAATTTTGATGTTCGCTCTACTTTTTCTACTAATTCTAAATGGCCTAAACTTAACCGAACCTTACAGTTTATCTTTTTTGTTGTTGTTTATTACTTTTATCGGTACAAAGGTTCCAGTATTAATAATCAGCGATAAATGTGATTAATTTATAACTTTTAGCTCTTATTTTGCTAATTATCAATAATGGTTAAGAATTGTGAATATATTCTATTCATTACTATTAGCATAACATATACATGTAGATAGACCGACAAATGTCGAACCCGGTGGGTACAAGTGAAACTAAGTTGTGAAAGCTCGCGAGCGCCCTCGTATTTTATGTGAGTGTTACATATGCACTGAACAAAGCAACGGAGCAGCGCCTCTCAGCGCCTGCACCAGCATGTTGGACTGCGATAGATAAACTACATAACGTCTTCTAAATGATGACCTGCCATGCTAATACCGAGAAAGTTTAAGACTTTCACTGAGTTCAATAATTGATTTTCTGAATAAAAATAAATGATTTTAGTTTTTATTTTTGTATTGTATTTATTATTTATTTTTAATGTTATTATTTGCAGGTATTATATTGTTTACGTCACTATAAAGGTGATGAAAAGATAAGAAATTTTATATGGGATTTGATAGAGCCTTGTGAAAATGGTGAAGTTACTATTTCTAGAAATCACAGTGGCCTTCATAATCCTGTACCTCGAGGTAGAAATGCTAAGAAAAAGAACCGTCTTAAAGAAGTTCCAAAACTAAACGATCTTCAAAAATGGGAAGATTCATGTCATTGGAGTTCTACTGATAAATATGACTGTGAAGCCTACCTGGAAAGTAGTTACAAGAAACATTTATTTCGACATGCCAACAAGTAAGCTTATATTAGTGTTTGTAATTGTGGCCCTTGATTTGTTCTGACTAGTTGCCAGTGCGACAAGATATGTTAACCGATGGTTTAGTTAGAAGCAACTTTTTACATTTAATAAGCATCATTCACGCCTAGAACACTGTAGAGATTTTACAGAATTGATGAAAAACCGTTGTCTCATAATCTGTGAAAGTTATTGCGAATATTTGGCGCATTGAAGCTTAGAAATCCAATGCGTATGTCTATTATATAGTTTTATTGATTTAAAATGCAATAAACAAAATACATTGTTTCGACTTAATTCACGTTTGTCCGACGATGTTACAAACAAACTACCTCACCTTACCTAAAATAGAGTAATATATCGGAAATCTAAATAGTATCAACCTCGTCGTATAAGTCAACGGGACAGTCAACAACACTGAATTTTGGCAATGCCTATTCAAGAAAGGAGAGTTAGGAGCCATATTTTGGTTTTATTTATTCGATTATGAACATCCAGGTCTTTGTGATATATGCGGCATAGTTTTGGCTTTTCAAATATGTTAAAAAGTCAATTTTGACATTTTCAACACAATACAGTGTTCTAGGTGTGCTATATATTTTGTATTACAATTACAAGTCCAGTAAAGCTGCTCGTTTTACACAATCTGCTGGTATCCAGAGATATATATGTAATTTCTTTTTTACTAAAACCTAGTTTCTATTGTATTACTAAATTGTTGTTTTAGACAATATAGTTATTGCTGTAAATGTATTTAAATATGCACTTGTTCGATTTCAGAGTATTATTGAGAGTCCGAATGATGTATTACATTAAACATGAAGTAATTGGCGATTATGCGTCACAGATAGAGAGCGGTGTACATGCCAGGTAAGCAGCAGATATGATTAGTTAGCGGAATGATATTATAATTAGCGTGTTGTTGGTAAGCTGAGAGGTGTGTGTCAGTTGCCTGGGGCTGCGCGTGCCGCGCGGCGTGGACAGCGCGCCGCCGCGCGCCTGGTGGGACGCGGAGTGCGACGTGTCGCTGCTCGTGGGCACGTACCTGCGCGGCTACGAGAACTACCTCGCGCTGCGCTCCGACCCGCAGCTCTGCTTCGTCGACAAGCTGGGCCCGCCCGACGATAAGGAATGCACCGACATTAAGTAAGTCATGTCTCATAATCAACGTCGCATCGTCATTCGAGTTAAATTTTGTACATTTTAAAACAATTGCATACAATTCAGCGAAAAGCGATTAAAAATTGGAGGGATGCGTAACTATTTCAAGTTGTGTTATAATTATTTGAAGACGTACCTGCGAGGCAAAACATGCTATGCCATACCAGTAAGGCCAATATTCTGCACGGTTTTGGTGTAAACGTGCGATATCTGTATAGCAATTATCGTAATCGTTGGATTGGATATAGCGTGGAGGCCCTAATCCGTGGACTGTGAGAAGTCTGGATTTAGAATTCTTAGTTAACGACGTCGCGTCTTAATCATTCGCGGAAGAACTCAAATCAAAGATTATAATGCAGCAAAGACGGTGATGTATTATAATTCTTACAAGATAGGCTAAATTTCAGAACGTGTTAAGTAAATGTAAACTATAAATTATATATTGTTATGACTTACCATACTAATTTGTAGCTTACCCGACCCTTTTACGGTGAAGGAAAACATCGTGATGCAACCTGTACATATCTGCGTATAATTTCAAAGATATGTGTGAAGTCACGCAAAATACGCTAGTCGTAGAGTTGCGGAAAAATGGAGCCCATCATGGGTCTAACTACACTTAATTTGTAGCTTGTTCTTAATTTTATTTTAAGTTAGTATTTTGGGTTTATTTAATATTTAGCCATGTTTTATTTTTTATCTTTACACACATATTAATACACAAGCAACGCATTCAAATAGAAAGAAAGTCACTCCGTAGTAAATTTTATTTTAGAAAAAACGTTCGCAATATTAGACGCGCTCAGTCAACCGGCCCTCTTACCAAGCGAGTATAACAGTAAAATACACTCCCGGACACATCAATCGACTCACCTAGTATTTTAAGTTTTGACGGTCCTTAGCTTAAAATAAATGTTTAATGGAGGAATAATTTTTTATGTCGTTTTGAAGATGATTTAATGGTCAACTCTCTGGTATATATATTTTTTTAATTTCGAATTCAAAATTATAGAAAAAATAATTTCAGGATGTCAAAGTTAGAGAGATAAATTTCATTTTATAGTCCTACAAGGGTATTTTGGCACTTTTTGGACATTGACAGGGGGGCCTACAAAGTTTTGGGGATAACAGTAGGTAAACATTTTCTAACTTCTTTGGAAATCCCTCAATGTTAAATGATTACCACGCCAATGCCCCGCTGTAATACTTACTATTTAAATGTATGAAACACAAATTTATAGGCCATATATTGTACATGAAGACACAAGGTAAAAATCATATTTTTTAATTTAATTGTGTTCGGTTCGAATAATCGTATGTAAGCATAATGGTACCCGAGATCCTAATAAAAGCAAATTAAATTACATGGCACGCGATTTTTTCTGGAATTTAGAATTTATAAAAATGGCAACATTGTCGCAGCTGCCTTCCCCTGATTGGTTACAATTTGACACTGTTAGTTCACATATTTTCCGAGTGCCATAATATTCTTGTAGACCTAAAAGAAAATGTTCTAAACATGTCATATTCAAAACGACTAAAACGCCACGACGTCCAGGCGCTTAGTGAAAGGCAATAATGGATAAGTCGTATTTATTAATTAAGAGAGGCAACCTCACTGGAGGGTAGCCTCTGCAAAGCCTTTATAATCCGCACAACACATCAGCTTATAGTTTGTAAAAAAATAACTGATCGTGGATTAACCAACAAAAAAATTTTTTTTTTTTTTAGTGTTAATAAATCGAAAAATGTAACGGTACGAAAACTCAACTATTAGGCTTGCTCAATTAAAAAAAAATCATCACTGTAAACACAATATTATGGAAGCAGGGGAAAATTTAATTCGAAAATCTGATTTTTTCTTTTTTTTTTACAAAACATTAAATAACAAAAAATCGCGGCAAATACTTTGCGCTTAAACTATAGCTATTAAGGTCCCGTACCTCCGGAAAGCCGTTGATCCATCTCTTAAAAATCACCATCAAAAAATCGGAGTTTTGATATTATAAATTTTTTTTTGAACCCTGCTAAAAACAATATTCTAATATCTTTCACTGACTCGCTTGGTAATAAAAAAATAACCTTGTATAACAGAAGCGAAGAACGCAAAGTGCGTGGAAGTGTAGTAGGAGATGAAGAGTGCACGGACGATGTTTCGAGCGGCGCGGGGGCCACGTCGCCCACGGCCTCGCCGCGGGCAGACGACGAGGTGCTCGGCTCGCATCTCTGGCCCTCCATGCAGGACCTCAACACGCGTCTGCGCCGCCTCATCACCGCATACCAGCGCAACTACAAGCGGGAGGAGCTCAAACTGCAGCAGCGAGCCAAGGTCATTCGATACGTTGTCTATTAATATGGTTATTAAATCTAGTCTTGTAATAATGGTCGTTAACTTGTTGTTTATAAATAACATTAAATATATCGTTATATTAAAGATGGAACGAAGAGAGCGAATGGATCAACTTGCACGCGACGAAGTGTCCCAGTGGCGGTGGACGCGGGCCGATGAAGAAGCATTCCGTCGGACTGTTGCATCTTACGGAGTCGAATTCGATCCGGCCACTAAAAGTCTACGCTGGAATCGCTTTAGATCTTTGGCACGATTAGATTCGAAGAGCGATGACGCACTAACAGATTATCTTAAAGCTTTTATGGCTATGTGCAAACGACAATGCGGATTGTCTGTCGGAGAAGCGGAGCTGCCGACGAGAGCCGACCTAAAAGCGGAACCTATTGGCGAGGAAAGAGCAATCGCAACATTGGAAAGGTATTAACATTTTATTACAAACAAAACGTGTTGAGGCAGTAAATTTGCTCTGTATGATTATTGTTTATGCCCGCCATTAACAGGTTACGCTGTCTAAGTGTCAAAAGTAATGTTTGTGATCCAGAATCGATTTGCTGCGTGTGTTGCGGGAGGAGGTGGCCCCGCATCCCGCGCTGGAGGCGCGCCTGGCGCTCGCCGAGCGCTCGCTGGACACGCCGCCCTGGTGGCAGCCCGCGCGCCACGACAAGCTGCTCGTGCTCGGCGTCTGCAAGTCAGTATACACGCTCATGCTGATCCTGATAATATTAAAAAAATAAAATTAAATTAAAAACAGTATGTTTTGGTCGATTGCAATATATATAATTATTCATAGATATCTTAGATAACGCATTCCATTTATAACAAAAGCGTAAAGACAAATAAACTCACTACCAAGTTTTTACAGGATTTTTATTTTTTTTATTTTGAAACGGCAAAAATATATTTTAATTATATTTTTCATATTTTCCAAACAGGCATGGATTGGGCGACACATATAATAAAATATTTTGCGATTCAAAACTACCATTTAGTGATTGTGCTAGAAAATGGCAATCAAAATATAGAAGTAGTAAAAAGGAATCAGAAAAATTATCTTCAGATGAGGAAGAGAAAAGTAATTACGAAGGTGTTAGCGAGACTCGAATGTCTCTTCGACGTAGCAAACGCACTTCAAATGTAAGCGATCGTGATACAGAAGAAGACACAGATGCCTTAAGTGAGCTTGAAACTTTGGCCAAAGTAGGACGCGTGGAGGAAATCTTATCACCTGAATTATGGTTCTCAGAGAGAGCATTAGAAACAAGGCTCCATCATATTGCGCACGCTGTGCAAAATTGCGAATGGCCCGGAACATCACTAGCTCTTAAATCTAATGAAACTCACTCGCAGACAGAGACACAAGACGAGCGCAAGCAGGGCCAGAAACGTCACATAGCTATCGACGTGGAAACCGAGCGCGCCAAACTACATGCTCTTCTCTCCTCACCTCAAGCTGCGCACACGCCCAGCCGCGAAGCTCACAGAGCGAGTGGTTCCAGTATTAGTGGAGTTACGTGCGTCACCCACACAGACAGGGACGACGCGTCGAGTGATTCTGGGTCGCGACGGTCCACCCCAGCACCGCCGCCGGCACATCAGCGCGTGGCGCCGTCACCAGCCCCGAGCGCCACGGCTTCTCCGGCCCCGACCGCGCCGATACCATCGGCTGCGCCTGTCGACTTGTCGGCGCCACTTGATCTCAGCGAAGCTCAAGACTTCTCTGTTGGCCGGCGCACGCCGCAAACAAGTGAACAGCATGCCGTTGCTACCCCACCCCGCAGTAGACTTGACGACACTTTGACTAGACTAATGAAGAGGAAGAATGTGGTAATTTTTTTTTTGATCATGCATTGATAACACTACACTCTGGGTCCTAGGTTCTTTAAACTGCATTCACAGAAATACTGAATTGGCTATATTTTTTATATCTTACTAATATTATGAAGTTACGATGGATGGCCACTTACTATGTTTTGTTCTCTTACGCACAGATGGAATCACGGGCGAGAGCTAGTAGCATAATACTTATTGTCCCATACCTATAATTTTGTATTAAACTTATTCCTAAAAAGTGTAATAAAAAATATTTATTTTTATTGTGTATAGAAATTTGAATACATACAGCGTGTCCCAAAATTCAACGTAAAGCCAGTGCCAATGCATGATCAGATCGGTTACTACATAGGGAAAATTAATTAAAAAAAAACTAACTCTTTGATACCCTATTCGATTAGTCACTGTCTCTTGAGCTATAAACATAGTCCTATTTTTTTTATTTGCGCTAGCTAGCTTAGTAACATAGCCGTTAATTGCAGTTAAAAATGGGACCAAAATATCTGTAGTTTAAGTACAAAAAAAATATTACTTTAACTGTTTGCTTGAAATTTTCCAATATTTTAACTGTTTATCAACTTTGAAATGGTACTGTGTAAAAAAATATCGAGGGTATGTTGTTCCAAAAGTTGGCGCAACTAATCAAGATTCTAAAATGGTACAATGTTATGGTAGAAACATGCAAGAACCCTGTTAATATTTTTTTCAAGTACTGAAAGGGATTATTTTGCATAGTTTCAAAGAACTTTACTAAGTATTCAAACAAGTGTTTTAAGTTACAGATTCCTGTACAATTACCTTTATTTACACGTGTTGAGGTACGAGCGTGTTAGAAACCTACTATTGATATATATACCGGAGAATAACAAAACAAAAATTAATTATTTCGACTAAATGCTTTCTAGTTGGTGGTGGTGATGCTCATGATGGTTTAAATTAAACTCATAATTGTAATTTTATTTCACTAAAGTTTAAAAATAAAGTACCCCAGGGGGTCCACTTACAATATTATGACGTCGCTACCTATTTCACTTCGACTTATCAATAGTATCTAACACGCTCATACCTTAAAATGTATTAATAAAGTTACCCGAATCTCTAATTTAAAAAACTCTTTTGAACACTTAGTAAAGTTCTTTGAAACTATGCAATTTCATCCTTTTCAGTAGTTGATAAAAAAATAACAGGGTTCTTGCATGTTTCTACCATAACATTGTACTATTTTAGAATCTTGAATAGTTGCGCTAACTTTTGGAATAACATGCCATGGTACCCTCGATACATTTTTTTTACATCGTACCATTTTAAAGTTGAACAATTAAAATATTAGAAATTTTCAAGCAAACAGTTAAAGTAATTAATTTTTTGTACTTAAACTACAGATATTTTATTTTGGTCCCATTTTTAACTGCAGTTAACGGCTATGTTACTAAGCTAGCTAGTGCAAATAAAAAAATATGACTATGTTTATGCTCAAGAGACAGTGACTAATCGAATGGGGTCAGGTATCAAAGAGCAATTCAAATAAGTTAACATAACTTTTAAACTAAGAGTTATTTTTTTTTATTATTTTTTTCCTATGTCGTTACCGATCTAATCATGCACTGGCATTAGCTTAACGTTGAATTTTGGGACACGCTGTATCCAGCGTGATATCTTACTTAAATACAAAAACACCCCTAATTTACTTTATTTTCATTTTTGTTACGCAAATTATACATTTACCATAATTCTCAATTGTTATTTTTTTAATCATTTTATAATGTACAAAGTTTTACAATAGCAATATCCGCCAAACGACCTAGGTAGTTTGTAGACGGCGGACCTTTTTTAACAGTTTTTTGGAACTAAGTAACAAACCAATATCAAAAGTAATTAAAACGATCAAATACAGAAAAGTTTAACTTTTTATGTATCGCGTGTAACGGAAGTTGACCCCAGAACGGAGTCGAGGCAAAAAATATACGTTTTACGACCCAGTAGTATTTGTGTTTCAATACATACGAAAATACAAATCATTCCTCTTTATAATATTAGTATGCATAGATTTTAACTAATGTTTCATATACATGAATGAACACGTGCTTTTTTAATAAAAATGTTCATCATTAAATTCAGTGGCGGAGCAACTTCTGGTGTAGGCGACATTAGTATCACTTTAAATTACCATAGATTAGATTAAAACAATGATTGGTACAGTTTTTATTGCTTGTCTGTGTGTTTAGGGGCGTTAATCTCAGAAAGCGCTTAACCGATACGGATATGGTTTTCATCGTTAGATTGTAGTAGTTAAACGCCACTTAACATTTAATGTCGTTTGTCGTCAACAGTACATTAAAAATGTTCAATTTGGGGATTTTTATTTATATCCCCATCTAATTCGAGTTAAATTATTTTTTTAAATATTGATCCCAATTTTTTTTAAAGTATAACTGAAAGACACGAGGGTCCCCTTAACCACCGTAGGTGACCGCCCACACCGCCTACGCCTTCCTCCGCCTCTGAATAAATCTGTCTTATAGTAATTTTTCCAAGCTTTTCCCTGGAAATGACAACAATAAATTTGACCCAACACAACTGACATAGTAATGTTTATTTTTAACAAATCCATAAAATTTTGTATGTTACAGCCTGCACCAGAGCAAATATTTGGAAAAGAAAAGAAGAGGAGAAAACTAGATGAAATTGTGCTTGGTCTGTCAGCCGCCAAAGGTCAACAAAGTTCAATTGTTGCTCCGACTTGTCCGTTCGATGCACCGCGTAGTCGCAGCTCCTCGATACTTCCCGAGGTCACCGTCACAGCGGCAGCACCGCCCGCACAAGCGAGTACACCGCCTGCACAAAAGCCTTTTTCTGTGACCGTCACTAACGTACCCTCCCCTCATGCATCTTCCAAAGAACTGTCATCATTTTTACAACAATCTCTTGAACAAGGTAATAAAACTCCAAAATCAGTCAGTTCCTCGATGCCTATAAAATCATACTCGCACGAAGCTAAGGTAAATAAATGGTTGGCTGAACAGCAAGCGAGTGCTGATTCCCGCAGACGTGGTGTGCCTCCTCGTCTTGCTCCTGATGAACATGTGCCTGTTATTCATCGCGTTACTGGAAAACGTATAGTTGGCCACAAAGCTCCTCAATTAAAACATTTAGCACAATGGATAGCCGAGAACCCAATGTATGACATTGATTCAAAGTGGACAGAAGGCATAAAAGAACATGTAAAATTACCACAAGATGTAAGGAACCAAAGACATTCTCCAATGCAGTCCACAAATTCTCTAACTGATCGCAAAAAAGGAAGGCCTCCAACTCTGGACACCCCTACATCAAATCCACATTTGAGTCAAAGTATGGCTGGTTTAAACCCCTCACTTTTGGCTAGTTTATCTAGCTTAAGTGCATTTGATCCAAAAACACTAGCTGCTACTTTATCAAATTTAACTGGTTTTGATCCAAAACTCCTTTCAAGCCTGAGTAGTTTTGACCCAAAAAATAATCCACTTCTTAACTCCTTTAATAGTATGCCTAATTTATTGGGAAATATAACAGGTGGCAATATTTTCGCAAATTTGGCTGGTTTAGGCCTTCCTGGATTTTCTTCTCTGGATATAAATACTCTAAGTGGATCAAGTACATCTGGAGACAAATCAAAATCAAGAAAGTCCACGGAAACTAGTGGTGCGTCCAGTTCAAAAACAGCTAATTCCCAGTTTCCCTTTGTTTTCCCTAACCCAAACATGCTGTATCCACAACTGGGCTTAAGTGGCTTATCCCCTTTTGGTGTACATTCCGGCATGTCTTCTGCATATGACGCTTTAGGCCTTTTAAGTAGCAATTTGGCAGCAAGCTCTAGTGGTTCTACGTTGCATACTTCGAGTCATAATTCAAGAAGTGGTGCCAAAACTACGACATCCAGATCATCTACAGTAGTAACCACCTCTTCAACATCAAGACAACAAAAAGTGAGCGATCGGCAGCAATCAAGTCACTTGCCTCAAATATTATTACCACAAGATCCATATCTTCTTGAAACTTTGTCAAAGCAATCCTTGAATTATGATGCTGCATTGAAAGTAGAAGCTAAACAGAGAGCTCGGGACATCGATAACAGTGATACTACAGCAACTGATTTATCGAAATCTGATAAAAAGAAAATGCCATTTGATTCATCGCGGCCTTATGTTCCTCCGGAGTTTGCAGCGGTCCAAGAAAAGCTTTTAAAAGGCGACAAGAAAGATATTGATATAAGTAAAATGCTTTTAGAACAAATGGCTTCGGGCGCTTTAAGTGCAAGTCTGGTCAGCTCTGCCGAAGCTAAAAAAAATAAAGACAATGAAAAAGAATCGTGTGATAAAAGCAAAACTAGTGCAGATTATTTATCTAGATTTTCAAATGATGATAGTATTACAAATTTGACACTGACACATAAACGAACACTCGAAGATATTCATGAGCCTGAAAATTTAGCTTTACAACCCTCTGCTAAAAAAGGTAAAGAAAATCAGAATTCAGAAATGCTCACAAATATAGACAAACAAACTGATCACTCTACACATACTGGGGAAATGGACCTCGAAGATTTAATCGCTCCATCAACCGTCATCAAAACAGGAATGAAAGCAAGCGATTTCGAAATTAATAAACCGGGTGATTCTTCGTCTCAATTAATGTCAATGAACATAGACAAAGAAGATAAACAATTTAAGCATAGTAATGTAGGTATGGATGAAAGCGGCGTACACGGCGGAGATGATAGTTCATTAATTCTTGATTGCACAAATAATGTTACTGGCACTGACAAAAAACTAGAGGTAGGCAATGATGAAAATAATTCAGAATTGCTGCCTCATGATAACACAAAAAAAGGTAATAGAAAGAAAGGTCGAAAATCTTCTGAAGAAAATTTAATTTCGGGGCCACGTCGCGAGTTGCGTTCTAGTGCTGGTCGTTTATCAACCGACGGATCATGCCATTAACTTAATGTCTAATGTTCAATGCAAGGTGACATCGTAATTGGAATGCAGGCCTAAACATTTTGTCATTTCAAAATGAAATGAATATTTTTTGTTCCAATAATAGAACGATGGAATTCCATCGTATAAATATTCGTGATAATTATCAATTCGGCGATTTTAATAAATAAAAAAGATACATATTATCAAGAGTTTTATCTTCATGATTATTTTTTTTTATTTTGACATTTTAATAATTGTTAAAACTTTGGTGAGACTTAAAATCTAATTAATGCTGTATGTAAAGCTCACGTGGACTCTCGAAAAGTTGGAAACTAGTCTGTGCTGTCACCGGAATACTACAAGTGAGTGTTAGCTTCATTATTTTGTATATTCTAATCATTTTTGACTTTCGGTCATACTTTAAACTTGGCTACATGTAATTCACAAATTCGTGGCAATTTTGATTTTTGCTGAATATTGAAAATATGAAATCTTTTTATTAAAACAAAAAATATAATCATATTATAATTAATGCATATTGAAATGATTTCGGACTTAGTGAGGACTGGTAATAATAGCAATCAATTTGAATATGTATTACAATACAATTTATGAATTCTTGTACTTTAACTCTTGATTTTTACAGAACCGATGTAAGATTTAAAATAAATTTATTTTTCCTAAATGGATCGTTATAAGACTTAGCATAGCTATTTTAAGAGTTTACTGATAATCTAAACCGTTTTGTTATTAAAACCCTATTATTATTATTAGAAGACTGGATATACTCCACATGCATTTTGACATCTTGAATTTTATTGTTCTATCAATTAAGTATATGTACTAGTTCAATGACTTTATATATTACTGATGTCCCCCTATTTCTGTCGTAGATACTCTTATGTTCGTTAAATTACTTCTCCCAAGCGTTTGTCATCTCTTAACTTCCATTATCATATGTAATAGAATGCAATTAGATCGGAGTTTATCTAGACCTCTTGGAATGTCCTTACATTTAGATGTAAGCTTTACAATAAAGAACACTTGTCGATGCAATTAAAAAATCAATCAATTGTAGCAACATTACAATTCAGTGTATTTTCGTAGTTTTATTTTTCTCTTGTGATTTTTCAGTTTTTTGTTTAGAAATAAGTGGAGAGAATCATGTGTAACGCTGAATGTGATAAAATTATTTATTACATGTTAATGTACTCTTATTTTGCATTGCTGTATTGATGAATATTGTATTGTAGATAATTAATGCGACAAATCATGAATAAATATTCAAAAACTTATTTTTTTT